>CM059271.1:25434347-25436847 GCA_030347295.1 Setipinna tenuifilis | reverse complement strand
AGGCAAGAGCTAGACAATGTATATCTGTACATCAAGCCCCTCCCCCAAGGTCTCTCTCTCCCTCTCTTTCACACACACACATCAGCCTGACACTGCATCTGGTAATCCCTTGAGAATTACAGATCTTGTGCTGACAGAACCACAGACTGACCTAGATTATGTTGTTGTACACACCCATGCGCACACACACACACACACACACACACCACACACATTCACACAGCACACGTATCAGCTCACATCCGCATAGGAGCAGGGTGGGTGAGCTTACTGTCCTAAAGTGAAGCTCAGCCAGTGTTGTTCTTTTATATTTCACATTTTTATCTGCTGGTATATGCTGGTAATGATGTCATTTAGTTCTCCTATGTACAATCCTGCAGTAAACTGAAACTCCAGAGAACAGCTGCAGCAGCAGTGGCCCAGGCATATATAGGCTTAAACACCTATGTTAAGGGCTTAAACACCCTTATACAGTACAGGCACAAACACCCCACACAGGCCCAAACACCCACATACAAGCCCACACCACACACTCACGTACAGGGTCAAAGAGCCACACACAGGCCACAACAGCTATGTACAGATCTACACCCCGATACACAGTCCCAAACACTTATATACAGGCTGAAATATCCACATACAGGCCCAAACACCTATGTACAGGCCCGAACATCCACATACAGGACCAAACACCTATGTAGAGGGTTGAGCCCCTATGAGGACACAGGTTCTAGTTCACCCCTATGTGACCCCTTGCTTCCACTCACCCCACTCTTATTCTGCCATTATCCACAATGCAATCAAGAAAGGCTGGAGGCAGCCCAAAGTAAGGGAACTGGTCATTAGTAGTGTCACTACAGTGATGTGATATGATCGCTGGATCAGCCATGGTGTCTTTATGACTAACCAATGACCACAGTAATTTACTGTCTGTGGATCAGATCCACTGCATGCATTGGCTGGTCACTGAATGTCTATGTGACTAAATAATGGCCATAAGAGTATGTTGTGGACTGGATCCACTACTATGTACGCTGCTGACTGTGTCTGTGGGTGGAGCATATGGCTCACACATTAAGCACAACAAGAGTCTTGCTGTTCGGCACCTATCCCAACCCAACTGTTCGCATTTGCACAGGTGGAGCTTGACGACTGTGACAGAGAGAGATTTCATTTACACATAGCAGGTGCTTCTATTCAAAGTGACCAGCATATGTCAGCATACATCAATTGTCAGTGAAGACATATGTCTGCTGCCTTGGAATCAGTCCCCATAATCTTGATCAAAGATCTTAGATTCTATTCTCAATCTTGATCTTGTTAGCACATAAGCACATCAGTGGATATGCCTCTGTGTACAGTATTGAAGTGGTTGTGGAAGATACAGACAAACTAGTTTATACGTAGCTGTCAATGCAGGGTCTCCTGTAGTGAATTCCAGGGGTTAGAAGTCCCATCCTCTGACGATGCCCTCAGATTGTTCTCTCTTCCTGCTTAGCAGTTTGATGTTCCTTTGTTTACAGATGCCAGAGCACACACACTTATTATTACCTTTGGCTTATATGAGGGGTATGTGTGTCTGTACTTGGCATAAGTCTGTCTGTGCACATAACATGTGAACGTACATGTGTGCATGCCTGTGTGTGTGTGTGTGTGTGTGTGTGTGTGTGTGTCTGTGTGCATATGAGTGTGTGTGCTTTGAATGCTTTTGCTTCTGTGTGCCACACATAGCTAGCTGATCACACCCACACTCAAAGCGCAGTGGCTCACCTCTTGTGTAATAATTTATTATCTATTTAATTTATTACCTGTTCTCCCTCTGGAACTCCATTCCGTTGTGAGCCGTGATCCGCTCCGGGTTTGTAATCAGCTCAGCTTTTGGCTGAATGGAAATGTAGAGTTGAGCTGGTAAGGTAAGACACAGAGTGGATCACAGACCGCCTGTTTGTTAAAATGCTTGTTCAGACCACAAGGCTTGAGTTGTGCATATGCTCTACCTGTGTATGTAAATATGTGACACAATCGCCCAATGGCCTTAACGATGATGTAATCACTACTGAAGCATTCCCAAAGGTAACGAAGTATAAAAGAAGATGCTGTTCATTTTTTATCCTGTTATAGTTGGTGTCATATAAACTTAGTGATTTTGCTATGTACTTTTAGGATATTTATATGTATATTCATCTACGAATATCATGCCTTGACATAAAAATGATTCAACAGTTCAACTTTGAAGTATATGTACATTTTGTTTCCCCAACTATGAAGCACATGTTATGTATTATGTATGAATGGAGGTTGGCAAGCACCAAAAAGAGAGCACACACTCACATGAAAAAAAACAACTATCAAACAAAAACACAATGTATTTACCCTCTTGCTTTTGCACACTACTGTGGAATAAGTGTTGTCAAAAGAAAAGAGTTTTAAGCGATGCTATTTCTGTTCTCTCTTTTGTTTTGTTGTCGTGCCGTCCTGCCTTCTCTCCTTCTCTTTTGGT
>CM059271.1:25431604-25434247 GCA_030347295.1 Setipinna tenuifilis | reverse complement strand
GTGCTGTCCTTCCTGATCGCGGGCGTGGCCTCGCTGCTGGCCGCCCTGTGCTACGCCGAGTTCGGCGCCCGCGTGCCCAAGACCGGCTCGGCGTACATGTTCACCTACGGTCGGTGGGCGAGATCTGGGCCTTCCTGATTGGCTGGAACGTGATCCTGGAGTACATGATCGGCGGGGCGGCGGTGGCGCGCGCCTGAGCGGCTACCTGGACTCCATCTTCGACCACCGCATTCAGAACTTCACGGAGAGCCACGTGATGCGCTGGACTGGCCCTTCCTTGCGCACTACCCAGATCTGCTGGCGGCGGCCATCTTGGTGGTGGCGTCCTTCTTCATCTCCTTCGGCGTGCGCGTCTCCTCCTGGCTCAACCACATCTTCTCGGCCGTCAGCATGGGCGTCATCGTCTTCGTGCTGGTCTTCGGCTTCGTGCTGGCCGACCCGCAGAACTGGAGCGCGCGGGAGGGCGGCTTCGCGCCCTTTGGCGTCTCCGGGGTGCTGGCGGGCACTGCCACCTGCTTCTACGCCTTCGTGGGCTTTGATGTGATCGCCGCCTCCAGCGAGGAGGCCCGCGACCCCCAGAAGGCCATCCCCATGGCGACGGCCATCTCCCTGGGCCTGGCCGCCACGGCGTACGTGCTGGTCGCCACGGTGCTGACGCTCATGGTGCCCTGGCACTCGCTGGACCCCAGCTCTGCCCTGTCCGACGCCTTCTATCGCCGTGGATACCCCACCGCAGGCTCCGTAGTGGCCGTGGGATCCATCTGCGGTAAGAGTGTGTGTCTGTTTGTGTCTGGGAGCCTTTGTGCTTCGTGTTGAGCCAATGTTGTTTGTGGCTTTTGTTTATGTTTGGTTTAGGTGTGTTTCTTTTCTTTATTGCAGTGTGTGTTTGTGTGTGTGTGTTTTATTAGGTAAATAAGCTTATGTAAATATATTATAAGTATATAATAGAATATTATAAGTTATGTAAATACTTTTCTTCCAAACTAACCTTTTTGTGATAGTCTTCCCAAATACATACACACCACACACACACACACACACGCTCCTTGCTTTGAAACACTGGTCATGTGGTTGATGTGCTGTTATCAGTAGCTGTCTCTTAAAACAGCTCGCAGCCGGACTTGTTTAAGAGCTTCTCAGAGCCATTATTACCATTTAGCCAACCCATTTAGCAGACACTTTTATCCACAGCAATTTACAGCTGGAAAAACAGTCAAGCTACAGCAAACCTGCGAGCACAGAGCAAGTGTGAGGAGATCAGGTTGAGAGTGCAGTGAGGGTGTAGGTTAGAGGGTTAGTGAGTTAGAGGTGTTAGGGTAGAAGGTGTTCTCAGAAGAGAAGGTTTTTTAGGAGCTTCTCCTCTGACAGCACCTCCTACTATGCTAATTAGGTCGGACAGGTCTTTAATTATTCATGTCTGGTTTAAAGGCATACACGGCATACAATAGGATGATCAGGTGTCCCCATTTTCCAGGGGCAGTTCTGATTTTTGGTGGCCTCGGACGGTCTATTGTGCCTAAAAACCTTATTTTTTAAAAAAAGATATTCACTCTAGTTTAGCTGGAAAATATTCCAAGTCCATGGTACAAATACAGAGCAGACCACTGTGTTATAAATTATGATTCCGTATCTGGGGCAGGGCTTTCAGTTGTGCTACTTGTCCACCAGAAGAAGTTTAGTTCAGCTATGGAACTGAACTATGCATCTGTACAATGTAATCAATGTCTTGCCTACCAGAGTACCACACTTTTTGGACAAAACTTCAATCAGCATGATTTGTTTTTATTGTTATTGACTTCCTTCCAACACCCCCACCCCCCACCCCACCCATCCCCTCTGCCCCCCACCTCTTACCCACCCCTCCTTGCCCCGCACCCCACCGCAGCCATGAACACAGTGTTGCTTAGCAACCTCTTCTCGCTGCCCCGCATCGTGTACGCCATGGCGGAGGACGGGCTCTTCTTCTCGGTCTTCTCGCGGGTCAACCCGGTGACCAAGGTGCCGGTGGTGGCCATCCTGGTGTTCGGCGGCCTCATGGCGATAATGGCCCTGCTCTTCGACCTGGAGGCGCTGGTGCAGTTCCTGTCCATCGGCACGCTGCTGGCCTACACCTTCGTGGCCGCCAGCATCATCGTGCTCCGCTTCCAGCCCGACAAGAGCCAAGCCTCTGATGGCGGCGGCCAGAAGACCGACGCCTCGTCCTCCTCGGCCTCCGCGCCCGTCACGCCCACGCCCTCCCCCGGGGTGGCCGGCACCACCACCGCCACCACCACACCGACCACCCAGCCATCCGCACCCACCACCCCCTCCGCCCCTCCCCCTCCACGCCCTCCTCCCCCGAGGCCGCTGGACGAGACACAGACGCTCACGACGCCGGACGGAGGCGAGATGAAGGAGTACGAGTCGTTCTCGGACAAGCTGCAGCTGGTGGAGCGGGACCAGGGCGAGGGGGGGGGCAGCGGCGGGGAGCGACGGCCCCCGGGACACCTGAAGGCGCGCTGGGAGCCGTACCTGGGCCGGCTGCTGGCCGGGTGCGAGGTCGGGGAGGCGGTGACGTTCGCGGTGGCCGCCCTCATGGTCAGCGCAGTGTCGCTGTGCGCCGTGCTGGTGTTCGGCCTCGGGCCGCTCAGCCTGCCCCCCTGG
>CM059271.1:25426604-25429104 GCA_030347295.1 Setipinna tenuifilis | reverse complement strand
TAAGTATGAACATGCACACTTACACACTCACACACTCACACACATGCTGTGGTATACACACAAAGTCAGCAGTCTTACCTGAATATTCTTCACTGGGTGGATTATAGTACATATGTACACACACACACACACACACACACACACACACACACACACACACACCTTCTTACTGGAATACATCATTCACAGCAGTTGTGTACTCACACATTTCATGCACCACAAGGGTTACTGTGTTAGATATTACTGTTAACATCAAGGATCTCAGTCGTTTGTAAATCCCGAGGGCCACAGTATGCCCAGTGTTTACTAGTGCGAAAATGCACACAGTAAAATCATGCCAGCAATGGGTGGATGCTTACAAAGCTGAATTTGGGAACAACCTGCCTTGAGATGAGATGAAAGTCCACCTATAACAAGCACAGCATAGTAACACAAGAAAAATAGCACACCCAAAACATTATGTCAAATACAGTATGGCCAATATAACAAAAACCAAACAGAATAGCATGTAAAAATAGCATAGCGAAAACAGTAAGTAAAAAAAAAAAAAAACAATAAAGGAAATACATTATAGCAATTGTGACAAAAACAGTGTAACAAAAATGGTATAACAGGTCCTTAAGAACAGTATAATAAGCAATAACAGTGTAGCAACCATAGCCAGCCGAGCATTTGGACATCGTTCCTACTTTGAGCAATTTGAGTTTTTAGGGTGGCATGGGGGTGTCATTCCATGTTTATCCTGGGATTATGATTATGGAGGTTGGGGATGTCCAAGGCCAGTGTGAATAACTGGACAAACTATGTGCAGAACATGTACACAGCTGCTTAGGATAAAAGTGTGTGTGTGTGTGTGTGTGTGTGTGTGTGTGTGTGTGTGTATGCAGGCTCTTGCATGTGGGTGAGAGAGGAAAGACAGACAGAGAGATAATACCTTTGCAAACAGTGCGTACATTCAGTGTTTGTCCAGGCAGTGTTGTACCAGCTGTCTCACTAGTATATGACAATAGTAAATACCTGTTTAGGTGACAGACAGGACCTGTACTGACACAAGAGAAAAGCATAATATATAATGCATAAGGAAAACAAACAGCTCAGTACACACAGTGCTTATCTTTGTCTGTGTGTCTTTATATATCTCTCTCTCTCTCTGTCTCGCTCTCTCTTTCTCTGTCACTCACTCACTCACTCACTCACTCACTCACTCACTCACACACACACACACAATCAGTCTCACATGGATACAGAAAATGTTGTATATAGATGGCACTCCTTGCATTCCAGTGCATTTGGAATGATATACAATGACTTTACTTACAGATACAGTATATACAGTATACATGGTGTAACACCACCGCTCCACCCTAGTTCTCTATTAGTGTCTTCTATGCCTGGTGTAGCACTCTGCTGTACCCAGTCCTCCAGCATTGGGCTCTATGGGTAACACTCTGCTTTAACCCCAGTCCTCTAGCATTGGCCTCTATGGTGTAAACACTGCTGTAGCCCAGTCCCTCCAGCATTGGTCTCTATGGGTAACAATAGCCTACAGCATTGGCCTCTATGGTGTAACACTCTGCTGTACCCAAGTCCTCCAGCATTGGCCTCTATGGTGTAACACTGCTGTAGCCCAGTCCTCCAGCATTGGTCTCTATGGGTAACAATAAGCCTACAGCATTGGTCTCTATGGTGTAACACTCTGCTGTACCCAAGTCCTCCAGCATTGACCTCTATGGGTAACTCTGCTGTAGTCCAGTCCTCCAGCATTGACCTCTATGGGTAACTCTGCTGTAGCCTAATCCTACAGCATTGGCCTCTATGGTGTAACATTCTGCTGCACTTTCCCACGCTGTGCTGCTCCACTCTCCTGCTGTGGTGCCGACTGGGAACCTCTACGCTATTGACTAGCAATGCTATCTGTGAGCATATTAGCAAATTATTGGCAAATGCTTAGGGAAGTGGTTAGGGCTAGGGAATGGACGGTGTGGCTTGTTTGCCAATAACAGATGACTAATGATGCTGTTATAACTATAGGCAACCCAGGTCCACCCGAGCAACGTGACATGAGAGTCTGGAGGCTATTTCACAAGTGTACAGCGTGACTTACCTGGTTGCAGAAGCCATGTGGAGGGGGTCTGAGAACAAAGCAATTTCCAAATTAATTTCCTTCCACATGGGCGTGTGTGTGTGGTGTGTGTGGGGGGTGGGTGAGTGTGTATGTGTGTGTGTGTGTGTGTGGGGGTGTATGTGTGTGTGTGTGTGTGCGTGCATGGGTGCGTGGGTGCGTGTGAGTCTTAGCACACTCTACATCAAACACTAAGGGGACAAGTGACATAAATGCTGGAGGACAGGGTGACATGAGATTTCACCAGCGTACAGTGTGACTTAAAAGGGTGTTTCCAGTGTTTTACACTTGAGGCCATAATACGGTTTAGAGAGGAATTCGAGACATGCGGAGATAAGCTGCTGTGTATATACAGGTAGAGCTGAGTTTCCAAACATC
>CM059271.1:25421604-25424104 GCA_030347295.1 Setipinna tenuifilis | reverse complement strand
GTTTACTTTGGCAGACTTACATACTGTAGGTCAGTGTCTGGAACATTAGGAGGTGGTCTGATGTTGACTTACATACTGTAGGTCAGTGTTTGGAACATTAGGAGGTGGTCTGATGTTAACTTACATACTGTAGGTCAGTGTCTGGAACAGTAGGAGGTGGTCTGATGTTGACTTACATACTGTAGGTCAGTGTCTGGAACATTAGGAGGTGGTCTGATGTTAACTTACATACTGTAGGTCAGTGTCTGGAACAGTAGGAGGTGGTCTGATGTTGACTTACATACTGTAGGTCAGTGTCTGGAACATTAGGAGGTGGTCTGATGTTGACTTACATACTGCAGGTCAGTGTCTGGAACAGTAGGAGGTGGTCTGATGTTGGCATTCACTTGGCATGGCTACCAAACTAGGACAGAAGTGCTGTCCGTGGAGAAACATTGTTAACCCAACTATGTAAGCGGGTCCCGTGAGAAACTGGAAATAACCCCATCAATAATGACTCCTGGCAACCTCTGAGTTAGGAAATATAAACATTAAGACTTAAAAATAAACCTTTAGGTTTAGTTTGTACACACTGTACAAATGAAAGACATTCCCTCTACCGTGATCTTTACTGATCGCAGCCAGTAGTGGTGCACTGCTGCTGGTAAATGCATATAGGGGACACACTAGATTACGCCCCCTATGGAACCAGTGCAGTGGGCAAGGCCAATGGGTGTTGGCCAATGGCTGTTGAGTACTGTGGCCTCATTAGGTCTCAGCCCCATGCAGTAGGAGCATGAGGGGTGGACCACGGCACTGCCACTCTGAGTAAGGTTAGTGCTACTGAGGGGTGATGGCATCTGTGATGTGACTTAATGGTGTACTGGTTTTTAGAAATGAGCAGTTGCTGTTATTTACAGTTTTTTCTGATCGCTTAAGCACATTTTTTGCACCTATTGGCTGTTTTTGCAAAACTCTACACACAAATAACAAAACCTTTCACCAAATTAGCAAAACATTGTAGATACCTTGCAAAAGCTAACACATCTTGCTTAACTCTGCAAACCTTTGTAAAAATGGTGTTTTTGTACCAAACAGTTAACACAAACCATCATATTAATTAGCACACAATGCAGCAACTACACACTAATGGTATCAATGAAAAACACATCTGGCTTTTGGACACAGGTATCCAACTCAACACACAGGGATTCAAAGTTCAAGTATGGATGTTCATTTACACACATCAATACAAACATTTTTTTCCAACTGAAAACACAAGAAAACATACAGTAATTTTACTGAGAGAAAAAAAAAACAAAAAACAAAAAAACAAAAACAAGAAGTCTACATCTTGTCTTCTCTCTGGGTCCAACCACAACATTTTGTCAACATCAGCTGTAATGTTTTCTAGTCAAAGGCACTGACAAGAAAATATCTCTGGAGTGCAGTATCAAGGCCTGACATGAAGCCTAGTCAATGTCTGTGATGGCGTGCCACCACTAGGGTTGTGTGTATGCTTTGACTATCAAACAAACAAACCTGGCTCTGTGGTGTTGTGGTCAAAGTGCAGGTCTGATACCCTGGAGGCCTGGGTTCAAATCCAGGTGGGGTGACTTTTTTCCCCTTTACTACAATATCCCTGTATGCCTCCTCCATTGCCTGTAGAAGGGCCATGCATTGATCTGGATGATGGTCATAGACCTTCTAGCGCAAGGCAGACAAGGAGAACAACACTATTTTGACTTATAGCTGCACACATAGTTATGCTACCATGTTGTCCGACAATGTTCCTCGTTATAGTGAGGTTGAAACCTGCCTCATCCACAAGAATCAGCGCATGACCTATGGCATCTGCCTTTAGCTCCATCACTCTCTGGAAAAGACAAAACAAATGCATCACAGCAGGCCCATGCACAGCTCTAAAGTATGCACGTCCAGATTCACTACCAACGCTACTATAGCCTTATACCTCATGATGCTTGCTACACTGTAGCGGCTCAGATTAGGCTGAACCCATTGGCCAGCTTCCCTCAGGGTCATTCCACTGTCCACTAAAGTAGCTCTGATGTCATCAAAAAATGTATTTCTTACTCTTCTTACTCTTCTTCTTTCCCTTTCCTCTTCGCTACCTCATCCTCCTCTTACTTTGTCACCTCCTCATCCTCTTCCTCTAACCACCTCCTTGTCCTCGTCATCCTCTCCCTCTTGCTTTTTCACCTCCACATCCTCATGCTCCTCTCTAACTCTCACTCTTCTTTATTCTATTGTACTCCACCTCAAAAGCTTACCTGTGGCTTACTGTATTGCTAGTGTTCAGGCTGATTGCAAAGTGAATTATTTATATAAAAGAGTTTTCACACGTGACAGTGTGGCCAGAAAGTGGCAAAATAGTTTAAATAATAGCCATAATTGTGTATAGTTTTGCTAAGAGTGTGTTGATTATTTGCAAGTTGTGTGTAAAGCAGTGAGTTGTGTTTTCAGTTTTGCAAAAAGAGTGCTGTGCAGTGGAAGTGTGTGT
>CM059271.1:25384104-25419104 GCA_030347295.1 Setipinna tenuifilis | reverse complement strand
TTGTTCTTTTATATTTCACATTTTTATCTGCTGGTATATGCTGGTAATGATGTCATTTAGTTCTCCTATGTACAATCCTGCAGTAAACTGAAACTCCAGAGAACAGCTGCAGCAGCAGTGGCCCAGGCATATATAGGCTTAAACACCTATGTTAAGGGCTTAAACACCCTTATACAGTACAGGCACAAACACCCCACACAGGCCCAAACACCCACATACAAGCCCACACCACACACTCACGTACAGGGTCAAAGAGCCACACACAGGCCACAACAGCTATGTACAGATCTACACCCCGATACACAGTCCCAAACACTTATATACAGGCTGAAATATCCACATACAGGCCCAAACACCTATGTACAGGCCCGAACATCCACATACAGGACCAAACACCTATGTAGAGGGTTGAGCCCCTATGAGGACACAGGTTCTAGTTCACCCCTATGTGACCCCTTGCTTCCACTCACCCCACTCTTATTCTGCCATTATCCACAATGCAATCAAGAAAGGCTGGAGGCAGCCCAAAGTAAGGGAACTGGTCATTAGTAGTGTCACTACAGTGATGTGATATGATCGCTGGATCAGCCATGGTGTCTTTATGACTAACCAATGACCACAGTAATTTACTGTCTGTGGATCAGATCCACTGCATGCATTGGCTGGTCACTGAATGTCTATGTGACTAAATAATGGCCATAAGAGTATGTTGTGGACTGGATCCACTACTATGTACGCTGCTGACTGTGTCTGTGGGTGGAGCATATGGCTCACACATTAAGCACAACAAGAGTCTTGCTGTTCGGCACCTATCCCAACCCAACTGTTCGCATTTGCACAGGTGGAGCTTGACGACTGTGACAGAGAGAGATTTCATTTACACATAGCAGGTGCTTCTATTCAAAGTGACCAGCATATGTCAGCATACATCAATTGTCAGTGAAGACATATGTCTGCTGCCTTGGAATCAGTCCCCATAATCTTGATCAAAGATCTTAGATTCTATTCTCAATCTTGATCTTGTTAGCACATAAGCACATCAGTGGATATGCCTCTGTGTACAGTATTGAAGTGGTTGTGGAAGATACAGACAAACTAGTTTATACGTAGCTGTCAATGCAGGGTCTCCTGTAGTGAATTCCAGGGGTTAGAAGTCCCATCCTCTGACGATGCCCTCAGATTGTTCTCTCTTCCTGCTTAGCAGTTTGATGTTCCTTTGTTTACAGATGCCAGAGCACACACACTTATTATTACCTTTGGCTTATATGAGGGGTATGTGTGTCTGTACTTGGCATAAGTCTGTCTGTGCACATAACATGTGAACGTACATGTGTGCATGCCTGTGTGTGTGTGTGTGTGTGTGTGTGTGTGTGTGTGTGTCTGTGTGCATATGAGTGTGTGTGCTTTGAATGCTTTTGCTTCTGTGTGCCACACATAGCTAGCTGATCACACCCACACTCAAAGCGCAGTGGCTCACCTCTTGTGTAATAATTTATTATCTATTTAATTTATTACCTGTTCTCCCTCTGGAACTCCATTCCGTTGTGAGCCGTGATCCGCTCCGGGTTTGTAATCAGCTCAGCTTTTGGCTGAATGGAAATGTAGAGTTGAGCTGGTAAGGTAAGACACAGAGTGGATCACAGACCGCCTGTTTGTTAAAATGCTTGTTCAGACCACAAGGCTTGAGTTGTGCATATGCTCTACCTGTGTATGTAAATATGTGACACAATCGCCCAATGGCCTTAACGATGATGTAATCACTACTGAAGCATTCCCAAAGGTAACGAAGTATAAAAGAAGATGCTGTTCATTTTTTATCCTGTTATAGTTGGTGTCATATAAACTTAGTGATTTTGCTATGTACTTTTAGGATATTTATATGTATATTCATCTACGAATATCATGCCTTGACATAAAAATGATTCAACAGTTCAACTTTGAAGTATATGTACATTTTGTTTCCCCAACTATGAAGCACATGTTATGTATTATGTATGAATGGAGGTTGGCAAGCACCAAAAAGAGAGCACACACTCACATGAAAAAAAACAACTATCAAACAAAAACACAATGTATTTACCCTCTTGCTTTTGCACACTACTGTGGAATAAGTGTTGTCAAAAGAAAAGAGTTTTAAGCGATGCTATTTCTGTTCTCTCTTTTGTTTTGTTGTCGTGCCGTCCTGCCTTCTCTCCTTCTCTTTTGGTTGCCGTGGCAGCGGCAGGTGACAGGTGTTCACTGTGAGACGCCTGTGTGCCGTTGGCAGGCTCCCAGCTCTCCTCCCCCTTTCTCCTCTCCGCCTCTCCCTCTCTCTCTTTCCTTTATTTCTCCATTCCTGTCTCTCGCTCCTCCCTCCCTCTGCCTCTCGCTCTCCCTCCCTCTCCCCAGTCTAACTGTCTAAGCGCAGTGACCTGTACCCAATGCAGTGGTCCTCTCTTACTGCTTTGGGAAATACACCCTCTCCTCTCCTCTGCCATCAGCCTGTCTCTGTATTACCTTTGATTTGTGTTCTTTTCTTTTGTTTTGTTTTTTTCAAATTACTGTGATTAAGTGATGATTAAATGTTTTCAAGCATCACTGAGTCTAGTGAAGTCATTTGTTTATTCATGAATTCACACATTCATTCAGATATGCATACTGCTATTTTATTCATACAGATATCAAATAACATCGAGAGAGGGGGGACGGGTTATATTTCACCCAGCCAAACCGGCTGAAGGTTTATTGAGAGTTTATTGAACACTGGAACATAAGAGAGATATTGCATACACACACCATATTTGTGCTCTTTTAGTCTGTTTATTAAGGCACTTGTGTTTGTGACATATGTAGGATGGTTGTGTGTGTGTGTGTCTGTCTGTGAATGAGGTGGTTTCATATCAGCCTTAACATACATTGAAAAGTAATAATGTGTATGTTGGTGTGTGTGTGTGTGTGTCTGTGGGTGAAACGCTTTCATATTAGCCTTCATTGAGAAGTTGTGTGTGTGTGTGTGTGTGTGTTTGTGTGTGTGTGTGTGCTGTAGTGGTTGAGCAGACATGGCTGGTGATTGGTCAGTGTGTCAGAGCAGAGCACACAGGGCTGACCTTAATGGGCTTAATTAGAGCGCTGGAGTGGCTAATCTCTTATGTGTAAAAGGCCTAAGTGCACTCCTAACACTCCTCTCTCTCTCACACATACACACACACACACACACACCACACAGGTCTAGTTCTGATGAGGTCGACGAGGTGATCCGTGGACTGATGTTTGTGACTTTGTGGTGTGGAAACACTTATTCAGACTTCTCACTCACACAGGTGCAGCAAAACACACCTGTTCAGTTCTAAATGCACTCCCATGGTTAGCTTATTAAAATGTTTTCATAACCCATAGATTCAGTTCAGTATATGCATTTTTAAAATGTATGTTTGCCTGATAATGACCTATCTGTCCTGAGCTTATAAATGCTTGGCTCATCATTATCATGCTGGTCTTACACTACATAGACTCATTTGACTAAACACATATGCACTCTCACCAAAACAAACAAAGCAACACCCACCGCACAAGTCAACAGATACACAAATGCATGCACACACACGATTGTAACTCGCTTCTCTATTGTAAGTTGCTTTGAATAAAAACGTCTGCTAAGTGTAATGTAAGGTAATGTAATGTACAAAAAAACAAAAAAATGCTCACACACAGGAGACTTCCTGTGTTGTGTGCTGAATATGACACCCTTTGTGTTTATTCAGATATGTATCCACCACCCACCGCCCCCCCTCCAAACACTCACATACCCCACTCACAACACAATCACACAGAGCTCATATGTTGCATGAGAGTCACAGCTTCACCTACCTGCTAGCAGCTAATTGTTTAAGGCTGAATCTTCCACTGCAGACACTCGTGAGGGATCACGGGCACACACACTCACGTGATGAGGATCTGGTGGGTGACCGGCGACCCCGGAGCAAGTGCAGGAATACATTCTCTCTTCCTTCTCCACCCAAACGGACACACACACGCACACACACACACAACCATCACCTTCCTACTCTCAAATACACACTGCCTTTCTAAACCCTCTCTACTGACCTGTGGGAATATTTTTACAGTATGTGCATGAATGCCCTAAGCCTTGGTCTTTTTCTCTCTCACACACACACACATCTGCACACAGTCAATCCCCTACAGCCACATTCACACACACAAACCCGTATATACTCCCTTTTTTAAATACACAGACACACACCTTACTACTTATTCATATACACCAAGGCATGCACACCAATACAAACATAATTGTACATAGTTCCACCTGTTACCTGCTCAGCCATCAGCCATTACCCTGATGGCAATCACAGGTCATTTTTATCACCCGCCTCTTTAGGGGATGTGAGTATGGGTTAGGAGATGTGTGAAAGAGTCACATGTTTACATATGTCATACTGTATCTATCACAATAATACACAGCGGCACTGAGACTTATGGGTAACTTAACTGATGCAGACAGACACCAAGGGAAACCATACAATCAATGAATTCAAGCGGAAAAATTAAAAGGCTGACAATTGAAAGGCACTTGCCATTTGTCCCAGAGATGTTTCTCATATAGATCATTGTAAGAGAGTTTGATTATTTGCATCATAGCTGTTCCCAGAGGGTTTCCATTTTAACATGTCCAACAATGTGAAACATAGCCACAGTAGTTTGAGAAATAAACACAGAATATTCAGGAATTGTTTTTCTTTTTAGCGTTGAATAGGTCCATAACAACAGTGGGTGAATGACACCACATGCCCTTACATATTGTGCAGTCGTTTGTGATATAATAAGAGTTGGTGTGAATGTCTAGATGTGTCATTGGTCTAAGGCAGGGGGCTGGGGTAGGCACAGTGCTTTCCCCCACCTCAGAGTATTTGATCAAGATTCGCCAGCCATACAGGTGAGTCCTACTCCAGCCATCATGCGGCCACAGGGCAGGCCGAGATGTCTGTGGGAGTCTGCACTGCACCAACAGAGCAACAAATGAAAAAGTAAACTGCAGGATGAAGAGAATGAAGAGTGCAGACTGCAAGGTGATTCCACACCACAAAGCAAACAGGCTGTGACGGATGGCCTTGTGTATTGATTTGCCTTACTGTTGCCATAGCAACTGATGGGCACTGTGTAGAATGCACTGTGTAGAGATGTTTACAGGAGCATCAACAAATCATAAATCACAGCAAGGTCAAGGTCGAGGTCAGTTCTTTTATGCAGCCCCACCTCTGACAGAACCTGCAAAGCCAAAGTGAATTAGCATAAAAACAATCATCAGTAGTCATCATCCAGGCCACAGGTCATTTCACTGATAAATCTTGTTAATTGAGGCTACACTGTCACATTCTGAGCCAGACCTGGGTCTTTTAAATGAGTACATAGTCATGGTAACAAAACTTTTCAGTTGGCAGTGGATGATATTTTACATTTACAGCACACTGAGAGAAAAATGACCCATCATACCAAAGAACCAATAGAATTACACATTTCTGCTTAATCTATGTCATCTTAATCACCGCTGATAACATGTGGCTGAGATTCTAGAAAGGGCAGGCAAAATCTGTCTGTTTGGATTAACACTCCAGAGTTAAACATTAGTATGTTTTTATAAAGTGGCAAACTGTAAAAAAAACTGAGAGAATCACATTACTATCAATACTGATCGCCGACACAATTAAAAAAAATACAACAACACAACACAACATGACACTGCAGTGTAAACTTTGGGTTCTTTGAAAAAAATGTGTATGTCAAAGAAGAAGAGCTATGAGAACATCAACACACCATCAAGTCCATTTTCAACTGTCTTGAAGAAAAAACAGATTTTGGACGATTAATTTTGTTTAGCTGATGCTGTTTTTCAGAGCAGCATACAATGAGAAAAGGTACAAGGTCTACCCAGAACAGTGTTCAATGCATTACAGTGAATTAGGTACATGAACAGTCGCTCTGAAACAGTGTAGGATAACATGCCTTACGGTGAATGAGGTACAGGAACAGTCTCTCTAAAGCAATGTTGGATAACATGCCTTACAGTGAATGAGGTACAAGGACAGTGGCTCTGGAGTGATGTCCGCCCACTAACACACCAATGAATACAAGTAAACGTGAAGGACACATTCATAAGGACACGTATTCATTACGTTCCGTTACAATTCACAAAGTTAAAAAAAAAAAAAAAACATAACTAGGCCAACACTGACCTCTAGTGGTTTTAAATAATGCACAGTCTGCTTTACATGACCAAGTCAACAGTTCATTGAAATTCCCTGATAATTTTCCAAAAACTGACCTGCATAGATAAACCCAGAGCACAACGAAAGCACTGGGGTATACACTGGACTTCAGACTCTACCAAAAAATGTCTATCAAGGCTTAAAAAAGACTTATAAACACAATTAACACCTGATGACACAGTTATATGTAAAACTGAACACTATACCTTTCTGCACCTTAAACCTCCAAATTATGTTTTCCTTTTGTGTGGGATTGTTTTGTCCTCCATTCATAAACACAACAAATCTGGACATGCCAAATTGTTAACTTAAATTACTTATAACTTAATCTCATCTTAAAACCTTCTGTACATGTTGAAATGTGAGCTATAGGCCTAGTGGTTTTATCTCTCATTCCCTGCAGACATTTTATCTCTTATTCCCTGCAGACATTGCATATCTGTATCAGCTTACTGGAAACAAGAAGACCACCTAACAAACACAAAGGCCAGCTTTCAAAGGCGGACATGCTGGGTTCAGATTAGTAGCCCAAAAGTCCTGCTACATACTTGTTTCAGCCAACTCAATGAACCAGCTGATTCTAATTACCACAACTCCTTAGGTAGATGAAATAACCTGTTAAGAGCAAAGGTAGAAAGAATATATGGCAGGACTTTTACTTTCTCAAGCAGGTTTGTTCACCCCCCCCCCCCCCCCCCTCTCTCTCACACACACACACGTATCCATACCTGCCCACCTGCTCATGCGCTACCACAGATGTTAATGACTTCCTTACCCTCAACTGTTAAACACACCTTCATCTCCAACAGCTGCTGCTCTATGTCTGCTGTATCAAGGTACCCTGTGTCACAAAATGGAGCTAGTTCCTGCAAATGACTGTGAGACAGCGAGAAAGGCAATGCTGACTCTGACGTTGCCGTGGTTTTCAGTGTGATGTCAGCGGTTACAGTTTGAGGCATTTTCTTGTACACCACAGTGTGGCTGCACTTGTGGCATTTCACATCTTTTTGGTTTAGGAGGGCAAGCAGTGGTGCACTGCAGTTGATGCATATATGCTCAAGAGAAACCTTTGCCGATACAATCTGTCCACTTATTTCTCTTCTGGATGATGACTCTATTCCTTTTAGTGGAGAAACTGGAGTGCAGGTGGTGCTGGCTGAAGCAACTAATGTCTTTTGTGACTGAACGAAAACATCAGTTACACTATAACATACTCCAGGTTCAAGCTTTTTGTCCTTGGTAAATAAAGTTATGGTACCAGTGCTGTCTCTAAGTCTGTACTGGTGATCCTTTTGGCCATCGCCAGAATGGTCTGCTACGATCTGGCCCGTCACCGTGACCTAAGAAAAAAAAGATGTCCTGTAATTCCACATAATCGAACACAATTTAGGCGGTGCACATACAGCCCAGAGTAGATCTGTGTCAGTGAGACGGACCCAAGTGGAACTGTGATTTTACAGTGCACAGAAATAAAGATGGAGGATTGTAAGTACTCAGGGTCAACAGTCAGAGCAATGGAGAATGTGAAAAAGAGGTGAAAAACTGTGTGCAAGCAGGCTGAAATAGGTGGAGAAATTTTGGGTCAGAAATTTTGTGTGATAAAAGAGCAATGTGGGCTAATGGTGGTTTCCCAATACTCGTAAAAAAAACCAAAATAAACTCACTTTCCGATGTTCATATGTAGCTTTAGCTCCTTCCACTGTTAGGCAGTTCTCTTTGTTAGTGACAGATGCATTAAACTGAGGTATTAACCTCTTTCTTGTCTCAGGCTTACATCTGGTTCTGCAACAAAAATATAAATTAATCTTCTAAAAACAAAATCAGTTCAATAGGTGACTTAAAGCCACATTATGTAATCATCTCTCCCAGTCCCCAGACAGTGGGAACCAGCAAAATAAAGTGAGCGCAGGAGTGACAGGAGATGGTCAACTGGACTGGTCTGGGTCCTTTTTTTTTCAGAAACAGAAATGGAAATAACACAAGATACTTGTGCACCTGGGAAGAGTACCTTTGGGAGAAGAGATTTAAGCCTACCTGATTATAAACATACTACTGTTTTGGAGAAGACTTAGCACTTCAGGTCTATCATTATTTCCATACTATTAGTTCCTGAGTGCAGAGTCAACCGTTCTATTGTTGGCTTTGTTTGCTAAGTTGCATGCTCCCGCTGGTCTGCAAAATGACCAGGACACCTCACCAGTAATGCATGTGTCCTGGGAATTTTGCACCATCCTGGACCATAAGGTTTCCGCAGCACTGGAGGCTAATTCAAACACTGGATTTGTTTGGTCCCACTATTTCAGGTGCAGGTGCTATTCTGTAAACAACGCTTATGTATTGGAGCACACAACTTGATATTACTTATGAGGCAACTGTAGAGGCAAGGTTCAGCCATATGTCTTTGTATGCATATGCCATTTATACAGACTTGTGGTAGGTGGTAGGTCTTCCACAGAGTTGCGTGGGATATGCCATACAAGCACAAATCTAACAGACTTGGAGCAAATAGAAACTAATCAACTGCATTGGGCTTTAAATAATTAAGAATGACCCTTACTGTGCACATGACTCAGTGATTGGCATGGGTTCTGTGCATCTCTTATCACAGTTCATCTGTTTCCTTTTTTTCACGGCAGGGGCTGGTTAGAGAAAACACAAATAAAAACAGCTTACTATGTATACGTCAATGAATTTATTATAAGGAGAGAGAAAGGGAGAGAGAGAGAGAGAGAGAGAGAGAGAGAGAGAGAGAGAGAGAGAGAGATTTATCATGCCATTCAAGGAATATATAATTGGTAGGCCATGTTCCCCTTGATCATCACTCAGTAAGCCTACATATATCTTGATGAATCTGTTTTGCTATCATTTTATTTATGTTGTTTTTCGTCCTTGAAAATGACCATCTTACCAGTATGCGTGATTGATAAATTTCCATTTAGTTTGTTGTCATTCAGGCATGGGAATGACACCGAGCTACTTCCATTGGCTATGACGTTGATATTCTGAATCGGCTGCAATGGTGTGCAGGTAGGCCTATCACCAGCAACTGCAGAAATGCAGAAAAAGAATCCAGAGACAATGATCCGGATGAAAATGAGCTTCGGTTTACGAACTGACCAAACAAAATGACAAAACACTGGCGGTGTATGACTGAAATCCGTAGAGCATCAGAGACGACGATCATCTTTTGAGGACAGGTCAGCATTTTAAATAATTCGCGTTGAAGAGTAGAATACTCACCCCTCTTCCTCTTAGGTGTCCTGGCATCGTCTCCGGTGTACCCTTGCGAGTTCTGTCTTTTAACAGGTTTATCAACAGATCTTCTTCTAGCCATTTAACTGCATAAAACAGGTACAGTGACTAAAAGCAGAACTTCACGGACAGTAACTCACCGAGTTGCCTAGGTAGGCTATCCCAAACACCGTTCTAATCGTACAGATGAATTAGTAGCCGTCACCTGTTCCCGCCACAAGTAGTGGGCTACTTTCGGTTTTGGCAATTTAAAAGATGCATTTTAATCTAAGCACATGCGTACATGAAATCCTCAAAATAAGCATTAAACCAAAGGTCTTAGATTCTCCTCTCTCAACACTCTCTAAGTAAACTGTCAAAATTATTCGTATAATTATTTGACTGGAGTTACTTAGTCTGAATGTGTGGACAAAGTTTCAGTTTAGTCGATGTTTTAATGGAGACATGACTCCAGATCACACACACACACACAAACCCCTGCAAAAAGCAGCCACACCTAGTTAATCTATCCGGGTCACAGACACTTGGAGACCGTACCAACCAAGTCATATCCAAGTCATTCTCATCTTTTTACTTACTCAGTCCTCCCCAGCCTTTAAAGCACTAAAAGTTATGCCTCTGGCTTTGAAGAAATTTACGCACAGAGGAGGTGGCCATAAACATCTGCCTGCAGCAGCCTACCACCGGATGTTTTTTTCTTTTCCTTTCTTTTCTTTTGTTTGCTTTTCTTTTGTCACTTGCGACTTTCGTTAAAGCTCACATCAGTAGTTTGTCCCGTTGATGTTTTTCATAATTTTGCAAAATATATATTGCTCTGGTATACGCAAACAACAACTTTAGCTTTGAATCTTACTGGAACCATTGTACATGTTTAATAACCTAAGTAATGGATGTTGGTACATCTGTGTTTCTAAATATTTTTGAAATTTCACATTTTGCTTTTTAGGGAGTGGTTTTGCTTATTTATTATTCTTCAAAGTTACATTTCCCATTATCATGATGGAATAACCATGCTAAGATATTATGCAAAACACTGACAATTTGACAATATGTACAAAGACATGCATACATTTCAGAAAGCAAGATCTGTTGAACATATGCTGGACTACAATGAGTTTTTTTTCCCCAAGGGAAAACTGTGTATAGGACAGAGAGAGATGAAGAGAGAGAGAGCTAAAGGGAGGGAAAGAGAGACAGACAGAGAAAGAGAGATGTAGGGAGAGAGAGAGAGGGAAGGAGAGAGAGAGCAAGATCCTCATTCCAAATTTCTTCTCTATGGTGGCAGCACAGTCATGACATCACTTCCTTTGGTGTCGACCGCCTGCGGAGCGGGTGCGAGCAGCCTGGCAGAGTTTGGCGTAGGGCTGTCCTGCCTGCGTGGGCTCGGGAGGAAGGGAGAGGTGGAGGGTCTGCTGGTGAAGGAGGGAGGGAGGGGAGGAGGAGGAGAGCAGGGAAGCAGGGTGCTCCCAAGGCCCCATGTCTGCAGCCGCCCGACGCGTCTCCTCTGCAGCCCGACGCCTCTCCTCTGCAGCTACGCTCACATCAGCCTGCTGCCGCTCCCCACTGCGAAGGGCCAGAGAGGGCAGGCCACAAGACAAGGAGGTAAAAGTGTGAGAGAATGCATAGTGACAAATACTCAATGCAGTGTGCATTGTACAGGTGAAATCTGGTTAATGTACTTTGCACTGTAAATAGTACAAATGCTTAATGCACTTTGCATTGTACATGTGAGAAATACTCAATGCAGTGTGCATTGTACATTTAAAAAAATACTTAACACACTGTGCGCTGTACATGTAAAATCTGCTCAATGTACTTTGCATTGTAAATGTTACAAATGTCTAATACACTTTGCATTGTACATTTGTGTGTAATGTACTTCTCAAACATGCATATAGCTTTATGCGACAGTGGCAACAAGGTCTGAAATATACAATGGCAATTTGTGGACTTTTTCTCCTATACACCAAACACTCAAATGTTTCAACCTCCAAGGCTCTTATCACAGGCAGGTTGTCTAAAATGATCAGACTATTAAACCAGAGCTCACACCATAAGAAATGGCCCTGAGATGTACAGTCTTATAGTGAGTTAGAGTTGGCAGGTGTGTCGTGTAAGAGAGTGGTGTTCTTACTGTTCAGCATGTGTGGTATTGGCTGGATACGTCTGCTGTGTGTGTTTAGACGTGTCGGACACAAACTGATGCTGTGTAGCCCGCACCTGAGTGGACAGAATTGAGATATGAGAAAAAACACAAAATAAGTTGATAGGAGAACAGGAGCGGGTAACAGGTGGAAAAGAGCAACATGAAGGAAAACAGATGTTGCGGATGACAGGATGAAGAGAAATGAACAGAAAGAGAAGGAAGATGAGATGACTAATTCACATTGTAGCCAGTCGGTTCCTTCTACTGACTTTCGTTTAGAGGTTTTATGCTAGAATTACCTCTTTGAGTTTGATGTAGGACATTAAAAACACATACATGACATACATACAGAGGTGGGAAATACATATTACACAACTTTTAGCCCAACTCTTAATAGACCTAGTGACTGATATCATCTGTTTGTAAGTAGACAGGTGCACCCAGAGCAAGGTAGGCTGGGGTTTTACGTGGACAGGTGAAAGTGAACAGATAGGACAAGTGCAACATGAAGAAAACAGCATATGCATGTGACTTAGCAACACATTGTTTGTTTACTTTTACTTCCACTATATGCATCCAATATATATATTATTTGACCTGTACTGCACCTTCACCCCAAGACAAATTCCTTGTGTGTTTACACAGACTTAGCAGTCAACACCCTTCTGATTCTGGTTCTGACTCTGAGGTACACTGGAGTCGCCCAGCTCTGTCCCATGCCCATTCCCTCACCTGGGAAGAGTGGTGTGCATTCCCTCACCTGGGAAGAGTGGTGCCCATTCCCTCACCTGGGAAGAGTGGTGTGCATTCCCTCACCTGGGAAGAGTGGTGGGCATTCCCTCACCTGGGAAGAGTGGTGTGCATTCCCTCACCTGGGAAGAGTGGTGGGCATTCCCTCACCTGGGAAGAGTGGTGTGCATTCCCTCACCTGGGAAGAGTGGTTGGGGTCGGCAGCTCGGACTATCCCTCTCTCCCTCAGCTTGTCCAGGCTGCTCCGCAGGGTCGTGTTCTCCTTCTCCAGCACCTGCATCCGCAGACAGTTCACCTGCAGCTGCTGCTCCATGTCCCCCAGCACATCGCCCGTACCTATGGAAGACAGCGTCATGAGAACTAAAGAGATTATACGCAGTGGATTCAGACATGTGTACAAGAAAGAGATATAAATAGCATTTTATTTTTGTTTCGTCAAAAGTTGAAGGCATTCTATGTGAACATCAGAAAATACACTACAATCAGAACTACAAAACAACTACAAAAAGCACATACTAGGGGATCTTTAAGTGCACAGCTTTTTCAAGGTTACTCTAGGCTTACTCTGTGGCGCCCCCTGTGGTAGGGGGTTGAGCTCAGGGAAAGCCACCAGCATCCTCTCCCTCTGGCCAGCCTCCCGTAGGTCCTCCCTCAGGCCTGATATGGTGCTCTCCAGCTCAGCCACTTGAGCTGCCAGACTCCCCCTCTTCTCCTCCAGCTCTACATACTCAGCCTGTGTGGGTTGGTACAAACACACACACACACACACAAAAATGCATGAGGCATGCACATATCATCACCACCAATCGTGGTAATGCAAGACACACACACACACATACACACACACACACACACACAAATATATACAGTATATACAGACAGACAGACAGACAGACAGACAGACAGATAGATAGATAGATAGATAGATAGATAGATAGATAGATAGATAGATAGATAGATATACACACACACACAATATATAAATGAACCTGTTGCTTTGTGAGTTGCTGCTGCAGTGTGTCTCTCTCCTCAGAGGTGAGTGTGAGAGTGTGTGTGAGCTCTTCTGTCTCTTCCAGTCTGGTCTGCAGCTCCTCACATTCAGATACCAGAGAATCCACACGCTCCAACAGTGCTCTCTGTTTCATCTGCAGAGACTACAGGCACACACACATGAACACATACACACACACACACACACAGGTAAACATACACACAGGTATACGTTCAGGTGAGCACAACAGGATCTGCAAGGCTATCAGACAACAGGAGCTCCACATGCACTACAAACACACGGGGCACACACTGACACACACAATGAATGCACATACACACACACACACACACTTAGTTGACACATACTTCATGTTGCCGTGTTGCACTTTGGTACTTTGCACGCTCCTTGTCCAACAGCAAGCGAGTGTTGCTGAGCTCCGCTTCTAGGCCCCGCCTCCTCTCTTCCACCTCGGCCCATGTCACTTCCTGTGCCTGGAAACACCTCACTTCCTCTTGCAGAGCATCTCTCTCAGCCTCTGGCCGAAATAATAAAAATCAGGTAACTGTTGAATGTCCACTGTTGGAAATTTCATCCGAAATATTGTGTGTGTGTGTGTGTGTGTGTGCATGTGCAAGTCTGTGAGTGTGTGTGAGAGTATGTATGTGTTTGTATGTGTGTATGCGCACGTGCATGTGTGTATTCATGTGTGTGACTTTACCAAGTGTGTGTAGGTCCTGCCTCTGCATACTCAGTTGAGCACTCAGCTCAGTGATGTTGCCCTCCATTGCAGCAGCACCTGAAACACATTTCATACTGTCTGAAAATAATCACATTTGTAACCATGTTCTTTTGTCTCTCAATATGTACGTGGTTTATATTTTTGTATTCCTTGTGATACACCAACACCCAGAAACCCCTTGTGTTAACATTCCTGTCAAATAAATGTAACTTGGATTGAATCTTGCTGACTCATGTAGTATGTTGAAGAAAGAAAATGATACAGCCAGGTGTATCACAGTTCCTTAGGATTTACAATCCTTTGCATTTGGTCATAACTTTAGGAGCTTAGGTTAGATTAGGATGTTTGTCTCTGGCAGATGAGGTTCTAAAGTTTATTTTTTATTTGCTTATTTCTCCTCACCGTTCTTCAGTTCCTCCAGTTCTTCCTGTAGCCTCTTCCGCTCCTCCTCTCCCTTCCTCCTCTCCTCCCTTAGCTTACGCTCCCGCTCTTCTTCCTCCCTCTTTCTCTCTTCCTCCACCCTCCTCCTCTTTTTCCTCTCTCCCTCCATCTGTGTGTGAAGCTTCCCTGTCTCCTGCTCCGCCGTCTTCAGGCGCTCTCGGAGTTTGTCCAGCGTCGTCCTCACCTCGCGGTGGTGTGTCTCCAGGCGCGCCATGTCCTTCCTCTGCTCGGACGCCCACTGGGCCACGTCGCAGGCCGACAGCCGGCCGGCGAGCGCAGAGTCCTCCGCCACCACTAGGAGGGGCTGTAGGGAGCACGGCAGGCCTAGGGTCTCGCAGAGGTTGACCACCGAGACGCCGGTTCCCCTCAGGCTGGTCTGCACGCTGGCGCAGGCGTCACAGGGGACGAGCGAGGACTCACCCGTCTGACAGCCCACGCTGTGGCAGTCTGCAGAGATGCTGGGGGTGGGCGGGGGTCTGTGGGGGGTGGGGCAGGGAGTGCTGTCAGCTGATAGGCTGAGAGTGGAGCAGGATGTGAGGTGCGGGAGTGATTGGTGGAGGTGGGAGATGGAGGATGTGGCGCTGCTATGAGGTTTGAATGCATTGTGGGATATGCCAGAGAGGCTACGCTGGGACCTGTCGTCATACAGGGAGGAAGTGGAGGGGATGGCTGGATGAACTTCTCGGCTGGTTTGCAGTTGGCCCTGAGCACTTCTAACTGCTGGGCTGGGTTTCAGTACATTCTAAAATACAATGAAGAAGTAAAAATGTTTCCATTAAGTATTCCATGCAGTATCACTACTGCATCATCATCAGTTAATATTACAAGCATGAACCAGTTACTTTAAAAGCAAGTAGCACAGAATACTTTATCAAACTTTAAAGTCACAATATCAAATAAATGTTTTGCCAAATCCTTATTAGACATCTTACCTGCCGGGGATACTGTTTTCCGAGCTGCACTAGGTTATTCCAGAAGTTTTTAACCACTGGGCCAATGGACACTGATAGAGGAGTTTGTTTGGTGCCGGAGAATTTTCTTTTACCACCCTGAATGAGGTCAACGTGAGCGCTGAAGCTCTGAAGCAGAAGCATCAGTCTAAACCAAGGCAGGTGTTAGGCTACACTAAATTGTACACTTACTGAATGCAGTGAAGTAAATGATGACAATGTTAAATAAATAGAAAATAAGTTACTCACCTGTCGATCACCAGTTCCAACAAAACTATGTGTGCATGCTGGTTGAATTCTTCTTCTCCCTCAACAAAATCATATTTCTCCAATAACAAAACAAGGTCCAGATTACAAGACAGTTGATCTGGAAATTTCCAGGATGGACCTTTGACAGGTCCTGTTCGAGAGAAAACGTCCAGAACAGATCCCTGCAGATCAATTAAATCTCTGCGAAGACTGTCAATGCAGTCTTGGCGGCCCAAAAGATGAGTCATTCTTTAAATAAGTGACTTGAAGGTGCATACTTCAGAGACGTGAAGTAACAACCAAGCTTGCCATTGACTGTTTTGGGTAGCTGAGTGACATTTCTTCTGTTGTCGGTTCATCCCCATAGCGACCACAAATCCAAACCACAAGTCCCACAATGCTCTTCAGCACTGTATCCGGAAGTGAAAACAATTCACATCCGGGTGGTTTCGAGCACAACTCGGATACACGTCGGATAGTTTTGTGACCAAAAGCATTTTAATTTCTTTACATTTAGCGTTGTAATTTCATTGGAAAACAAACTTTCTTCGAAACTGAATAGCAGAAACAAATTTGCGGTTTTCCGATCATAGAGATTAAGCTGAGACTGAACTGCAGGCTAGCTCAATCATGCCGCCTGGGCCTGTACAAATCGTTCAACCGGAGCCCAACAATAAGGTGAGCACACTAGTTATTTTACGATAATGCAATGTTATAAGTAGTTGTCAGCAGTAACATTTTTTGTGGTTACCATTTAAAGATATATACCCAGAGCCTATTTTACCACATGCGTAGCAGTAAATTGTCAGTAAAAGGCAACCCAGTAACTTCAGTAGCTTGTGTTAGCTGTCTAGCCTTGCTAGCTAAGTAAATGGTATTGGGACAGTTAATGATAGTGGGACAGTTAACTATACTTAGGAATCTCAGCACTTTTTAGTGTTATTGGTGGCACCTTCCTAATTAAGCAACTTCACTATATCGGCATGGTAAGTTCCATTCCTGGAGAAATGTAGACCTTATCCAACAAGTTTTGTAAAAGTTAATGTCTGCTGTGACGTTTATTTTACGTTGCCAGTATATGTATATGATTTATGTGGCTGCAAAATGTGTGAACACAGTTGTACTATTAAGTTAAGATATTGAAATCTTCGTTTCAAACAGCCTGAAGAAGGTAAAGATGACACTCCGGCAACAAAGCCAATCGTCGGCATCATCTACCCACCTCCTGAGGTCCGAAACATTGTTGACAAGACAGCGAGTTTCGTAGCCAGGTTTGTTGACGATGCTTCTACTTTAAATTGATCACAGATAAAGTGTGATAACGACAAGCAGAGATTATTTTATCCCGGCAAATGATATTTCTTTCTTTGTTCATATTTAGGAACGGACCGGAGTTCGAGGCCAGGATCCGTCAGAACGAGATAAACAATCCCAAGTTTAACTTTTTGAATCCCAATGACCCTTACCATGCCTACTACCGTCACAAGGTCAACGAGTTCAAGGAGGGCAAAGCCCAAGAGCCGTCTGCAGCTGTGCCCAAAGTTATGCAGCAGCAGGCCATGCAACAGTCTTCCCAACAGTTGCCACAGAAGGTAATGAACACTAGTCACAATCATAATGGTAGTGGTGGGAAAGACAGTGTTAATTTGTACGTGCAGTATATGATTCTGCTGGGTAGTCATTTAATCAGACATTTGTAACAGCATGTTTATTAGTTCCATTCATATGTCCTGTATGCTTGTTACTATGTATAGCACTGTGTAAACAGCCAGGTTGACAATGCACCCACTGATGTCCCACCCACTGACATCCTCTGGCACTTGCAGGTACAGGCACAGGTCATCCAAGAGACCGTGGTTCCCAAGGAGCCCCCTCCAGAGTTCGAGTTCATCGCTGACCCCCCGTCCATCTCGGCTTTTGACCTGGACGTGGTGAAGCTGACGGCCCAGTTTGTGGCGAGGAATGGCCGTCAGTTCCTCACACAGCTCATGCAGAAGGAGCAGAGGAACTACCAGTTTGACTTCCTGCGGCCTCAGCACAGCCTCTTCAACTACTTCACCAAGCTGGTGGAGCAGTACACCAAGGTGTGTTGCTGCAGCGCACAAGCTCAGCATGTTCAGTAATCACACTGTACCTGTAGACATAGAATTTAACCCAGTCAGTGTGTCAATATGCTCGTGGTGGGACTATATGAAAACATCCCATTTGAGACCCTGTCTGTGCCACCTCTAGAATGGGAATAAATGTAAAGGTCTGCTCTTACGCTTACATTGCCTTCCTGTCTTGTGTTCCAGGTTTTGATCCCACCAAAAGGTCTCCTGCTGAAGCTGAAGAAAGAAGCAGAGAACCCAAGAGAGGTTCTGGACCAGGTAAGGCATTTCACGGCACATTCATTGCAAATAGTACTTGAAGTGGCAATAGTAGTTGAAAAGACGCGTTTAGTCACTCATGGCTACCACAGCGAAGTTGTCTGAGACAAATAATGTTGTTGTCAGGTACGCTACCGCGTGGAGTGGGCAAAGTTCCAGGAGCGAGAGAGGAAGAAGGAAGAGGAGGAGAGAGAGAAGGAGCGTGTGGCGTACGCACAGATCGACTGGCACGACTTTGTTGTCGTGGAGACAGTGGACTTCCAGCCCAATGAACAAGGTGAAGTGTCAGCACCACAGAAGTTGCAGTGGAGAATTTGTTGGATGGTGAAACAGTTAATTAATATAAAAGTACAGTTAATCAACTACTTATAATCTGCAATACAATAGCATTGCTGTATTGTATGCACACATTTTGATTAACCTGCAAACTTGTAACCGCGAACCCTCAGTCCAAAAAAACTGTCATCCAAAGGTGTTCTCCAGGGCTGCTAGGGATGCCAAGTGCAAGACACAACACTAGACCATAAAGCGTAACAACTTCCTGTCTTTCCATAGGCAACTTCCCCCCACCCACCACTCCGGAGGAGCTGGGAGCGCGCCTGCTGATCCAGGAGCGCTACGAGAAGTACGGTGAGAGCGAGGAGGTGGAGATGGAGGTGGAGAGCGAGGATGAGGAGGACGAGCGTGAGGATCGGGAGGAAGGCCACGCTGCCCAGCCTGACCAGGACACTCAGCTGCAGGACATGGATGAGGTGAGCTAACAACACTAGACACTACCTAGCAGTGTTACTGTTTCTGATTGGATGAGGTGATGTAACATGCCTAGACACTGGCTAACAATATTACTGTTGTTTAATTAGACAATGTGCGCCAACAGCCCTAGACACCACCTGACAGTATTGCTGTTTTTGATTGGACGAGGACAGCTAACAACCCTATATACTTCCTAACAGTTTTACTGTTTTACTTATTGGACGAGGTGAGCTAGCAGCTCTAGACACCACCTAACAGTATTGCTGTTTTTGATTGGACGAGGATAACCAACGACCCTATACACTACCTAACAGTTTTTTTTTATTGGCTGAGTTGAGCTAGTACCCCTAGAGTGTTCCAACAGCATTAATGGTTTTGATTAAATAGCCAGTGTGCAGTCTCTTCACAAAGCATTATTTTAGGGTGTTATTTTTAGGGTCCAGCAAAATCATACTGATCCATTTCCAAACTGTACAAGAGTGGACGTTTCTGCATATGGAGATGTAATATCGGACTTATGCTGTGCTAACAGAGTTGTTGTACTGTAATTATACTGTAATAACTAAAATAATGACTAAGTCTGCCGTGGTACCAGGGCTCAGACGAGGAGGAGGATGGAATGAAGGCTCCCTTGCCCCCAGACAACCCCATGCCTCCACCACTGCCCCCCACCCCAGATCAGGTCATCATCCGCAAGGACTACGACCCCAAGGGTAAGGCCTCTCAGTGTTACCTTGACAACAGCACAAGCTTTTCTTGCTGATGTGTACATAGTTTAATGGCTATTATTGTCTTCTTACCCCCCCTCCCCATTTCCCCTTTCTGCCATTTATCTCTCTCTATCTCTGTCTCATATTTTCTTTCTGTCTTTATTTCTGCATCTTTCTGTGACGTCCACACCCTCTCCCTCTCAGCCTCTAAGCCCCAGCCATCGGTGGCAGCCCCAGACGAGTACCTCATCTCTCCCATCACGGGCGAGAAGATCCCGGCCAGCAAGATGCAGGAGCACATGCGCATCGGGCTGCTGGACCCACGCTGGCTGGAGCAGCGTGACCGGAGCCTGCGGGAGCGGCAGGTGGAGGACGAGGTGTACGCGCCCGGCCTGGACATCGAGAGCAGCCTGAAGCAGCTGGCCGAGAGGCGTACCGATATCTTCGGTGTGGAGGAGACGGCCATCGGTAAGAAGATCGGCGAGGAGGAGATCCAGAAACCCGAGGAAAAGGTGAGCAGGATCAGATGATGATGATGTATTTCTTTCTACCTACTTCACTCTCACTTTTCACACTTCTCATAGTTTTCCCAATTCGCACATATTTATTTATGTAACTCCTCTGTACATTCTGCGCTTTTTTAGAATAGAATGTAGTAGAATGCCTTTTATAGTCATTATACATATGTACAATGAGATTAAAAGCTGCTCCTTCTCCAGTGCAGACATGTATGTAGAACATTTACAACGTAAAATAAATAATAGTGCAAGAAAAGATAATATAATATTAGAATATTACAACATAGAAAAAAATAAATAATAGTGTACAAACAAGCAAGAAATTAGTACAACAATTACATAGAGTTCTATCTATGTTTTCTCCATGTTCTCTTTCGGTTTCCCCTGATCTCACCTTGCTCCCCCCCGCCCCCTTCTCCCCAGGTCACATGGGATGGGCACTCTGGCAGCATGGCGCGCACCCAGCAGGCGGCCCAGGCCAACATCACGCTGCAGGAGCAGATTGAGGCCATCCACAAGGCCAAGGGCCTGGTGCAGGAGGACGACACCAAGGAGAAGATCGGCCCCAGCAAGCCCAGCGACGGCCCCTCACAGCAGCCACCGCTGCCCAACCCCATCATCGCCAACCTGCCCAAACCTGCCCCTCCTGTCAGCGCACCCCAGCGCACAGCACCCTCTGTGAGTACTACACACACACGCTCACACACACGCTCACACACTCGCTCACACACTCGCTCACACACACACACACACACACTTTGGTTTACATTCATAGTGAGGTCCTTTATTGACTCCCATTCATATCTAACTAAAGAATGCTTAACTGTGCCCAGACCAAAACAATCCCTAACCATAACCTGTCAATAATGAAAGGTTTTTGCACTTTTACTTTTTTTAATAACAACAAAATAACCAAGAAAACACTACTAAGAGTAGTGAGGTCCTTCAAAATGACCTCACTAGTCAGTGTTTTTTTTAGTTTTCCCATTTGGACATTTGGACCTCACAACTATGCCAGTTCACACACACACACCAAAATGCCCTTTGTAATTCTTTCATTTGGATTAACATGTGAACAGTACATAGCATCATCTCGGGAATTGTTTATTCTTTACCTGATTCTGATTCTAACTGTCAGGTGTGTGTTCATGTAACCCTGAAAGTGACCTGATAAGGTTTAGACTTCAAGTTAGGCAAACAAGGTAAAGTACCTGATGTGTATTTTTACTGTCAGATGCATGAATCCACACACCAATTTAAAAAAAAAAAATTCAAACATGTATCTATCTTTTTCCTGTGTGTGTTGTAACCCTGATAGTGATCCGATAAAGATTAGACTTGTAAAGTACCTGATGTGTGTTCTTGCTGTCAGTACAAGTTGTCTAGAATCGGGCATTAGAGTTGACATGAGTTTAAAATGCATCTTGTGTGTGTGTGTGTGTGTGTGTGTGGAGCAGGTGGCCCAGCCGGTGCGTACCACCCTGCTGTCTGCAGTGCCGGTGATCCCGCGCCCCCCCATGGCCCCCGTGGTACGCCTGGCCCCTGGGCAGGTGCTCACGCCCATGCCCCCCATGGTGCACACACCACGCATCAACGTGGTACCCATGCCCCCCTCCGGCCCCCACCTCATGGCCCCACGGCCCCCACCCATGGTGGTACCCACAGGTGAGCTAGAAACACTCTCACACATACACACACACACACCACAGAAATGAAATGTAACTTTGTCTCACACACACCACAGAAATGAAATGTAATGTATTTTTGTCACACCATTGACATTTTTGTAATAAGAGGGGTGTACATACATGTAAGCCTGGCACACTGATCAGCCTCAATATGCTCACATCTGCAGGCACGATACCCTTTGAAAGACACATACTTGTTGTCTGTACTCCACTCACAAATGTGCACTTTCAGAATCCACATCAACCTATCTGGTTACATTTATGCAATCATAATAAATAAAATTATTATTGTTTTTAATACAAATTTATCTGCCCGATTCATTATACACGTTTGACAGTAAGGGTCAGGTAAGGTTCCCACACATGGATTGTCCCAGGTGCTAGACTAAGAGCACTTTTCAGTGGAGATTCCCCTTGAAAGTCTGCTTTAGTGTAAGCCTAGGCTTAATCCATGCATGGGAAGCTGGCCATGAAACATGAATGCAGAGGCGCTCGCACAAACACTGACGTGCTGACTGAAGTACGTTCGTTGTACGGATGTGCCCATTCATGTGGAGACAAAACACTCGCTCCGCCACTCTTGTGTGCATGCACACACACACACACACACACACACAATTGGAGCGTGTTGAGGCAGTGCAGTGTTGAACCATGGCATTCATTCCCTTGAACAACAGAGGGTAATTATTGTGTTGAAAGAATCCTTTGTGCCTGGCTGGGCAAGAGCGGGATCAATGGATTCGTTTCATATCTAGACATTTATTGCCTGCAGTACTGAACACGTCCACTAGATGGTGCTAGAAATGTTGTTACTGATGGGTACTTGCTTACATTCTATTTCAGTGTAATATTTACACACAGCTATGTAAAAGCAGATATAAAATCACACCAATGATCATAATGTATATTATAATTCATGTATTGTCATGCATTGCTTGTCTTAGAATTGTTATTTAACCACTCTCTTATTTCTCTTGACTTCTGTAAAGTCGCACACTCTCCTCTCCTCCCCCGCCCCCACCCCCCAACATTCGTGCCGGCTCCCCCTGTACCTCAGCCCCCCAGCTCCACCGCGGCCCCCCTGCCGCCTGCTCACCCACCCCCACCTCACGACGACGAGCCCGTCAACAAGAAGATGAAGACGGAGGACAACCTCATTCCAGAGGAAGAGTACCTGCGCAGAAACAAGGTACATACACACACAAAAGCATATAAACTTCAAAACGCCCTCCTGGTCATACGCACTGCACTGTGTACTTAGTTGATCACAAACAAAAATCACAAAGATCTAGAAACACACAATCACATCACAACAGTAAGCATTGGCATCGCACCGACTGTACAAAAAGCCCACAAGCACAGACTGCAAAATGATGTTGGCACATTTCATTCATACTTCCAAACAAAGTCTTATTTTATTCTTATCAAGAGTGCAGTTCTTCATCAATACACATGTATAATGCTATTCATTCCAGAGAGGCTAAGCCAACAGAGACCTAAAGCACTTGCCTTCTACATATCCATAACCAGAGTAAGCATTTGGAGAATGCAAGAATGCATCAGCTAAGTCTTCCTCTTCCTGTTGCCCTTTTCTCCTCGTCTCTGTCTCTCATCTCTCAGGGGCCAGTTACTGTCAAGGTGCAGGTGCCAAACATGCAGGACAAGACAGAATGGAAGCTGAGTGGACAGATTCTCAGCTTCACCATGCCCCTCACAGATCAGGTAAAACACACACGCACGCACGCACGCGCACGCACGCACACGCACACGCACACGCACACACACACACACACACACACACACACACACACACACAGACCACAGGTCTGGCACCTGGAGATGAGTCATACACAAACTAATGAGCACTTAGCATTCCTACATTCTGACTTGTACTACCTAAATGGCTACACCACTCACTCCCTCTGTCGCACACACACGCACACACTCACATACTCACACATTTACACACACACACACACACACACACTCACACTCACACACTGTCTGCACAGTCTGTTTCATCCTAAAGCATCTGAGCTTAGTCCTTTGTGTGATGTGGTCTTCTGGAGGTCGCTGGTGGCAGGCAGTGTCTTGACTTGCTTTTCTGTGCTGTGTTTAACCCTGCAGGTGTCCGTCATCAAGGTTAAGATCCATGAGGCCACGGGGATGCCTGCGGGCAAGCAGAAGCTCCAGTATGAGGTAAAGGCTCATGTTACTCTGCTGCTCATGCACCCACTACGCTGCCCTACTAAGGCAAAAGAACTCAACAAAAGACTGTGAAACTGAGAAAAATGACTTTGACAAATCTTCTGCTTGCATGTGTCTTTTTGGTGTTCTAGCAAAGACAACATCTTATTTTTCCCAAACAAACAACAGAATTCACTCAAGATATTTGGCCATGTGATAAAAATAATTTACATTGTTGCAAAAATGACAATAACTACGTTTTGCACAATATTGAGGTCACAGTCTTGCCGTTGCAGGCCAGTACTGTATGCCACCGTATAGGATAGGTAGTGAGGCGCCATCTTGGGTAGGTAGGAACAGGAGCAGCGTCAGAGGCTCCACTGAAAATGTAACAGATGTAGAGGGTACAATAAGGGCTATGCTGTGGGAGCTTTAGGTAGCTTTCTCTATTTGTCTGTCTACATGTCTCTCTTTCTCTTGTTACTTTTTTTATGTCACTTGTGCTCTCGTTCTCTCTTTGTATCTCTGTCCTTTCTCACATTTTTCTTTTATCTCTCATTCTCTCTCTCTCTCACACACACACACACACACAGTCTCTCTCATTCTCTTACTCCCTCCCTCCCTCCCTCCCTCCTCACTAGTAACATTTTGTGTCTTTCTATAGGGTATCTTTATCAAGGACTCCAACTCTCTGGCCTACTACAACATGAGCAATGGCTCCATCATCCACCTGGCCCTGAAGGAGAGAGGCGGGAGGAAGAAGTGAACTGCTCCGTACTCACGGAACATTCTAGAAGCTTACACCATGTTCCAGGGCCTTCCACAAGACTCCGTTGCCGTGAGGATTGTTGCTGTACCTTAACAGAAAGGATAATTTTCTTTGTGTGTTCACCTTGATGTATCTGGTTTTAGTTGTTTTCCTGACTGGATTTCTCCTAATCTGTAATCCTTTTATCAGAGATTATTTTGTCAGCCATTTTGAAAGATGTAAAGAACTATGTCAAAACTATGACCAGTGATAAAAAAAAATGTGCTCAAGTCTTTGTTGACCATATATGTTAGAGCGTACAAGCTTAGAGTAGCTATATGATTCTGGGGCTCTACTTTTTGTCTTCTTATTTGACAACAAATTTCATTTGTAATTTCAAGATAATTTACAAATGTGTTATCCTAAAATGGTAATGTACAAACAGCTGTGGCAGGGTCATTGTTGATCACTTTTATGCACACACCTGCATGTTGAATTGCTCTTGGTGTTGATACTTGTGGGTAACAATTGTGATGGTAATTCACACCATTGACAGGATGGGTGTCTTCCAAAACCACAAGCCAACCTTGCAATTTATCAACAGCATGTGAAATATACAAGACAACAGTATATTGTGAGTTAATGAAACACGCATGCAGTCTAATATGAAGTGAAACTATTTGGGCCAAGCCAACACATAACACAGTGACATGAGTTGAACTTATTTGTCCCAGATTTTTAATTGTTCTTAGGTAAGCTTATAGGTGTTGATGTCAATATATGGCAATGTTTCCATTGCATTGTTCATGTAGGATTGTTCAAACACTTTTGGGCTGCTCATTTAAATACTTATTAAAAGACACCAGGAACAAAAATCCTGTTTGTGTTTTCATTTCACGTTTCTCTGTCCTTTTTCTGTTTATGCCCTGGTTATGTATTTACTAGTGTTTTTAAGTAATTTTTTTAGAAAGGAGCAAACTCAAGTATATCATCTTATTCACATTCATAGTCAATAGCTTTATTGCCAAATCTGCAATATGTACAGGACCATACAGAACTGAAATGGAAATACTCATAGACCAGCAATACAGATAATATATGAAATATAAAAATAGAAAAGTGACATTGATATTGCATTATAACATCTAATACATATGTTACGTCATGTTTAAGTGAAATAGGCTTTACCACCCTCCATGACAATGGTTACATCAAGTCAGCACATAGACTACTGTGTCATAAATGGGATACAGATGAGGTATTCCATAAATCAAGTTTGTTTTGTGAACAGCAGCATGTAACTTGTGCTATTGAGTAAACCATTGCTCCCGTTCTTCCCCTTTGTAAGACCAAGCACAATTGCTTGGCACCTATTACTGACTGTGGGGCCGTCTCTGTGTCTAAATACAGGTTGCTCAGGGACACAGCCAGCCAGGCAGGCAGGTAGGGGCAAATATACACGTTGGCTGAGCACCCAAGACCACAGTTGGCCAAGCCTCAACCAGGCAACTCTGATCCTCTAGTAGTCTACACAAGTTGAGCTTGCCACAGAACACACTGGAATAGAATACCTTCTCTCTTAAATATGTCAGCATACCAAACATGCACACAGCAGTTGGAACAGGTGGCACAATCAACAATTAGGGTACAGAAACTAAACATGCTGTATTATAAAATAGCAGCTATACCCTGGCAATGTCTATGACTCCATGTTCAATTTGCCTGAGACCGACGAATTTACCAGACCCCATGCTGCACCTCTGCCTTTTGCTCAGGCTTACTTTGCCAAACCTTTTGTTTTGAAATATGTGTTTTTAGTTACCGTAGGCTATGTTCAAGGTACCCTGAAAAGACCTTTGTAAAATAATTATTACTGTGTTATTATTATTTTGGTTAGGCCTACTCTATTAGTACAGCATAAAAATAGCCCTATGTCAGACACACACACACACACACACACACACACACAAACTACCCACATAGAAATACTGGCAGAAGCCCTGACTTGTCCAAACACACACCAACACGCCATAATATTTTACAGTACCATCATTTTAGGCTGCTCATTTGTTTATAACCCAACCCATTTTGTAGGGATGAATGAAGGACATATCTTTTTTTGTTAAAAACTTGGCACAGCTTTGTTAATAGAGGCTTAGGGAGACTACCCTGTTATGGAATTGCTATGTCGACCTACTCATTACCATCTAATCGTATTTCATATGACATGGCAGTATGGCTGTCAGTTTGGTCACCATAAAAGGCAATGCAGCATATCGCACACAGAAAGTCTTTGGGTCATGAAGATACTATTACATTACTACTTCTATTTAACTGGCGACTAAGCAGTTAATCGAACAAGCGGTTCAGTGTAAAACTTTTGCACAGAAAATTAGATGACTGAATGACACGTTTCTGCCCATCCAGAGACATCAGTCGATGTAGTTCACTGGTAAATACACCAGTTTGCGCATGCGTATGAGATGAACGCAGAACCGAGATTGAGGGAATTTGGAACGCGCTGACGAAGTGACAACACCTTTCTGACACATGGCAAGGCGTGTATGAGTAAATAAGTAGAAATCGCTCGGAAAGTCGGAAACATTTAATAGCTATCATCGCATTGTGGTGTTGACGTCTGGTTTAGTGCATTTGGTTGATAGTTTTGCACATTTCGACCGACGTCATTGAGTCACTGGGAGCAACATTAAAAACTTGTCAGACGACCAGCTTCCATAACTAGGAAACGGAATATGGACCAGGAAGGAAAGGCAGCAAAAACTGCGAGAGGATATCTGGCTTCAATCATTTGGAAAACCTGCCAGTGGGCTTGATGAAGTACAGATGGATGGATTGGCAGTGTCTTGATCATTAAGTGTTACTTTCCTTTAACATACAAAGTTTACTTACAAACTTGTTGCGAGAACAGTTTTGGGAATTAACCCTAGCAGTGACTGGTTGCAGTGCTAACGTTAGCAGACAGTGCTAGTCTCGTAAAAAGTTAATGAATCGTCCCAAAGGGTTTTTTGTGAAGAGATCAAATGTATGGTGGTTTTGAGATAGTCATATGTTACTAAAAGCACTTTACGAAACAAAGTTGCGTTAAAAGCTATGCACTGGTTGGTGGGTAGTTCAAAGTAACAACGTTAGGCTCAACTAATGTTATCGTACTTAAATTTTGGCCTGGGTTGCTTTCCTATTACAGTTCCAGATGACATTGGCTAATTTGCTAACTATCTAAAGGTTACATTTATGTTTGCCCTGTCTGGACAAGTTATTGTCAGTTGTTGATTCATCTCAAGGTTCAGGATAAAAGTGAAGAAGTAGGCATTAGTTTGCTTTAGGATGCTTGCTGAATTGCCTGGATATTTCAGGGAGTCAGATTTAACCAGGGATGCACTTTGGTAGCTTGCCAACCAACATTTAGCCTGCTAGCTAAGACTAGCTTGCTACAGTGATCCTGGTGGGACAGGGATAGGGATTCATTGCACTAGTTTCTTATTTATAATGCTAACTTTTTGTCAGCTGATAGAAGACATATGATTTAATTATAACCTCTCAATGGTATTTTACAAGACCCGACGTTGTTCTGATCTAGATGAGCAAGAACGAACTGCATGCGTTAGCTAATAGTTAGCCTACTTGTTTACGAAATAACGTTTAAGTGTCAGAGTTGTAATGGCACGAATTGAGAATGGTCAGTCGGCGGACGCCGTGAGCATTCATACTGTTGGAAGTCAGTTTGATGAGGAGAGCTCTTTCGGTTCCGACTCGGAGATAAACGGCTTTGCCTACACTGACCGACAGACGGATAGATATGGATTCATTGGAGGCGCTCAAAAACACTCCGCCGAAAAGTAAGTGACCTGCACCTCCCATTATTTCCCATTACTTCTCGCTTTAAGTGTTTGATGACTTCGTTGACATCTTTCAAAGTCTTTGACAACTCTGTAACCTATTTCACTACTGCCATTGGTGGTAGTCCGCCAGTCCTGTAACTTTTTAGTGTTAATAGATAGTATTAAAGTGTTCGCAATAATAATAAGCTGCCGACAGGAAACTAATTTGACTCATTGGATTTCCAGGGAACTTCACAATTCATAAAAGTGTGAAATGGGTTGGGACGGGAGTAACCAGCGACGGTCTTATGACTACTTAAAAAAAAAAGATCTCATGCAGCACTTTTTTAAAATCCCTGACTTGTCAGTTTCAGAATGCCTTATCGTTTGGGGTTGGGAAATGCAGACCATGGCCGAAAGTGACTTGCACTAATGTACAACATTATGTCCTCCCATTTGACTAAGTAAAAAAAAAAGAAAAAAGTTCACAGCCGTCCCCCTCCCTTTTAGTGGTTTGTGCCTGTCTGTGTGTTTGTTCTCTTGTGGAAAGAAGATTGCTTGCTTACACAAAAGAGCTCAATGAAGCGTGGTAAGAGATAAAGGATGGTCTGCTCCATAGGGACTCAGTCTAAAAGGAAGCTGTATTCCTCAGTTAGATGACAGAGCTTACTGCCACATGTAAACGTTTTATGTATGGCACTCTGTGATTGTGTGTGTGTGAGTGAGAGAGAGCGAGTGTGTGTACGGTACTCAGCATTGCATAGCAGTGGTGTTTAGACAGAGTTAAACGGGTGGACGAGCTGAAGGGCAGAAGCCGCTCTTATCTTATCAACTCATCTCTCGCACTCATCCGTCCCTCACCTCACGTGTTTGTGTTTGTATTTGTGTCTGTGGCTTCCGTTACCCCTCATACGCCCACTCGCCCGGACTACCACACACGCGCACACACACACACACACACACACACATACACACACACACACACACACACACACACACACACACACACACACACACACACACATATATACACATACATACACAGACACATACAGACACACACTTGCTTATGCATACACAAATACTTTCAGATGGACATTTCTGCATTCTCTCTCTTTCTCTATCTCTCACACTTTCCCTGCCCAGAAGTAATAGCTGTTACAATACCACCAATAGTACCACTTTTGTCTGGAGACGATTCATAAAAATTTTGGATTTCATAGTAATCATGAGGAATTTTCATTGTTTATTTACTTTTTTTCCATCTGGGAGTAGGACATTTGGGTACAAATAGCTAGTCACTGAAACCTGGCTGACTGAAAGCTTCTCAACGTCCTCTTTAAACGGGCTGGTAGAGGGTTAAATCCTCTGCCAGTCAGAACTACTTTGTTTGACATGGAAAGCCAGCTCACTGAGGGGTGGCAAAGGGATGGCATTTGACTGAGGCCGGCCCAAGCAATGTCTCTGTGCTTTGTGCATGTGACTGAGGCTGGCCCAAGCAATGTCTCTAAATGCTAAATGCCTCTGAAGAGCATGGAAAGCTCAGCCCAGAAAAGACTGGCTCTTCAGATGCACAGGCACAGCAGCCACTGTAGGTGTGCTCACCTGCAACAGTGACCGCAGCCCGTGACAATGGCAGTCTATGTAGGCATGTCCACCCTTGGCAGTGACCGTCTGTGTAAGAAGGATGCAAGGGTTACCACGGTACCAGTAAATTACAATAAATGTTCCACAACAAAAATAGTCGGTTCAGGTTCCAATTAACTGTAATATCACGGTCCATTACTACAGTGTGAAAAGGTAACTGCATCTGTTAAGTCTCCCAAAGCAGGTTGGCCCATGCAGCATGTTATGTTTGGCATTCTGAGAGGGGGGAAAGGTGGTTATGGCGTTTAGCACAGTAAGAGAACTTAGCATGTGTCTAAAAAGTTGGCATATTTTGCTCAGGGAAGGTTAATTGAATGCAGTTACCCTGTCTGACAGATTTGGCTTTAAGTTGGCCACTGATTGGTGAGCATGCCTAGTGCATAACAAGCACAAGACTCCTGATAGGTCAGCTGTACTGTCTGTCACAAAATCATAGACTTAGGCAAGATTAACCATTGCGACAGTGTTGTGACCGAATGATTAATTGCAGCCTTTGCAGTTAAATAATTACATAAACAAAACTTCAGTGATGATTGATTGTGGTTGGTTTAATTTTATTTATGTTTTTTTTTCAGGCTTTTATTGCCTTTAATCAATAAAACAGTGAAGATATGTCCATAGATGGGAGTGAGGAAGAGATGTGGAAGGGATCGGGAAATGATCCAGGGCAGAATCAAACCTGAGGTTGCTTTGAGATTCAAAAAGGAAAGAAAGCTGGAGATAACCTACAGGCATGTTAGATAGCTGTGATATGGGTGTGTGTGTGTGTGTGTATGGGGGGGGGGGGGTTGCAGCAGACATGCAGAGAGCTGTAATACGAGGGGGTTTGGGGGGGGGGGGGGGGGGGTGGCATGGGATGGGGGTGGGGTTGGAGCAGACATGCAGGGATCTGGGCACTCCCAGGGAGGGAGATGACGAAACCCAGAGCACTGAACAGCTCGACCTCAGGATTACGCAACCAGGCTGTTTTTGTTTAATCTCTTTCTATTTCTTCACGGTTGAAGCATGCCGTCTCTGGCCAGTCGCTAACAGAGTGGGTGATCTGTTCTGCTCACACGCGCTTCATGTATTGTGAGGAAGCAGCATGGTGGAACAGACTAAGGCCACTGTTTGGACATGTGGGTGTGTGTGTGTTTGTGGAACGAACAGTGTCCAGGAACAGGACATCTCTCCCTTTCTTTGACTGCTCTATGTTTGCACGTGTGTGTGTGTGTGTGTGCGTGCGTGCGTGCGTGCGTGCGTGCGTGCGTGCGTGCGTGCGCGTGTGCGCGCGCGCGCCTGCGCCTATCAACTTATCCACAATGTATAGCTTGTGTTTTGTATGGCTTTCACAGGGTTGCATTGGTGTGTCTGTGTGTGTGTGTGTTAGCGCGGCGTGTGCACAGCGCATGTGTAATTGTGCTTGTGCCCTGTCTGTTGTAATGAGCTCATTTTTTCCCTCCCAGTTTTTTTTTTCAGCCCAGGAATTCCTGCCTTTGCTGTCTGTGCCAGGCAGCCCTGCTCTCATTTAACCAGAGTGTCTCCGTATGCCTGTGCATCTGTGTGTGTCTGTGTGTGTGTCTGTGTGTGTGTCTGTGTGTGTGTCTGTGTGTGTGTCTGTGTGTGTGTGTGTGTGTGTGTGTGTGTCTGCACCAGCACCAGCCAAGCAGGCAGGGGAAACCCTGTTTATGTTTACATGTACCCATCTGACAGAGATTTGTATCCAAAGCAGCAAAGGAATGGATAACCCAAACAACAGTGAGATGCTAAGAGCAGCAGCTAACACAGAATGCCAGTGATCATGGCACCGTATCAAACACAAGTTCAAAGAAAAAGAAAATCACAAAACACCTAACAGCCCTTGTGTGTGTGTTGGCAGTGATGAGATTGTGTCTCTGTGTGTGTAATTAATTTTGCGCGTGTGCGTGTATGTGTGTGTGTGTGTGTGTGCGTGTATGTGTGTGTATGTGTCTGTAAAGCTTTGCCTGTGAGAGTGTGTCCAAGAACAGGTGCTTGTGTGTGTGTGTGTGTGCAGATGTGGCCTTGTGTAGCTGTCTATTCTCTCCCGCTTATCAGTGAAGGAGAATGCTTCAGTTTTGATCCCATCCTCTGATCTTATTTAGCATGTGTTGTTTCCTGTCTGGCTGTCTATACCACACTTAGGACCCCAACTAAAAACAAATACTTCAGCTTAGTCCTCTTAGGCTAAGGTCCTGAACCACAAGTTATGTCAGCTAATCATACATGACACGATCATACTTCAGATACATCAAAGTATTGCTAATGCGTGAAATGGCCCACTGTTGAACTCTCAGCCCAAATCAGGGGCTGCACCTGTAAGATGTGTTGTAAGATGTGTTGGGTGTATAGTAGCGGCTTCACACTCCTCCACAGTGTCCATGGCTAGCCCATCGCACCCGTCATCCTCATCATTGACATGAACTGATTCGCTGAAGTGAAGCAGCCAATGAGAGTGATCCCCACTACTGCCGGTCTTCCTCGGCAAACCAGCCGGCAGACGTCTTCCCATATCGGCCGCACTTCCCAAACCCCTAAAATTCGGCTCAAAGATGGTCCCGACGAGATTAGACAGACGGGGGGGAGGGGGGCAGACATTAACATTATTGTTAAGTCTATGTGCGTATTGTGTGCATGGTGAACGTGAGTACATGTGTGTGACATTACTTGTAGGTGCTTGTCTGTATTTTGTGTGTGTGTGTGTGTGTGTGTGTGTCAGAGAGAAAAACATGGAAGAGGGAAAGAGGTCTGTCCTGTTTAACCAGCTCATGGCCAGCACCCATCTATTTAACGAAATAGGCCTGCGTGTGTGATGCAAGAGGACAAACGCTAGAGCAGAGAGGTGAAACTGTCATTGTGTTTGTCTGTTTGTGTTTGTCTGTTTGTGTTTGTCTGTTTGTGTGTGTATGTTTGTGTGTCTTTGTGTGTGTGTGTCTTTGTGTGTGCACGCGTGTGTGTGTGTGTTTGTGCAGGTAATGGCAAGTGTGAGTACACTACAGAGTGGAATGTGCCATTGTCCTTTTTGTTTGTTAACAGACATGAGAGGCCCAAGTCTGTTGCATTATGTGTGTGACAGAGCAGCTCTGTTGCAATGGCTGTGGTGGTGTAACTGTGTTGCTAAGGCCATGTTGACAAGGCTGTTTGTAGGCTGTTGCCTACAAAGCAACCCCACCCTTTTTTATTGGTCGAACATTTGAAAATTGGAACAACACAGCCTAAGTGCTAAATCCATACACCAGTTTTGATTGCTGACTGGGACAGTACTGTTTTGTGGTCTTCCGCCAATCTCTCTGCTGGAGCTTTTTGGGAAGTGACCCTTGGCACTGTTGTCAAGAGTTCCAGAACTGTCGTCATGGTAACTCAGTGTTCCTTGTTCAGCTCTGTACAGCACACAGAGGATGATGCTCTGTGAGGGTTTGTTTGCAATGCTTTCTGGGAAATGGTTGGTCGCCAGGACACAGGGGCTGGCAGTGCAAGTTCCTGGTAACTCATCACTGTCGAGTCAAGTGACTCAGATTCTCACAGTCTGTCAGCAGGCTCCTGAAAGGATGTCCTAGGCTGACCATGCAAATCTCAACTATCAGAAACCTCAGCATGACTGAGTTTAACAAGGTTAAATTCAGCATAGAAGTCCAGGCATAGCATTAAAAAACAGCCTACGTGACACAGCCCTTTCCAGTAAATTGCCAGGGAAAGATTTCTGTGTTCTAGCCGAAGTCCCCCTGCAAGAGGGAAGCTGGTTGCATTGACCCTGAGTTTACGTCCAAGCACATGTTGTGACACGGGGTTGCACACAGCATGGCGTGTGCTTGCTCACTGTCACGTTGCGTAAAACTGGCCAGTGTATTGATAAATCAATTGATAAATCCATTCTTTTCCCTGGCACCTCATGTTACCATAAGCTCCAGGCTTCATTGGTGATACTGATGCTGATGGGGTTCTTGGCCTGTTCCTGGTTCAGTGTGCCTGTGAAAGCACACCCAGTCTGTTCCCAGAACAGTGCGTCTCTGAAAGTTCTCTTAGCCTGTTCTCAAAACAGTGTGTGTGTGTGTGTGTGTGTGTGTGTCTGTAAGCACACTAGTGGCGTTAACTGGTTTAGGGCTTATCTGGGAACAGTGGTTTGGCCACGTGCTGAGTCTGGCTATTGGATGGCAGACAGTGGGGTTATTAGCCTACCAGAGAGTCTGCTGTCCTGCAGCTACAGTAGCCTTGTTAGGCCTCAGGAAGCCGCTCGGGTCCTGGGGATGTTTTTGTGGAAGTGGCGCCTGTTGCGGGGCTGGTGTGTGAAAAGGGCATTTATGGGGGGGGTGGGGGTGGGGGGAGGAGGAGAAAAAAAAGAGGAAAAACTTCCGTTTGAGCTCAGAGATTCCACTGCATGTGGAGCCAAAGGTGTGGACTGGCCCTGGGCCTGCAGTCACCAGAGAGTCAGAGGGAAGAGAGAGAGGAGGGGGGGCAGGGCTGAGTGAGTGAGTGAGTGAGTGAGTGAGTGAGTGAGAGAGAGAGTGAGTAAGTGAGGGAGAGAGGGGGGGGGGGCAGAGTGAGTGAGTGAGTGGGGCAGAGTCAGAGGGCAGACCGAGAGAGAGTGAGGGAGGGAGGGAGAGAAGAAGAGAGTGAGACAGAAAAAAAGGATGTAAAAAAAATGGTGTATGTAAATGGATGTAAAACAGAGGTGTTTGTGTGTGTGTAAAAGAGGTAGGGATGTAAAGTAAGTGTGTGTGTGTGTGTGTGTGTGTGTGTGTGTGTGTGTGTGTGTGTGTGTG
>CM059271.1:25364104-25376604 GCA_030347295.1 Setipinna tenuifilis | reverse complement strand
CAATGTAGAAAGCAAATGAATGTGTTGAAGATTAACAAAGGTGTTTCTGTTCTGTGTGTGTGTGTGTGTGTGTGTGTGTGTGTGTGTGTGTGTGTGTCTGTGTGTCTGTGTGTGTGTCTGTCTCTGTGTCTGTCTGTGTGCGTGCGCGTGCGTGTGCGTGTGTGCGTGTGTGAGCGTGTGCGTGTGTGTGTGTGTGTATTGCAGGCAGCAGGATCTGCTGCGTGTGTTGAAGGCCTACACGGTGTATCGTCCTGAGGAGGGGTATTGCCAGGCCCAGGCCCCCATCGCTGCTGTGCTGCTGATGCACATGCCTGCTGAGGTGGGTCACACGCCCCCTGCTGGACACTTGCTGCTGTAGCACCACCACAGCATCAGCTCCTCCTGAACAGCCACTCCGAGCACTTCTTAATTACCCTTCTGTCTCCCACTCTTTCTGTCTCTCTCCCTCTGTGCATGTGTGTTGGTATTTGCCTGTGTGTGTGTGTGTGCGCATGCTTTTGACTGTGTGTCTGTGTGTGTCTGTGTGTGTCTGTGTGTGTCTGTGTGTGTGTGTGTGTGTAGGATGCCTTCTGGTGCCTGGTTCAGATCTGTGAGCGGTACCTGCCAGGATACTACAGCACTGGACTGGTAAGACTTCACTTCCTCTCTGTCCAGTAGACACCACCCTGACCCTGATGAACCCCTCTGTAGACTCTAGGGGTTACTGCTCATAGTCTTCATAGTGTGGAGCCCATGACTCCAGAGTTATCACCTTAAACTACCAAATTGGCCACAGACGCAGAGATTTTAATCTCCACACACACACACACACACCCACTCATATGTACATATACCGATATGTGTTTTATCATCTCTAAAGCCCAGTGTTGCTGTCCGATACAGACGCAAACACGCATATATGTGCATGATCTATTCCTTTAATATGTGTACACAAGTCAGCATGTCGTCTTCACATGCTTGACTTAAGTATTGTTGTCTTGTTGCACTTGTTGAATGCAGCAGGATCACAGTTAGCCAAGCTAGCCAGCTAGCCAAGATGTCCTGCTACTCTTTTAAGACAGGTAGATAGGCAAGCCCTACCTCATCACCGCTTTATTAGCCAGTTAGTTAAGATAAGAAGGACAGGTGAGTCTCACTTCATCATCCTTCAGTTAGCCAATCAATAAGATGTCCTGTGAGTCTGGTAGGATAGATGAACTTCAGTTAGCCAATCAAATAAGATGTCCTGTTAGTCTGGTAGGGCAGGTGAACTTCAGTTAGCCAATCAAATAGGATGTCCTGTGAGTCTGGTAGTACAGGTGAACTTCAGTTAGCCAATCAAATAAGATGTCCTGTGAGTCTGGTAGGATAGATGAACTTCAGTTAGCCAATCAAATAAGATGTCCCGTGAGTCTGGTAGGGCAGATGAACTTCAGTTAGCCAATCAAATAAGATGTCCTGTGAGTATGGTAGGGCAGAAAACTTCAGTTAGCCAATCAAATAGGATTTGTGTTGCTTGTCTGGTAGGACAGGTGAGTGGGTGAGTATCTCATCGTTACGTTACACTCAGCTGAGACTTCCATTTTAGTCCTGCTGGGCCTTCACAAACTCACCCTGTCCTGCTTCTTTCCAGTAAGTAGATAGACAGATTCCTCACATATCTATGCTAAGACTCCTCTTGTGTGTGTGTGTGTCTGTGTGGGTGTGCACGTGTGCTTGTGTTTGTGTGTGTGTACATGCGTGTGTGCTTGTGTTTGCACATTACTCTGTAATCAGTTATGGAAACACTTCCTTGAACTGAATGCCCTGTGTGGGTCACACTGATAAGAGTAGAGTGTTTCAGCTTTCTCCTCTGTTTTACGTAACATACTTGCATTGTTGTCATACCATTGAGTGCACAGTCAAGCAGCACACCCTATTTTTAAATGTGAGGTATTCATTATCCAGTGTTCAGTTTCGGTACATATCAAAGACACTGGACATCTTTTTTTGTTTTGTTTTTTGTTCTTTGTTCACGTAGACAGACTTAAAAATAATAAAGTTGTGTGTGTTTGTGTGGCAGCAGTGGGGTTGTCTTGGTGATCAGTGACCATGCGGGGCCACCTAGTGGAGAGACAAAAAAATCACAGCTGGGACTAAGTGATGTCATCAGTGTCATACTTCACATTCCATTCAGATTTTGGTGATAGAAACAAGCGCAGTGACATCACTGCTGGCCCAGAGGGTGTATTGCGAGACACATTGCAGGAGGAGTGTTGGTTGTTATGACTCTCCGTGTGTGTTTACATGCAGGAGACTACAGGAGTGACTAATGTTTATATCAGAGGCAGTTTCTGATTGGCCTTTGGGGTTGTCTACCACGTGAGATCATTCTAGGGTCACTGCAGCTGAATGCATGAAAAATGCATATGTAGATTTGTATATATGTAATGGCATATGTGTATATGGACCCACAAACATCTTTCTTGATTGAAGTGTGTGTATGTGTGTGTGTGTTGGGGGGTGGGGGTTGGGGTGGGTACAGTACATTAATACACTACATTAGTACTTAGCTAGAGGACAATAGAGGACATAAAGAAGTTATAGATATCAGAAAAGAGTACACAGTGTAAGAGTGTAACAAAGTAAGTGAAGCCAGGTTACAGGACAGTGTTGGTAAGATGAGGTTAACTTTGTTAGGAAGTGATGTACTCCTGGAAAAGAAGTGTCTTCAAGAGCTTCTTGAAAGTAGAAAGGGGTTAACCTACTCTCGTAACAACCAGTAGCTTGCTTCCACTATTGTGTATACAGGAGGTGATATGTAATTGCGTGTATGTGTCTATGCCAGTGTTTATCAAAGATTTTCAGAACTCAAAACTCAAGGACCCAACCCAACCCCCCACCCCCCCACCCCCATCTGAGGCTAACAGGGCTATGTAAATGCAGGCAGATTCCTCACTTATCTTGTGTGTGTGCGTGCGTGCGTGTGTGTGTGTGTGTGTGTGTGTGTGTGTGTGTGTGTGTGTGTGTAGGAGGCGATCCAGTTGGATGGAGAGATCCTGTACGCCCTGCTGAAGCGCGTGAGCACGGTGGCGTACCGGCACCTGGACAAGCACAAGATCGAGCCCATCCTCTACATGACGGAGTGGTTCATGTGCGCATTCTCCCGCACCCTGCCCTGGGCCTCCGTGCTGCGCGTTTGGGACATGTTCCTGTGTGACGGTAAGACAAACACACACACACACAAATAAATATATATACACACACACACACACACACACACTTAGACTCTCTCACTCACGCACACACACACTAAAATGCACACACATTTTGAATTCTTCATTTGAACCCACAATCACATTTTTCACAGACAGGATTCAAATATATTTTCAGTGGTTCAATACTGCTTTGACAATCATGGGTACATAAAACATCTCCTGCACCACACAACAAGGCTGCACACGGCCAGACCTTGGGCAGCTATTTAGTCACCTGACAATCACCTGACCAATATCGTCCTACGTTTTTACTTAAATTTGTCTAGAGACTAATACTAGAGACAAAAAAAATCACAGCTGGGACTTAGTGATGTCATCAGTGTCACACTTGACATTCCATTCAGATTTTGGTGATGATCAATCTCTTCCTCCCTCCCTCTCTCTCTCTCCCCCTCCCTCCCTCCTCCCTCCTCCCTCTCTCTCTCTCTCTCTCTCTCTCTCTGTCTCTCTCTCTCTCTACCTCTCTCTCTACCTCTCCCTCTCCCTCTCTCTCTACCTCTCTCTCTCGCTCTACCTCTCTCTCTCCCTCCTCCCTCTCTCCCTCTCTCTCTCTCTCCCTCCCTCTCTCTCTCTCTCCCTCTCTCCCCCCCCCCCCCCCCAGGAGTGAAGATCATCTTCCGTGTGGGGCTGGTGTTGCTGCGGAGCATGCTGGGCAGTAAGGAGAAGCTGAAGGTGTGTCAGGGCCAGTACGAGACCATGGAGCTGCTCAAGACCATCGAGCCCAGATACATGCAGGAGGCATACCTGGTGCACCAGGTACACACACACACACACACACACACACACACACAAACACACACAAATATATATGTATACGCACACACACACATACACGTATCGCGGTAAACACACACACACCAACACGCACCTATCCCGGTACATACATACACACACACACACACACACACACACAAACAGACATACTCACACACATACCAGTGCATACACAAAAATAAGAGTTATAACTAGACAGCAAGACCATTGGTGAAACAAGCAACTAAAATTGCTACTTGTGACTGAAGGTGGTATTCCTGCCTAATTTATGTCTGTAACTTTCCACATACTGTTTTAGCGTTGCTTACAGTCAAATTATACAGTACTGAGTGAGACAAAACAACCCTAAAGTATTAATTGCCAAAATATTGCATTGCTCCTTATCTGTTCCCTTGTGCAGTACTGAAGTGTATATCTTTGTGGAGGCACATACACACACTGTTTAGTTACACTATTGGTCCACTAGGAGGCATCAACACTACACATATGAACAAAATGTACTTAAGTGAAATCAGTTTTCATGATTCACAAAATAAAATTCCGAAAAAAAAGCTATAGTTGTAAAAACCGTGTACCTCTTTCTGTACTTTGTATGTCCTTTTATGCACCTGGACATTTTCCTCCTGTTACGGTTCTAACCTTAGGTGCTGGAGCTGCCGGTGTCCGTGCGGGATGTGGAGCGCGAGCACCACGTGCAGGTGAAGCGCTGGCGCAAGAAGCACGGCGAGCTGAGCTACAAGTCGCCTCCCAGGATGCACGGCGCCCTCGCCGTCATGGCCGCCGAGCCGCACAGCCGGCAGGACCTCTACCAGAACCCCACCATCATCGTGCAGTCGCCCCTGGAGACGCCGGGCACCGGGCCCGGCCCCAACGGCACCCCCCCGCTCCAGCGCACCGGCAAGAAGAGGGGCACCCTCCGCAAGAGCCCCAAGCCCATCCCAGACATCCCCAACCCTTACGCCCTGCCATCTGACCCCAGACCCCCCCTGCCCCCCCCGGCAGCCCCTTCTCCAGACGCTGACCCCCAGTCTCACGGGTCGGCCGATGGCCCACTGCCCGAGAGCGCCACCCCCGAACTGGCCCCCCCGGCTGCCCCGACCCCCACGCGCTCCCCTTCCCCCTCCCCCCCAACACAGCCTCATCAGCCTCAGCCTCAGCCTCACCCACCAATGTTCTATCAGCCGCCTCCACAACAACCAATCAGCACTCAGCCCTCACCCTTGCCAGAACGAATCAACAGCCAGCATTTGCCGCCTCCGCCACAGCAGGCCAATGGCCAGCCCTCTGTACAACAGCAGCAGCCAATTACTAATCAGCCGCCCCCTCCCCAGCAGCCAATCACCAGCCAGCCTCAGCGGCAGCACCCGCCCATGTTTTATCAGCCCCCACAGCAGCCAACAACAGAGAGCCCCTCAGTGCAGGGGGCGCCCCCACCTCCCAGCAGTCAGCCCCCACCTCCCCCACCGCAGCCAATAACAGAGTGCCTCCCACCACAGGGACCAATCAGTGAGCCTGAGGCGGATCCCCCCGCCCCAGAGCCTCCCACGTCTGCTGACAGCCCCCCGCAGCCGACCTCTGACCCTGAGCCCCCGAGTGGAGAAGAGCCCCCTGCACCCCCTGCACCCCCTCCCCCCTCAGACTCGCCTGTTCCAGAGGCACCCCCCAACCCCACAGAGGCACCCCCCAACCCCACAGAGGCACCCCCCAACCCCACAGACTCCACTGTGCCAGAGGTGACCCTGGAGCCCCTGGAGCCCCTGCAGCCGGAGGAGGAGACCCCGGTGGCTAGCCCGCCCTCCACTCCTCCCCCTCCACCTCCTCCCGATTCGGACCCCAGCCCTGAGCCCCAGTCTCTGCCCTCCCTCCACGCATCCACTGAGAGCGTAGAGTCAGAGGACACCTACCTGTAGCCCTACACACACACACAAACACACCACAAAAACAGTCTGCACACACGTGCACACACACGCAGGACAGATAGATATACACATGCTAACACATTTCTCTCTCTTTCCCTTCCTTTCTCTCTCTGTATGTCTTTCTCTGTCTCTGTCTTCCTCCCTCTTTTATATGTTCTCCTCTCAGTTGACACATTCTGTCTTTCTGCCTCTCTTTCTCTTGCGCACACACACACAGACAGACACACACACAGACACACACACACGCAGTGCACTTACAGGTTTGGGCATGCAAATCGATTAGCTGTTGGAACCTCTGGGTTGAGGGTTAACCCATCTCTTGGTCTTGGTCTTCCTCTTCCTGTCCTGGGTCTTCCTCTTCCTCCCTTCTGGTGTGGGCCACGAGCACTCTGTCAGTGACCACACAATTATGTTGCCATGGATACCAGAGAAGCTTGTGCGGTGGCTCCACCCAGTAAGGTCCAGGGACCTAGCATAGCAACAAGGGCCAAGTGAGGCAACGCCATGTTACATGCCTAGTTACCATTTCCTCAGTTACAGAGTTACGGACTTCTCTTCACTGTTGACCAGAGGATTGGGCTTCCTGTGGGATACTCATTTACTTCCTGGTGTCCTTCTGTTACAGGAAGAGAAAGTTACCTACATTAGAGATGGTCTTTTTGGGGGAAACTCAACATGCTTCTGGGCCAGTGTGGTAGAGGGCAACGCTGCAAGGTGTAGCTTTCCAAAGGGTCATAAAAAATAGCTGGTCAGGAATTTGAGCTGAGCAATACTTTTTCAGAAAAAAGGACACATTTTCTTGACCAACTTTTGTCTGATGTCTTAAAGCTAATGGTCTTTTTTTTTAAACCAACATTATGTATAGACACGTTTGAGCGTGAATGTGCACACTTTAGACACTAGGGGGCGACTCTTACGCAGATTATCTCCCGTTTCGTACCAGTGGACCGCTGTACCACGTAAGCGCTAACAGAACAAGAACATTCTGTGATACTAAAGACTGGTGGTCTTAAGAAGGCCCGGTTCTCAGTCAAAACCATACCCCACCCCTTTGTGACGTTATTTATAGCAATACCTTAACTTGCCTCTAACTTGCCTGCATGCCTTTGTGTGCAGTCTTTTATATGGGATAACATTTTGGCACAACATGAAACTGTTTCGACACTATTTGTGTACATAACCCTTTACTGCTTTTTTGACAGAACTATGCAAAGAAATGTAGGCTAAGGCCATGCTCACTAATGTTACATGGGCTTTGTAGAAACGACCCTAAACTGTTACTTCTCCAGGTTTTGTTGCTTTATCTTCAGGTGTAGGGATGACAGAGTACTGTGCATGGAGGGAGTCCGCTATATGATACAGGCTCTGTTTTGGGAAAAAAAAGAAACCCTTCATATTTTGTCCATGAGCTATTTCTAAACAAACCTCCATTTCTCCTTGTGGGTAGAGTGTCAGCTCAACTTGAGCTGACGCCTTTTTGTAAAAATAAAATAATGAAGAGTGTAAAATTATTGTGTACATTTTCTTTCTTTCATTCATTCTTTCTTTCTTTCTTTCTTTCTAATGCACCCTACCACGCAGCTGCTCCATCTCTCAACAATCTTGTTTTGTAATTCCTTAACCCGATATCTCTTTTGTTCATCCTCGAATGAATCGGCCATTTCTCCATGGTCAGCTGGTAAGCTACAAGGTAGGCATCGGTAATTACAGACGGCGAAGCGCATCCTAATTGCTGCGTTTCAAGTATCGAGGGACCCCTTTTCCCACCAAGAGGTGTGGGACAAAACGACTAACAGGCCGAATTTACCTTCAAGGCAAAGTAAACCTTAGAGCAAATTACTACCTTCAGTCCCGCCAATAAAACCGCTTATTTGCGTCTTGTATTCAGTCAAGCGAGATTATGATGGGTTCCAGCATGGTCTCGCAAAGACACCTGCTAGACTCGGCGGCCTCTTCACAGAAATGAACTCCCTTTTTAGTAGCCAGCTCAGTTATACAATAACGGTTCTGCACATTTTTCCTCCAATTCTTCAGCCTGTTAACCCCTAGACTGCCGAAAGCACGCCCTAAAATACAGCGTATAAAAATAAAATGGTCGGCATTGACTACAAGCGTGTAGACTAACAACCCTCATCTCTCACTCGTTGACCTGTTCGTCCAGTAACCTCATTCACAAGAGATTCCCCATTGCAATAATTAATTATGTCTAACATTAACGGTATCTAGTCTGCACATATTGAGGAAGAGGGCTAATTTAAGGGACATTCCTCATAAAATCGACATTATTGCAGTGTAGATTAAGGCGTCCAGAGCTATTGATTTTTAATGTTGAAGTGTGTGAAGTTAATTAATCAAAACACAGTGACAGTAACAGGCTGGCGACTACGTCCCTGAACATGGCCAAGTTTATCGATTAAGAAGAAAATGAGTATATTGAATCAGCATGTCATTCCGGATATGTATCCTTACGTTGCTGCTTTGCATGGCAACTTGATGTTTGAGTGACATAACTGCCTTTTGTGCGCACACACGTAAGCGTCCAAAAACTAGACTCCAGTGACCCATACATTATTCTTTACAGCTTCAAAATGCACGCACACACTTCATCTTTTACACAGCTCAAAGGAGTTATGCTACACCCACATGTGAATAGTACAGTTTGTGCATGTAAGAAGAAACTTGTGTAAAGAATAGGAAAGCCCCATGGGACAAAAAGCAGAGGTAAATGATAGGAAAGTAACTCCTCTATTTAGCCATAGGGGATGACCACATGGGGAAGACATTTTGTTCAAAAACACACCACCTGGCTGTATCACAACAATCCAGGACCAAAGCATTAAAACCATTCATTTATTGGTGTTCATGTCTCTTGGGTGCTGCCAAAATAGTGATGTGTTAAGGCATGGACTCAAGGCCTCTGTAGGTGTTTTGGGGAGTCGACACCAAGACGTTAGCAGCAGATCCCAAAAGCCTTGTGAGGAGACCCCTCCCTGAATCTCACCTGTTTTTCCAACACACACCCCATGGATGGGACACTCGGATTGAGACCTGGGGAATGGAGGCCAAGTCAACACTTACTTAAAACTTCATCAGCATGTTCCCCAACCCATTGCTGAACGTTTATTTGCAGTCTGGTTGTGCTGAAAGAGTCCACAGTAATACCTGCTAACGTGAGGGGAGTTACATGATCTTTTAGCAGCGCTGCTGAGGTGTAGGAAATGTGCCTATCAATGCCTGGAACTGAGAGTTTGCAAAGGTGTTCAGATCATCACACTGACTCCATGAGCTTGCGTTCGTGTGCAACTTCTTGCTGTCTACACCCAGGTATTCCCCCCCCCCCCCCCCCCCCCACACACACACACAGACAAACATGTGCTGTTTACATGACGTAAAAAGGCGTGTGAAAATGTCTGACAAGAGCACCATCAGTTATGTGTCAGTCGTGTTTACTGTGTAGGCCTAAAGCACGCACATCTGCCTCAAGTCTTCCGGGTGCTGGACCAAAAGGCAAACTCTAAAAAAACAGAAACAAAGTTATATTATTCAGTCATGCAGTTCACACAGTGTCAACCGTCATAATGTGCAGCACATCCATGCCTGAGAACTGGTAGTTTACTGAAAGCTTAAATTCTGTACATCACATACTGCACATGAAGCAATCGGAAAGCTTAACAATAAATTAGGCATGTTCATCATATCAACAAACAAAAGCTCACCTGCGGCCTACTATATGCCACTCCTCTGACAGGCATCATTCATACAATTTCACTTAATCAATGTTGTCTTCCTCAACACTAGTAGGTATTTCTAACACAGGTCTGTACCATCCATATAATAAGGTCTGGTGTAATTAGATGTATGTAAAAGAGTGCAACGCACTGCATTGTGAGTGAATGGCATTTTGTATAATACATTGGGAAACTGCTCATTTCCTCTCCATAGTGCTTTCCAGATGAAGATCTTGTGTGTTGGCTGTAAAAGGACGCTATAACTGCATGCTGTTTATCTCTATTTATATAACCTCACAACTGCCTGTCGGACACACGTGCATGCACGCACACACACACACACACACACACACACACACACACACACACACACACACACACACACACACACACACACACACACACACACACACACACACACACTAGGGATCTTCCTCATGCAAAGCTTGATCTATGTAACCCTGTAGCTTCAAACACACATGTTCTCATACACACACACACACACACACACGGACATTTTCTCTTGCCCTGGTTTTCCCCTCCCTCCCGCTCTTCTTCTTGTCTCTCGGCCCATGTGTGTGTGCACACAGGGGTGTTTATATCCTAACCTCATTGGTAGGCAAAGCAGTGAGGGTCATCGCAGAGCCCTGCATTTGCAGGTGTGCCATCCAGTTCCACTGGGTTGATATAGAAAGAGGACATGACAGCCACACACACACGCACACACACACACACACACACACTAGAAAAAGCATACTGGCTCATCTGATAAATTAAAACTTCAATGGTAAACGTTTAGGTTTGGGTAAGAATGAAAGGCACACAGCAGGTTTGTATACATGTTTGAGTACATCTGAAGAGCTCATTGACATTCTGTTTGTTTGTTTGTCTGTCTGTTTATTTGTTTCAAAAAATATATTTACATCTTTTGCTGCCAGTGTGCTCCTCTAAAACAGAAGAGGGCAAGGTAGCTATGTACTGACAGGGGTTTGGTTCCTGTTCAGTAGCCTTTTAAGAAAGTGATGAAATAGAGGCAGACAGTGGTAGTCTGGTAAAGACATAAATATTTTCCTACACATGTCGTCAAAGGAGCTAAGTTGTAAGCAACTGGACTTCTTTATCTGGTTGTAAGCTCCTTTGACTAACATGACCTGGATGAATGCAAATCTTCAGACATATTCCCTACACATTGCGTGTCATGTTGTCAAAGCAGCTAAGTTGTAAGCAACTGGACATTTTTTTGGAGCTTGAAGACATTTTATCTTTCATCGAGCTCCAAAAAGAAAGTCCAGTGGCTTACAACGTAGCTCCTTTGCCTACCATGTCCTGGATGAATGAGAATCTTCACATACATATTGTATGTCATGTCATATACTTTATTTGAGGCACTCACACACACACCACTGCATGACTGGACAGATGCAAACCAACCACTGCTGTATGGAGGAGGACAAAATGGGGTTGTGGTTTGTTTACTCTAATTGTTGCAAATCACAGACTCCCTGGAATCTGTTTTTTCTAGAGTTGTTATTGTTTTGGTATGAAGGTATGAGAGTCGAGGGCCATGATTCATTGAGAGATTTAATTCTACAAGATTACTTCCTATAGACAGACTGACAACAGCTGGGCATTCAAACATATGTAATTAGGTTGCTGTATGTTCTTTTATGTATCTTTATGTATCTTTATTGCCCTGAAACAAAAACAATCTGACACTATCTTTCTTTTACTGAACTAAAGCTCAATAAATTTTAGCTGACCCAATCACCCCCTTTTCTCAGAGTTCTCATTTTTATCATCAGGATGAACAAGGAACAGATTTAATAACTCATTTTACCTGCTTTCGCCATTCTTTTAAATACTTCTTATTGAGCGTCTGTCAGTACTTATGTTTCGATGTTCTTATGTCTGTGTCTAAATTGTGATTGCATTTTTTCTGTATTTGTCGTTCAAGTGCATATATCTCTGCTGGCTTAACAAATTGCCCCCTGGAGACATTAAATATACCTTGACCTTCGCCCGACTTTACCAAGAATCAATTAAAAGCGCCATGTTTAACCTTGGGCATCAACAGGAGGCTTTTTAATATGTTTGGATAGAATGTGGATTCCCAGGGTCAATGACAAACATTAGGAGACTTATGGGATATTACACTGAGCCCCCGAATAATGTTAATGTTGGTCATTATGCTCTGTGACAGCTGGCTATCCACACTAAACCCTAAGATTTGCCTTAACTTCCCCCTTACCTTACAACACAACAAAAACTCACCTCACTCCACCCAACCCAGTTTCTGCTGTAGTAATATGTGTGGGAAGTAGTCGACACTTTTAACCAATGCAATGTTAGACAACAACAACAACAGTGGTGGCTTTACCAGTCATGGGCTAGCGGTTAAGGAGTTGGACTTCCAGCTAAAAGGGTCATAGGTTCAATTCCCCACACTGACAAATGGGCAAGGGGAGTGAATGACCAGCCTATGACCGTTCTGTGACAGGCTCTCTTCCATCCTCCCCTGTGACTGAGGTGCCCTGAGCATGGCACTGTCCCCAAACACTGCTTCCCATGCCCATGCTGTTGTCATGGCTGGCCCCTGCTCACATGTGTAATGGGTTAAATGCAGAGGTTAAATGTCGTTGTGTGCAGTGTCCCATAAGCATAGACACAGTGGCTTGTGTTCAGCCACCTTAGCCAATCACTACAGTATTTCAGGAGCAGAGAAGCACAGCATAAATTCATGTTTCAATGTCAGTACAAACTGCCAAAAGACAGGAACTTTGCCAATTTTCTACATACAAGTTTAAACTCCCATTGCTTCAGATAACTCCACAGTAGATATTTGG
>CM059271.1:25354104-25356604 GCA_030347295.1 Setipinna tenuifilis | reverse complement strand
TGATAAGAGAGGAGAGAAATGGAGAGGAGAGGAGAGGAGAGGAGAGGAGAGAGAAAACTAGAGAGCAAGAACAAGACAAGAGAGGAGACCAGGGAAGCCAAGAGAGTTTGGGAGAAGAGAACAGAACAGAACAGAACAGAGATCAAGAGAAGAGAGGAGGTCAGAAGAAGAGAGGAGGTCAAGAGAAGACAGGAGGTCAAGAAGGAAAAGGAGGATGAAGAGTAAATGGGAAGCAGAGTTAGGTGGCCAGAGGTAGAGATGAGAGGATGAGAGAAGAAGGGAGTGTAGAGGAGAGAATGAGAGAAGAAGGGAGTGTAGATGAGAGGATGAGAGTAGAAGGGAGTGTAGAGGAGAGGATGAGAGAAGAAGAGAGCATAGATAAGAGGATGAGAGAAAAAGAGAGTGTAGAGGAGAGGATGAGAGAAGAAGAGAGCATAGATAAGAGGATTAGAGAAAAAGAGAGTGTAGATGAGAGGATGAGAGAAGAAGGGAGTGTAGAGAGGATGAGAGAAGAAGGGAATGTAGAGGAGAGGGCCAGGAGGAAAATCAAAGGAGAAAAAAACGAGATCCACATTAACTACATGCACAATTGGTTTGAAAGTCTGCGCCATTATCAGGGAGTTTTGGAGGGATGCTGGGAGATGGAGTTCCTAAGCGCAACAGCGCACTGTGTTTATATTCACATGCAGCAGAGCCAGCTTCACATAGACAGTTTCCTAAATTTCACAAATTTTAATTTCAAAATGTTTCTATTGACAATGTTGAAAATGTCTCCTGTATTTTTGCTTCACCCTGTACAAGGAAAGCATGAAGAGTTAGTAAAGTTAGTACATAAGTAAGTAAATTATGTTAGTAAAGTAAGTATAGTAAGCACAACAGTAAGTGAATTAGTAAAGTTAGTAAAGTACAGTTAAGTACAGTTATCAGAAAAAAGAAAAAGTGAGCATTGTTGATTGGCTTTCTCTTCTAATAGCTTTGCAGTTGTATTATCAGATTGTCCTTCGCGATGTATCAACTGTGTACATCTAGTGGAGACTCAGAGGAGAGCCACACACAGCATAATAGCATATCATGCACACAAATACACACACACACACACACACACACACACACACACACACACACACACACACAAACACACACACACACAGCATAATAGCACAGCTCGCATGCATGCACGCACACTCACACACACACACACACACACACACACACACACACACACACACACACACAAACACACAGCATAGCATGGCACACACACAGGGCCGCCCCTAAGGTTTTGGAGGCCCTAAGCATAACTGTTCAGGGAGGCCCCCCCACCACCTCACCATACACACGTGCACATGCCCCCCCCCCCCCCCCCCCCCACACACACACAAAATTGTACTGAAACCGTTATTTATTAAAGTTCACATTTTAAATAAAAAATTAGGGAAACATAGAGGCATGCTGTAAAACTACACATTAAGCACAGTTTTGCTGGTTTGCAGGTTTACTTGCCACTTTGACCCATTTTAGTGTGTGTGTTTGGCTAGTAAAGATCTACTTGCCATTTTGGCTGTCTGGTGAGGGAAAAGTTAATTTAATGCCTTGGCTGTCTGATCATCAGGCAGAATATAGGCTATTTGGACTGAAGTAGTGAACTGACGCACAACAAGGACTTTGTTAACTAATTAGGCACTCAAAAACTACAAACTACACTGTCAACTATTTCCAAGCATGCCACATGCATTGTACAATATTCGTTTTTATAATTTAGAGTTTACAACTACATCAAATCAGCAAAGCCAACCTAGCCTGGAAATGCATTGCCTAATAGGAGGCATCAGCCACTAAAGTAGTGTACACTGACGGATAACAAGGACTTTTGGTGACTTATAAGACAGTCAAAATCTACAAACTATACTGTCAGCTTTCAGCTATTTGCAAATGTGCCACGTGCACTGTAAAATCTAATTAGTTTCTATAAGTTAGTGTTTACCTCAATTCAGCAAAGCCAACGCAACCTAGCCTGAAGTAAGCATTGGTTATTAAACAAGCATTAATGCTGAACAATTTAAATCTTTAACAAGCAAAGCGAGGGATGAACGGGAATCATCCTTTTGTTTCTTTTTCTTCCTTTTTCCAGCTCCAGACTCAAACTGCCGTTTCATTCTTGGATTTTTGGCTACTTGAACTTGGGGTCCGATGTAGCAAATTTGGGCGCTAGCAGTAGCCAGCTGCAGCGAACACTGACAGAAAGACGCAAACTGGGCTGTACCATTTCAGGGAGGAGGGGGGGGGGGGTGGCTTTGTATTAGGCACAAACGAGAGCGTGAAACTACGCTCCGCGCACGCTTTACTTCTCCCTCTTGGACGTGCCCATGGTGCTGAAAGCACTTTGCCAAACCCCGATCGATGACTGTCAGTGAACACTTTGGCTTGCCATATGTCTGAGGCCCTACGCACGCTGCGTACTCTGCGTATGTGAAGGGGCGGCCCTGCACACACACACTAC
>CM059271.1:25331604-25334104 GCA_030347295.1 Setipinna tenuifilis | reverse complement strand
CGTTAAATCTGTGAAGGTCTGGGTCGTTGTCAAGAGCAATTTATGGGCGAATGAGCGGTTTCCTTTTGTTGTTGTTTATTTTGCGTGTTTGTCTCCCTTATTATCATGGAAATTAATCCTCAAATGTGAGAATTAAATTCGCACATCCCTTGAGCCGCATCTTGACTCAATCAATCAACCAGTCCGTAGACATGTTGACTTTGACTTATCCATAATGCTTTGCCTTCGTATGCTTTGCAAAGTCCCGTTTTTTATATTTATTTAATTACAAAGAGTAACTGATGCACCAATCTGAAGGTGACGTATAAGACCCATTTTTGTAGGCTACTGCGTCTGGTGTTTGTATGTCTTCGACTGCAAAAATTATACCAAAAATATCCGCTTAGACAACTTTAATGTGTTTTAATAATGATCAACTATGGGTCGTTATACTAAAGGATATTTTGCATCCTAGAATCAAATCCATGTCCCGATTGTGGAAGTGGGCTATTTGAAGTGACTGGCTGACACCCACACGCAATGTTTGAGTGCCAAACCACATAGGAAATCACAAAGCACGACACTTAACACCATGTCTTCAACATTGCCGTTTCGACCCAAACTTTTACGCGCATCTGCATGCAGTAGGCTACCTGCCTGGGCTTGTTATGACCAGCGGGTATAGACCTCGTGTACTGGGATGAAGTGATTTTTAAAGGCACTTAGGATCATTATTTTTACTGCTACTGAGGGCTACATTGAAAGACAGGTTCATCAGTCAAGCGCCTCGGGTCCTCCCAAAACCGCTCTCTCACCAAGGCAGTCTCAGAATGTAAGCACAAACAGTCTTGTTTTTTAGGATTAATGGAAATCATACGACTCATAGATAATGAAATGAGAATAATAAGAAACTACCGAATAATGTCTCCTGACGCATTGCTTTTTTTTGGTTCTTTTTCTCATATCTGTTTAAAGTAGCCTATTTGTTAATTGTCTCGATTTTAGTTCATGAATGTTGAACGTTTGGACTCTGCGGTCGCAGATTAAACCATAATCTCACTTGAAAGACTAAAAGGCCATTACTTTTTCATTAAGAAAAACAACACTGTTAAGTCATTCGGTGTTGACTCTCCAGGCGCAGTCGGGGCTCGGCGCGGGTGGGAGTCGGGGGGAGGGGACGATGGAGGGAGTGGGGGGATCAGAGACGGGAGGACGGGGGCTGGTGTTTTCGGGGGGGATGGGGATCTTTTCAGGGGTGGGCGAGAGGGGTGTGGGACAGCGAGTTTAAAAGGCCAGGCGGGTCTAACCCCCCTCTCACACAGACAGACGCGCTCTCTCTGACCGTGCACTGACAGGACCAAACTTCCCCCGACTTCTACTGCGCCGCCAGGATCCCCCGGGCTTGCCAGAACGGAGCTTGCCTTCCTCGCAGCGTGCATGGAAACACATCTGGACTGAGCAAAAAAAAGGACACTTCGCGCGCTTTGTGGATTTACACTATTAGGTCTTTGTAGAGGAAGAAAAAAACGTTCTATCCGTTTTGACTTCACAAAACAAAGAAAGAACTCGTTGGTATTATGGAGCCCACCATGGAATATCCCGACAGTTATGAATACTACGACTACAACGAGACAGCGTGCGACTTCTCAGAGTGGGAGCCGTCCTACTCGCTCATCCCGGTATTGTACATGCTCATTTTTATCCTCGGCCTTTCCGGTAACGGCTTGGTCATCTTCACTGTGTGGCGCGCCAAAGCCAAGCGCCGCGCAGCCGACGTGTACATTGGTAACCTGGCTCTGGCGGACCTGACGTTCGTGATCACCCTGCCTCTCTGGGCGGTCTACACTGCACTGGGCTACCACTGGCCGTTTGGCGTGGCCCTGTGCAAGATCAGCAGCTACGTGGTGCTGGTCAATATGTACGCAAGCGTCTTCTGCCTCACCTGCCTCAGCTTTGACCGCTACCTGGCCATCGTGCACTCGCTGTCCAGCGGCCACCTGCGCTCCCGGGACACCATCATGGCGTCCCTGGGAGGCATCTGGCTGCTGTCCGGCGTGCTGGCTCTGCCCACGCTCCTCTTCCGCACCACGCAGGTGGTGGACGACGAGAACAGCAACCGCACCACCTGCGCCATGGACTTCAGCCTGGTGGCGCCCAACCAGCGGCACGAGTCCCTGTGGATCGCCGGCCTGAGCCTGTCGTCCTCCGCGCTGGGCTTCCTGCTGCCCTTCCTGGCCATGACGGTCTTCTACTGCTTCATCGGCTGCACCGTCACGCGCCACTTCAGCCAGCTGCGCAAGGAGGACCAGAAGAAGCGGCGTCTGCTCAAGATCATCACCACGCTGGTGGTGGTGTTCGCCCTGTGCTGGACGCCCTTCCACGTGCTGAAGAGCATGGACGCCCTCTCCTACCTGGACCTGGCGCCCACCTCCTGCTCCTTCCTGCACTTCCTGCTGCTGGCCCACCCCTACGCCACCTGCCTGGCCTACGTCAACAGCTGCCTGAACCCCTTCCTGTACGC
>CM059271.1:25319104-25324104 GCA_030347295.1 Setipinna tenuifilis | reverse complement strand
GCCTCCCTCCATTCCCTCCCTCCATTCCCTCCTCTCTTCTCTCGTCTATCTCCACTTTCTCCCTCTCCTCCTTATTCTCCTCCTCTTCTTTTCCTCCTCTCCCTCCTCTCCTCTGTTCTGCCTCTCTTCCTTTTCTCTCCTTCTGCTTATTGCCCCCCTCCGTTCTTTCCTCTCGAGTCTTATCTACCTCTACTCTCATTATATTATATTACATTACATTATATTACATTACATTACATTACATTACATTACATTATATTACATTACATTACATTACACTTAGCAGACGCTTGTGTCTAAAGCGACTTACAAGCAACTTGCTCTCTTTCTCTCCTCCATGCTCTTCTGTTTTTGCCTCTTCTCTTTTCTTCCTCTCTTCTTATTCTGTCCTTCTTTTTCTTCTCTCCTCTTCTGCCTCTCTTTTCCACTTTGTCTTTTGTCTCTACTCCTCTCCTCTCTCCCCTTTTCTACTCCCATCCTCTCCATCATCTCCTCGTTTTTCTCTGTCTTCCTCTCCTCTCTTCATTCCTTCTCTTTCCCAGCTCTCCTGCTGGGCGGACTTGTTTGATGTCCCTGAGTTGGCCCCTATCCTCCTTAAAGCTGTGATTTTGCACAGTAATGACTTTACTTAGGAGGGGACTGCATCACCCTCAGGACAGAAAAAAAGTACCTCTCCCCTGCCGTACACATGTGCTTAAGGAATACACACACACACACACACACACACACACACACACACACACACACACACACACACACACACAAACACACACACACACACACACACACTCTCTCTCACACACACACATATGCACGCACGCACACACATACAGTATGCACACACACACACACACACACACACACACACACACACACACACACACACACACACACACACACACTTTTAGGCCCACACGTGGCCCACTCCTCTAAAGCCCTTCTGTCAGCAGACTGCACTGACTGAGGAGGCCTGATTGCTGCAGTGACTGTATGGTATGGCTGCTGCTCTGCTGGTTTCCTGTGGGGTGTCCTGTACTGTATAAGGCAGACATGGAGGGCAGGCGCAGGCTCAAATTCACCTCCTGCAAGAGATTGATAGTGCACGTTTATACGGCTTACACACAGACAGAGAGCCAGAAGGAGAAAGACACTGTGCCAAAGAAAGAGTATTGTATGTAGTGTTGGCGTGTGTGTGTGTGTGTGTGTGTGTGTGTGTGTGTGCGTGTGTGTGTGCGTGTGTGCATGCGTGCATGTGGGTGTGTGTGTATGTCTGTGCCTGCACAAGTAACAGAAAGAGAAAAACAGACATATGTATACTATATACTATATTACTAATATGCAGTGTTTTTTCCTCAAAGAGTTGCATTTGTGTACTTTGTACTGTGTTTGTGTCAGTTTAAGCTGTAACTGTATAGCTGTGTGTTGTACTATGTGTGTTAAATAGCCCAGTGTATAGTGGGTGCAAGGCAGTGTATTAGAGATTTAAGGCTCTGAAATGTGATCGCCCTCCGCTAATTTCATGGCATATACCTTCACATGTTCTGGAAAATGTGATTTGGTTTGTAGAAACTGGCAGACTGTTCATGCTTCAACAGCAGTGTGTGGACCTGCTCACGTTAGTTTCACCATTTCACAGTAAATGCAGCTATTCTGTAGTGTAGAAGATCACTCAGTGAAGATGTGTTTTGTATGTGCATTGTTCGTACCTGCCACACCTGTATATTACTGTACACAATAACAACAACAACAATTACAAATTAAAACAATAGCCAAAGATTCTCATATGAATTTAAATATACTGTATAAGCGTGTGTACATACACATACAAAACATACACACAAGATGTTTTAAGGTTCTGCTATTCAAAATTAAATTTGAGAGTAATCAATGATCAAAACATCGTTCTTCATTTCAATTTCTATACTATGAACCTAACTAAGCTACCCATCAATGGATTGGTGGGAAAAACCATATCCAAAATACACCCTGAAACTCTCACCAATCTGTGTTACCCACGCACGCGTGCACACACACACACATTCCTTCGGGATTAATAAAGTTACTCTACTCTACATGCACATTCACTCCCTCACACACACGTAGACACACAATCACGTTCGTATGTACGTTTACAGGTTTGTGCCATATGTCATAAAGCCGTTGTTTGTGCTGCACTCCTAAGAGGATTATTACGTGTTACAGTACATGACTGGCTGCATGTACCTACTGTACGTGTGTGTGTGTGTGTGTGTGTGTGTGTGTGTGTATGTGTGTGTGTGTGTGTGTGTGTGTGTGAAAGAGAGAGAGAGAGCGACAGAGACAGAGACAGACAGACAGACAGACAGACAGACAGACAGACAGAGAGGAGAGAGGATGTATGTGTGATTTAAGAGCTTAAAGGAATACCCTCTCTGTCAGATGGAACTCTCCATAACACTGTATAACACTGAATGTTGTAGAATAACAATCGTATAGCTTTGTTTTGTCAGCAGAATGAAAACCAAAGGGGCTGTTTTACTACAACGTTTGCAACTCCCAAGCAGCAATACCAGCGGAAGGTTCTCAAAGAAAGAAATGGAGAAAGAAACAAACAAACCTTATCCTGTTTCACCAAACGACCCTTTTTATGTACAATCAAGTGAATAGTTACTTTTAAATGTTCACATTTGCATTATAACTCTGTAGGAACACACACATAGGCAGACACACGCCCAAACAGCCATTGTCTATTGAGAAGGGTGGGCCTTCTGTCCATGTATTGGGCAGCATCAGATAGAAAAGACACTTGTACTGGGACAGCAAGCTGAGGAGGTCTGACCTGTTAGTGCGTGTGTGTGTGTGTGTGTGTGTGTGTGTGTGTGTGTGTGTGTGTGTGTGTGTGTGTGTTTGTGTGTGTGTGTCTGTGTGTGTGTGTGTGTGTGTGTGTGTGTGTGTGTGTGTGTGTGTGTGTGTGTGTTTGTGTGTGTTTGTGTGTGTGGATGTGGGTGTGTTGTGGGTGTGTATGGGTGTGTTTGTACCTAAACAAAGCCCTGTAGTGTGATCACAGGGTGATGAGTCTTTTAGGGCTGAACCAAAAGCCATCGTTACAGAGTCACTGATGTCCGCACTTAAATCTCAATAGAGCTGACCGGTGACGCAACACACAATACACAAGCCACATCCAACACACATCTCTCTTTCTCTTTCTCTCCCCCTTCTTCCCTTAGCGCTTAGTCTCTCTGTCCTTTTCTCATGCTCTTTCTCCTTTTTTCCTCCCCCCTCCTCTCTCCCTCTCTCTCTTTCCTTCTGTCTCTCTCCCTCTCATCTTCCCTTCTCTTTTTCTCTCATTTCCCTTTTCTGTCCTTTTCTTTTTCTCATCCATCTATATCTTTGTCTCTCTACTTATTTTTCTCTTTTGCTAATTATTTTCTCCCTCTGCTATTCTACTGTAATCTGTCAGCCCACCAACACTGCCTCCTTTCCGGCCCAAAACATACTGACTGACACATGGTGTGAGAACACAAGGATAATGACCAAGGACACATTTAGTGCATTTAGTGCCCTTTTCTCTCGTTGTGATTGTTTACGGTGGTCGTTGAGCACAGGTCTACGGAGACCCATGTGGAACAATGACCACCCAAAACTGCAGCCTTATGACCCAAATGTCCTCATTGTTTCTGGGGCCGTACTGTTGGACTTCCTCCTGAGCGCTACACACAGGCCAACCATCGCCACGGTTCATTTCCAGCCAACATGCGTGAAATTAGTCTCTCACTTGGACAGGAGCAGAGCAGTGCACACACACACACATACACACAGACACACACACACACACACACACACACACACACACACACACACACACACACACACACACACACACTGGCGTGTCTTGTGTCCTGTGACTGAACTCCTGTCCCTAAGGTTGAGGTCTGCTGTTCTGTGTTCATGTGTGACCCCAGGAGCCGTGGGCTGGAGATAGGGTGTCAGGGTCTTGTTTGGGACAGGCGCAGGGCTGTGGTTAGGGTTACGGTCAGGCGGTCATAGCTAAGGTCAGCGCTGAGGTAGTGTGCCTACAGCAGCTGTGTGACCACTCTGGCACGGGTTCACCTCAGCCTCGGCACACATGACAAAACATCTACATGCTTACCCTCTTACCGTAACTAACCATATCGATGTGGGGGTAACTCTTAACAAGTCAATTCAGTGTGTGTAGGTGTGTGTGTGTGTGTGTGTGTGTGTGTGTGTGTGTGTGTGTCTGTGTGGTCTGTGTGTGTGTATGTGTGTTTTTGTTGGTGTGTGTATGGGTGTGTGTGTGTCGGTCTGATTGTGTGTGTGTGTGTGTGTGTGTGTGCATGTGCCTGCACCCTATACACACCTGTCCTTCTCTCTTCACTGTCCCTCTCTTAGGTGTAGTTAATGGGTGAAAAAACCCTGCAGTCTGCACCTATTCCGGTTTCTGACATTGTGAAAATGACACCTCTGTCAGCTCCACTGGCCCCTTACTGCAGGGAGGGCCACTGATGACCGTACGCCAGGTGTTCATTTGACAGATGCTGCTCTCCCTAGGCAGCCTCTAGCACACAGTGAGTTCTATAGTGTTAAATCCACTCTGAGAGTCAGTTTTAACACTATGCCAGTGTTTTATTTTGTCCCAATCTTTGTAGTGTTAATGTAACACTCCTCCCTTACATATTTGACTCCTTTACAGTTAAATCAACTTTTTGCAGTGTAATTTGAACAATTTTACATCTACACTCCTAAATTAACACTTTTGCTGAACACTGGAAAATTAACTTTGAGAATTTTGCGGTGCACTGCTCAACAACTCCGTTAGAAGGACTTCATGCAGTATTTACACAGGACATAGTAGGGTATTGTAAGAATCTGACCATAGATCCCCACCTTTTGTCCCCAGAAAGCTTGATGTAACTCAGCCGAACAAGAAGGAAAAGTGCTGTCCTTCATGTATTCTCATGAAGGGTGCTACAAAACTGCATAGGGCGGACATAATCTGTAGT
>CM059271.1:25301604-25314104 GCA_030347295.1 Setipinna tenuifilis | reverse complement strand
CCTTGTGTGTGTGTGTATGTGTGTGTGTGTGTGTGTGTGTGTGAGTGTGTGTGTGTGTCTTATGGAGATGTCACCATGCTGTGACAGACAGCTATCTTTACTTGCCAATTGTCAGTGGGTCACTTATAGTAAATAACTTTTCACACAGTGCCATCCTCTGGCCATGGTGTGTATTGCTGTTCCACAAAAAAAATAAATAAATAAATAAATAAATAAATAAATAAATAAATAGGATTCTGATTGAGACACACTTTCTTTTAGTCTGGTAGCTGTGTCCTACCAGCAAAGCGCTTTTCTTTTTTTAATGTAATATCCAATAAATTTTGCTTTTAATGTTCATCAATACTTCAAACTTTAAACCTAAAAAATGGACCCATTGGACATGGTCAGGAGTGTGCCCATGGTACCACTTGAGTTAGAGAACCCCATACAGTCTATGGAGAACCCTCACTGTTTAGCCAGACCCATGGGCTGTGGTAGCCCCAGAGACACTGGTCCACACTACAGTGTGGAAGGCATTATCATAAGGCCTAGGTTAATTGGAGGGTTGTAGAAATCCAGTATAGCCTAGTTACTAAAAGGTGGACAGACAGCTATTTTTTTCTTTTGTTTTATTATATTGGGTCACATATGCTTCGAGATGCAGATCCACCACTTTGTGCACCAGCGTGTGAATTATCCCTCCAGAATTAGAGGGTACTACCTGTATATATATATTTTACATTACTTGTATTAATATGTCAGTACCCACCAACCCTAATGTGTGTGTTGATCGGGGGTGTATCCCCAAGTACCCCTTGTAATTCGAACTGCTGTGCACCCCTTCACAGTCGTGATGGGTGCAGAAAGCCGGTTAGTGGCCATCTTGGCCTTTTTCATTGATGTGAGCTTCCAGTCTATTTTAAGATCCCAACGCATGCCCCAATTAGTACAATTTCATACAGTCCTGCGATGTTTAAATGAAGTATGTGTGATATAATCTGGCCAAATGCCCTGGAGGTTAAAAAATACAAAAATACAGCGCTAATTCAACCACTCCTATAGAGCTCAGTTAACAGCGGCCTGTTTTAAGGATCACAGCGCCCCCTTGAGGTTATAGGGTTGTTGGTCGTGTGCTGATTGCTGATCGTGCAGAGGGCAGCTGTTACCATCAAACCCGTTCACAAAAGATTATATAAAAGAGAGCTAAATGTTTTTTCCTATGGACTACATACTTGATCAAACATCAGTTAAACTCACACTCATTTAACGCCTGTACTATACGGTATATAAGACTTTTTGTGAATTATATGTACATGGGAGCTGTCCAATAATGCATTTTGCTTCTTCATGTAAACATTTTACACACACACATACACACATAGCCATACATTAGGATACATACATACATACATACATACATACATACACACACACACACACACACACACACACACACACACACACACACACATACATACATACATACATACATACAGAGGGGAAGTAATTTTGACAATTTTCAGGCAGCAAGAAAAGTTGATTTGTATTGCATATTTCACATCACAGTAAAATAGTAAAATAAAGTACGCCTGTTTAAAGTAGGTCGATCCGAGGTGCTCTGTATCTTTTTCTCCAGTTAAGGTGTCTGCCTAAACATCCCACTGAAAGACTTTCAATTGAAATGTCCTATTCAGGTAGAGCACACTGCAATAACTGTCTTTCACTACAATCATTGTAAGTGTCTACACCAACTGGTAGAGCATTTGGTACATGTACATTTTGAAAAAAACAAATACTAGTGTTCTAAAATTAATTTCGCATCCCATGAATAGAACAGCTCAGTTGCATGTCAGCGCAGTCTGGCAATCAGAAACGGACCAACATACAAGACATCGTCATAGAGGCAGAATGAATGTGTGCACCAGAAAATGAACAGCAAAAATGTGTCACCTTGTTTAAAATAAATGGTATAAGAAGACGTATCTAAAAACAAACATAGATATGGTGTGTTACTTTTTTTCCGATCTGTTTGAACTGATAATTAAAATGGTGAGTACACACATCCTAATTCCTCCATCCTTCATCCTGCTCTAGCCATCTCTGTGCAGCACCCAGCATCGCACGCCAAGCCTGGTTTCCAGTGACAGAACCAGTGAAGTTGGACAAAGTTAAACCCCCTTGACTTTAACAGGCACATAGTAAAAGAGGAGTATCCTGACCAGAGGTGTTGATCCTGGGTTTAGAAAGTAAAAAAAAATCCTGCCACATTTTTCCTTCTAACATAGGTGACTTCACTGAGTAGCTAATCTATCTGTCTCAAGTGGTCATTCTGATCAGCTGATTCAGAGCTGATTGGATCACATTTGTGGTGGGGGTGTTTACTTTCTGAACCCAGGATTGACACCTCTGATCCTAACAGAGTGTCTCACAAACAAATGTTGCACCTCGTGACATCTCCCAGTCCAGCCTTGTGTCTGTGCGGTAACGGCTGCACAGACATGGATCCACAGGTAGCCTGTCTACCCTCATTATATCCTCCATACATCCATGACCCAGGAGGCGACGCCCGATGTCTGCCTGTTCCCCCCACAGTATCCAGGGCCTGCTGGCTGGTGTGGTCAGCTGGCAAGCTTGGCGAGTCGTGTCTTGGAGCGCAGGGGCTTCCTCCCATGCTGGGACGAAGGGTGGGTAGCAGGGAAAGAACCAGGAGGAGGAGGAGGAGGAGGAGTGGGAGGCAGCCTTCCTGCTGTGTCGCCCCCGTTGCTCCTGCGTCTGATGAGAGCCGCACGCCCCCCCAGCGGCTCGGACCGGGAGCGAGGGGCCAGAGACGGGGGCGGGCAGGTGGGTGTGGCCAGGGCCGTCAGTGTGCGGTACAGGGTGCGTCTCCTGGCGCCGGTCCCTGCCGGGGAGGGGGCTGTGGTTCCCCCCACCACCACCGGGGGCCTGGCCCTCCTCTCAACAGCCCCACAGAGGCTACAAGCCTCAGGAGGCGCTGGCTGCCGCGCGACGCTGGGGCTGGTGCTGTGGTTGGCGTGGCTGTTGGCGTTGGCGTTGGTGTTGGCGTGGGGGTGGGGATGGTGGTGGGCTCGCAGGGTGTGGGTAAGGCGGACCTCCAGGCCTGCCAGGGCCAGCTGCATGTCCATCCGGAGCTGTGCTGTCTCTTTCTTTAGCTCCCTGCGTAGTGCCTCCACACTCTGGAGCACCTCCTCTACCCCTCCCCCTTCACCTCCCCCTTCCCCTTGTCCTCCTCCTTCTCCTCTTACTCCTCCACTGTCATCATCCTCAGTCTCACCTGTCTCCAGGCCCCCCTCATCTCTCCCAGATGCACCCTCTCCCTCGGCTCCACCCTCCAGGACCTCAGGGGGCCTATCACACTGCTGCTCTGCCCCACAGGAGGCACCTTCCCTGGGCTGCGAGGCTGGCTGGTCCCCCTTGGCCCTGGTCAGCTCCCGTGTGGCCTGCTGCACCACCCCCATGATGCCTCTCTTGCGGAGCCCGTCAGCTGAGCCCTGTGACCGCACACGGCTCCTCACCAGGGCGAACACCGACTGGACCTTTAGGCTCTTCTTGGACCCATCTCCCCCTCCGGATTCCCCCTCTACAGCATTGTCTGTCTCCTCTTCCTCCTCCTCCTCCTCCTGCTCCTCCTCATTGGCCTCTTCATCCTGTTCGACCCTGCCTGTGTCCTCCTCTCTCTTCACCTCCTCCTCCTGCTCACACTCAACTGTGTCCTCCTCTTTCTTCACCTCCTCCTCCTCCCTCTGATGCTGTTGCTCCCCTTTTAACTGGGCCACGGCGGGGAGCTCAGAGACAGGGGGAGCACTCCTCTCCTCTGCCCTGACCTCCTCAGCCTTCTCCTCCCCTTCTCCCTCTCCACGGCCCCTCTCACCATCCTCCTCCTGGTGCGGGGGATGCACCTCCAGGGTAGGGATGGAACTGCTCATGGCGAGCTGTGTTGATGCTGTTGATGCTTTTTTTTGCTGTTCTGTGCTGTCCACCTCTTCTCTTGCCTTGCCTTGTCTTGCCTTCTCTTCTCTTATTTTCTCTTCTCTTCTCTATTCTCTTGTGTTGTCTTGTCTTGTCTTCTCTTGTATTGTCTTCTCTTCTCTTCTCTTCTTTTGTTTTGTCTTGTCTTCTTTTCTTTGCTCTTCTCTTCTCTTCTCTTCTCTTCTCTTCTCTTCTCTTCTCTTCTCTTCTCTTCTCTTCTCTTCTGCACCTGCTTAGCTCTCCCTCTGCTGTGTTTGTGTCTCCCTGGTATCTTCTGTGCTGTCCACCTCCTCTCTACTCTTCTCTTGTGTTGTCTTCTCTTCTCTTCTGCACCTGCCTCTCTCTCCCTCTGCTGTGTTTGTGTCTCCCTGGTTGTGCAGACTCACTAATGAGAGGCCTGTGGGGCACCTGAGTGTGTTGAGTAGCCGACCAATCAGCTCGCCACTACCTCCCTCCAGTGAGACTGACACAAGGGAGACCAATGAAACTCTGTCTTTCTTTCTCTCTCTTTCTCTCTCTCTTTCTCTCTCTCTCTCGCTCGCTCACTCACACAGACACACCCAAACATGTACACATATACACACACATACATACACACACATACACACACACACACAACACAACACAACACAACACACACACACACACACACACACACACACACACACACACACACACACACACACACACACACACACACACACACACACCCCAACTCATTATCACACACCCCAACTCATTATCACACACTTTACTCTGAAACTCCCTCTGAGACTGATTTCTGGCTACTGGCTGTCACACGCGTCCATGCCAGAGGGACCTCTAAGTGTCCAGAGGTAAACTAAAGCACACATCTCACTAACATCAGAAGAATTGTTACATTATTACTGGAACACTTTTACAAGTCACCGCTTAGTCATTAGTACATCCAGTGTGTTTTATTTAGGCCCAAAAAGAATGACACCCGTATGAAAGAATGACACAGTATGATACCTGGTAACAGCAACAGGTGGTGAAAAAAGAACCCATCGTCTTCACTGGGGCATGGTGGGAGTTTGCCTGCATTGCTACTACGCTTGACAACATCAGTGTTGATCTGACTCAATCGCTTACTCTAAAAACACCAGTCCCTTTGGGAGACAAAGCTGTAGGGAGCACATAGGCATGTGTACACACACGCACACACACACACACACACACACACACACACAGGGCGGTAAGGGGTAGGGGGTCTTTAACTATTCAAGGCCTTGTTTTAAAACACCATTATAAATCCCAGTGCAACACCACTCGAATTAACATCCATCTGTCATGCCAGTGGAAAACAAGCTCCCAATTGTCATGGTAACTTTTCATATTTCGAGAGAGAGAGAGAGTTAACCCAAACAAAAAATAACAAAAAATAACATATGCCAAATTTTGTCCAGCTCTGCTTCTCAAACATCAATTAGTGTCAACAAAATTTTGAATCACACACAAAAAAGGACTATTTAGACCATTGGGCAAACCAAATGACCACCCAGACCAAAATGAGTATCCGGCCCTTAAAAGAGAATAAGAATTGGCTGGATATCTTATCTCTGTCAGAGATCCGAAGCAGAGGCAGGTCCTGACCAAACACAGGCTCAGTAACCACACCCTGGCCATAGAAACAGGCAGGCATGTTGCCCTAATGTGTTGGCTCTCGATGTCTGAGGGTCAACTGTCTTTTGTCTGAGGTTCATGTTTTATTTGTTTTTACTTTATGCATCCTTATTACATTCTATTTCTATGTGTGCGTACATGTATTACATTACATTACATTACATTGCATTTGGCAGACGCTTTTATCCAAAGCGACTTACAATCAATGTATACGTGTACGTGCATGTGTGTGTGTGTCTGTGTGATGTGATGTGATATAATGTAATATGATGTGATGACCCTTCCACTGTGATGTCCCATGTTTTTGATCTTTTGCTTCTCATTTATCGTAGCTGTGCTCTCATTAAATGGCAATCGATACATTGTTTATTTGTTCTCTTACATGAGGTTTTGTTGAGTACATTTAGTTCATCTAGTATACAGTTCACTTTTTTGGGCTGTTGTTTTTTTTAAATTCCATGTCTGTTCTTATTAAATACGTACTGTATCTTTGAGTAAACCTCTGTAAGGAGTTCATCTGTTCCTTTGCAAGAGCCCGAAAACACTTAGTAGTGCCAAAGGAAGTGGGTGGTTCCATCATTTGAGCAGTGATTCAGCATTTTTCTGTAGAACTTGTTGATAACTTGAATGACAGTGTTGTAATAAGAAATAGTGCCATAACTAAATGTACCACCAAGACATCTTCAATAGTAAAACAGTAAATCAGGACATTGACACACTGACTTTGACTTTTGACTTTGACTTGACTTTGAGTTTGACTTGATATGTTCAGTTTTTTGTTTCTTAAATTGTCGTTTTTTTGCCTTGTTTGTAACCTTGTAACCATGGGTCATCTGTAAACAGTCTGACTCCAAACTCCAAATCACATTAGTTCTCTGTATACGTCCTATTTCGTTTAAAATCATTACAAATGGGTGTTTTTGTATTGTGGATTACAGAGGAGGATAAGTGGAGTCGCGCACGCGACATAGGTGCCGGTCATTTCCAATGCAACAGGCGCGGGATGCCATAGCCAATAGGAAAGCAGCATTGTGATACTCCTCTCCTCAGCCTATAGACATCGCGTTTAACTATTTTCACTAGACTTGGAAATGTTTAATAAAGCATCATCTAACAGCCTTGTGATATCTTCAGTGGCGTAGCGTAGCCTATCTTAAAACATCTTTGCCATGAGGAGATATAGATGTGGCCACGCATATGTTATCCACTTAATCTGAAAACTAGTTTTCCATAAATGACAGGCAACGCAATGTGAGACACTTTCGTTACACTGAACCACTGCAAACAGCATTTGTGTTTTCTCTTTTTAAAGTAAAAATGTTTACAGAGTTCACATTCCCTCGCTTTCTCCACAAAACGCAAATGAATGCTATAGTGCGTGCGCATCAGGTCCGGCTGTGCTGTTCTCCCATCCTTCTCGGATGAAGGTGGGCGGGGAGTGTCCTCTCTCACTTCGACCCTTTAAATTCTGTGCGGGGGATTTTTTAGCCCCTGTACTGGTGACCGGACAACGAGCAATAGACATGGTGAGAACTGCATTTGTTTTTACTTCTCAGACAAAATCTGTTTTCTATTCACTTTATTTAGATCAATTGATTTTCTATTTTGTTGAAAGGCTGTGAAGGCCTATTTTTCTGATGGTCTACGTCACAGTAGGCTAAGCTATTTTCCTGTGATATATATGATTCATGTGATGAATATTCTGACTATAAATGACAGTGATATAATGCTGATATTTGGTGGTTTCTAGTCATTACGGGTTTAAGATTGCATTTTAAAAAGAGCGCCTCTAGGCTATGCAGCAAGTTCACTGCGTCTTGCATGATTTTATGGTCAAGTTCAAACTAATCTTATTGAAACTTTTTCACAGACAACTTACACAGACAAAGGTGAAAAGGTATGAGCAATTTTAAATCGCATAACAACTTTATAGACTTTAATAGAGCATACTTTCTAGAAAACATATAGCCTAAAGGTCTCTCTCTCTCTCTCTCTCTCTCTCTCTCTCTCTCTCTCTCTCTCTCTCTCTCTGTCTCTCTCTCTCAGCACGACCAAGGCAGGTTCCTCTGCTTCGACCACATCACATTCTGGGTCGGCAATGCCAAACAAGTAAGAACCTACAACGTTGGTGCATTTGCCCTTTTCAGTGTCTCACAGGCACTTTGCTATACTATATTTTAACTCTTTTTACCCAAGAGGAGTTTTCTCACAGCAAACGGGGATTGGCTCTTTTTAGGGGGTGGGGGCTGCGACCATGAAGCCTCAAACCACACTGCCCTCCCCTCACTAATTTGATCCATATTGGCAAAATCTGTACGTTTTTGTAAGGTCACAAGAGGGCGCTGCGACACAATTATCGATTAGTCTTATAGCCTATTTAAACGGGCTCTAGTGACCTCTCCTTTCGTTGTTTTCAAGTGTTTCATTCTGCAAATAAATAAAGAGTAGTTGTAATGCATTCTGGATTATGTTAACCATATATATATATATATATATATATATATATATATATATATATAAGTGAATACATGAATACACAACAGACCAGTATATGGATTCTGTGAATAATATTCATAAAACACTTCAAGATATCTAGAAAACCTTAGTACCCTGTGCTTTCTTCCAGGCGGCGTCGTACTACTGCAACAAGATGGGCTTTGAGCCTCTGGCGTACAGGGGGCTGGAGACGGGCAGTCGGGACGTCGTGTCACACGTGGTCAAGCAGGGGAAGGTACAGTCACATGGGGGTCACAGAGGTAGACTGGCTGAGGTCGAGCTCCTGTGTGTGTGTGTGTGTGTGTGTGTGTGTGTGTGTGTGTGTGTGTGTGTGTGAGAGAGAGAGAGAGACATAGAGAGAGAGAGAGAGAGAGAGAGAGAGAGAGAGAGAGAGAGAGAAAGAAAGAAAGAAAGAAAGAAAGAAAGAGAGACATAGAGAGAGAGAGTGTGTGTGTGGGGGGGAGAGAGAGACATAGAAAGAGAGAGAGAGAGAGAGAGAGAGAGAGAGAGAGAGAGAGAGAGAATGGAATTTGAAAAGAACAGACACTCTGTTGTGGAGTTAATGATTTTTTATTCCATTTCCATGTATTTCTGCTTATTTTAGTTTGCATCCAAAAGTCCTTGTTGGTCTTGTTTCATTTCTGCCCTCTTTGACATGTGCACTCTTGATTTTTTATTCTACAGATCATATATGTTTTCTCATCACCCCTTAACCCAGGCAACAAAGGTATGTTTCTCCCAAGAATGCACCAAACTCAATTAGACCAAACATTACTGTGATGGCAAGATAATCCCTTAGGGAAACAAACCATTCTCTCATTTCTGATATACACACCAGAAGAACGTCACTTTACAAAATCTCAACCTTTACCAGCCACTGACAAATAAGTGGTAACATCCTAGGCGGGTGCCAATTTCCATTCCAGATACACACTGATTTACATCTAATCTAACATCTGATTAGTGAACACTGTGATGAACTCTCTCACACCATAACTGAAGTATTCTACTTTGCTATTTTAAACTGTACCAAGCTGTTAACACCTGCATTTCTAATGTGTGATCTTCTGAATGATGTTCAGCCTGTTGTGTCTGTGAAGCATCAGTCTTAAATATGTGCTTTCCTGGCACAGAGATGGGGGAGCACATGGTGAAGCACGGAGATGGGGTGAAAGACATCGCCTTCACCGTGCAGGACTGTGACTTCCTAGTGAAGGTCAGACAAGATCACAGGCAGCTCGTCTATACCGTTGACTTTCACTAACTGATGAACAATGCTTGTGTATGTGTGTGTGTGTGTGTGTGTGTGTGTGTGTGTGTGTGTGTGTGTGTGTGTGTTGGTGGTGGTGGTGGTGGTGGTGGGGGGTCATTAGCAACACTTTTTAGTAAGCAGTAAGAAACTGTCTGAGCCTCTGACTTGTGTGTGTGTGTATGTGTGTGTGTGTGTGTGTGTGTGTGTGTGTGTGTGTGTGTGTGTGTGATCTTACAGAAAGCCATAGAGAGAGGTGCCATCATTGTTAAGGAGCCCCATGTGGTTGAGGACAAGCTTGGGAAAGTAAAACTTGCCGTACTGCAGACGGTAAAGAAAAAGAAAAATATTTTTAATAGAGAGCAACGAATCTATGTAGAGATGGTGGTCAAAAATACAACTGAGATAAACAACATTTTTTTTTTTCAATTTTGTTGTTTAGTATCATTGTGTCGTATTATCATTCTGTCCATTTTTTAGGGCTCTTTGTTTTTTCCTCTGCTTTTGCCCTGTCATTTATAACCAAACTGTTTCTTACACTGTGTGTGTGTGTGTGTGTGTGTGTGTGTGTGTGTGTGTGTGTGTGTATGTGCAGTATGGTGACACCACACACACGTTTGTGGAAAGGATGGGCTACAGTGGACTCTTCCTGCCCGGTTTTAAGGAGCCCCTCTTCCGCGACCCTCTACTGGACCAGCTGTGAGTATAGACCTCAGGCTGACCCTATAGGCTGGACAAAAACAACAAAGTCAAGATATATAAAGTAAAAACTAGACTTTAGTTTTGTAGTTTTTACTTGTAGAATACAAGCGACATTATTAAAACAAACTCAATTTTTGGCTGTTTATTCATTTTCATCCTTAGATTTCATGGATCTTTCCAAATTTGCCAAAAAGTGGCCCAATTTATCTGAATTCACCCTATATGAAGTAAAAACTGTAGGAAAACTTGCAAGGCATTGCCACAGCTCCTCACAGTATGTACTTAGTGCCGCCATGTCTTCTAATGCCTCACAAGGTTCTTATGACCCCAAATTGTTAGTCAAATCTCAAAACTGCTGCATGGCTGCCAACCAATTAGCCTGTTGCTATAGGGCATGGGGTTCAAAGTAGAACTTTACGGTAGAAAATGTGTCTGAGATTTGTTGGTACAAAGACCCTGCAAGCAGAATGCAAGTAAGTGTAGCCTATCAAGGTGTATATGCAAGGAAGGTGTGTGTGCGTACTGTCCTACAAAGCCAAAAGGCCTGAAAGTTGACTTTATAACATCGCTTTGGTCTTGTGACTAAATCTCTTGCCTATTACGTAAGAAAGCACATAAAGGCATGCACACTATTATACCTACAACATGCTTTACTGGTCAGTGTGACAACTTTGAAGGCATTTGTCTCAGTTTCATTGTTCATTGTTTGTATAGTAGCATAGTGCAAGACTTTATGATGTGGAACAATGATAGAAGATGTTGAATTAAATATGTGCACTTCACTTTGACTTGAAAATTAGAACTGCAGCATCAAAATATGCTTACTGTACAATTGCTCCACTGACTTCATTGCCAAAATTCTCTCTGAAAGCAGTTGTCATCTTACAGATGTAAGGAGATGCCTCTAAAAGGGTTGTGATGTAAACTGGCCTTTAGTCTCATCCTCTGCCCCCGTTCTGTCTCGTAGGCCTCATGGGAAGCTGAACTTTATCGACCATGTGGTGGGGAATCAGCCCGATGAGGAGATGGTGCCGGTGGTTGAATGGTAATGCTTGTCCAGTGCATAGTGCATGCCTATACACACGAAGGGTCTCACACACACCACATATTCACACACACACTTACACACACATGCAGACAAATGCACACAGACACACAGCAAACACACATACACAAGCAACCACTGTGAATTTCTACCATTTTACACCAAGGTGCATACACATACGCACACACACACACACGCGCGCGCACACACACACACACACACACACACACACACACACACACACACACACACACACAGGTGTGTATGTACACAGATTAGTGTGGGGTCATTTATAGGTGTGTTGTGTAACAGGCATAGACTGGTGGAACCATGACTCAGCACTTCTGACAGACCTACGGTCCCCATCTGGAGGCACTTAACCACAAGCTGACTGAGAGCAGTAGGGTGATTAAAGAATGTGTGTGTGTGTGTGTGTGTGTGTAAGAGAGGCGGGTGGGCTGAGAAACAGGGTAAGCAGATTGAAGGAGAAAAGGATTTACACATGAAGAAGAAGAAGAAGAAGAAGAAGAAGAAGAAGAAGAAGAAGGAGAAGAAGAAGAAGAAGAAGAAGAAGAAGAAGAAGAAGAAGAAGAAGAAGACGAAGAAGGGAAAACGTTGCCAAGCTAAGAGGGCAAAGGAAAGTCTCTCACTTATGAGAGCTGCTGGAAAACAAGAGGCACAGACTAGAGCTTCTTTGTAACAGTCACAACCTAATCATCTCTAGTCAGAAAGAGAGAGAGAGAGAGAGAGAGAGAGAGAGAAGGAGCTAGACAGACAGAGTGAGAAAGAAATAGAGAGAGAGAGGGACAGAGAGACGGAAAGAGAGAGACAGAAATATGGAGATAGAGAAAGAGACAGAGAGAGGGGGGGGGAATAAAGAGAGAAATAGGCAGGGATGAAAAAGAATTGCACTATAATTGAGGTGAAAACTGGTGGGAGTGTGAGTGTGAATTGGGCATGAGAATAAGTTTGCAACCACCAAACCAAAGTAAGAGGCAGGCCAAGTAATGAATGCAGAATTTTCTGACATAATGCATAACCTACATATTTTTAATATCACTGAACCACCTAATTCATGAGTGTGTGTGCTTTATGTGGTGTGTGTGTGTGTGTGTGTGTGTGTGTGTGTGTGAGTGTGTGTGTGTGTGTGTGTGTGTGTGTGTGTGTGTGTGTGTAGGTACCAGAGAAACTTGCTGTTCCACCGGTTCTGGTCGGTGGACGACAAGCAGCTGCAGACGGAGTTCAGTGCGCTGCGCTCCATCGTGGTGGCCAACTACGAGGAGACCGTCAAGATGCCCATCAACGAGCCCGCCATGGGCAAACGCAAGTCCCAGATCCAGGTGACACACACACACACACACACACACACACTCACAAACACACACACACACACAC
>CM059271.1:25154104-25296604 GCA_030347295.1 Setipinna tenuifilis | reverse complement strand
GAAGCCCCTCTCTGGGGCAAGCTCCTCTGCGATGGCCCTAATGTGGTAGGGCTCAAACCCACAGCAGCCCCCGATGTAGCGGATGCCAGCCTTGTACGCCTCCCGCGCGTACTTGTGGACATCCCAGCGGTTCAGAACCCTCGACTCCAACGCTGAGGAGATCAATGTCAAAAAAGCGTATTTGATTCGATTATTATAAAGTGGGTATTGCTTTCAAAAACACCTTTTGTAAAGACTTTTTTTAGCCAGAGGGGTGTTGAAATTAATCATATAATCGATGCATTGCGATGCAGACATAAACGATTAATAATCGTTTCAATAGCAGATCATAATAGATGCCGTTGCCATGGCTCCCCCTCTGCTCACATGTGTGATGGATTAAATGCAGAGTCAATCTTCTTGTGTACACTGTGTGCTGTGGTGAAGTGTGCTGTGCTGTGGTGAAGTGTTCTGTGCTGAGCTGTGTTGTGGTGTGGTGAAGTGTGCCGTGTACAGTAATCACAATGACAAATTGGTGCTGTTTGTTTTTGTGCTACCTACCGAAGGGGGCCTCGGGCAGGCTGAGGTAGCCCTCGCTGGTGCAGTCGGGGCAGTGGAAGCCCAGGGGCTGGATCATGAGGTGGGCGTGCAGGCCGGCGGCGTCCAGACCCTCCCTCATCTGCTTCACCGTCTGCAGGCACTGCGTGGGGTCCATGTGGCAGTTCACCCCCACGATCTTAGCACCTGAAGCATACACACACACGGGCACACACACACACACACACACACACACACGTGCATGAGGGGAGATGGGGGGGAATAATGATGGTAACAGTGATGTTTGTATGCATGTGTGGGGTGGGGGGTAATTACAAAGATTTGCAGAAAAGGCGCTTAAAAAAACACATTTATTGCCTGTTCTTACTCCAATTGGAATTGGTGCTCTCATTTAACCATGCAATGATCTTTCCACTGCAACAACAGGGATGGATCAATCAACCAACCAATCATCCGATCTAAACAGCAATTTAAAATGTTTTTTTTTTATTTAGAAAGGCCACACCCTGCCTGCATGCATCCTGTGTGCGTGCGCCACTTGTAACGTTGAGCCGTTGCACAGTGTAGCTCGTTGTAGTGTGCCGTGAAATACAGAAGAGCCTCGCTAAGAAAGTCCTTCTGTGTCCAGTGTAATTACCCAAAAAGTAAGTAACTGTGTATGAATATTCCTTCTTTTACTGTATTATGTGAGTGATTGATTCATAACTTGATAGAGATAGCCTGTAAAACCGTTTGTATGTAGCTTATAAAGCTAACTTCAATGGCCTTTTTCAGCCGTTCGGTTTCACTTTGTATTTGAAGTTACTACTGCCGTTTGTTGTAACGTTGGTGTGGTTTGTGTTTAGAGAAAGTCAGTAAAATTAGTGATTAGTGTAGTCTGCCGTATGTCAGTCAATTCTGGCAGGGTAGTTTATGTTTAACATATTGCTGAATGTCTGTACTGGCACGCTGCTGGAAAATTCCACGGCACCTCGAGTCCCCTTCCAGTAATGCCTGTGGCCACTAGGTGGCACCATTGTAGCGTGTATTAGTCTTATTTCTTCTACCGTCTATGGTATTACTACAGTTGTGCTCACAAGTTAACATACCCTAGCAGAAATCATCAATTCATCAATTCTTCCAGGGTATGTAAATCATCAATTCTTCCAGGGTATGAACACGTATAAGCACAACTGTATGTAGTCTTGTACTGTGAAGTAGTGTGGCGTTAATGTAAACCTAGTGTATCTTTGTCTCCTTTTCAGACCACACATACACACAAACATATTTGAAATATTTAAAATAGATATTTTTATTAGACATTTACCCTTTTCACTTTGCTGTGCTGTATTGTATCTACAACGTCAAGTGAACAGTGGTTTGCATCAGTTCGGCGTCCTGTGTTCTGACCGACACAGCAAGGAGATACCCATAACGCATTCCTAATACAGTCCTACTGCAATAATCTAAGCCTCACCCATTCAACAACACCTGTTGGCTACCTTTCACATTCAGTGTGTAAAAACAGAGTGCATTGTGGGGGGGTTGGACACCTTACCTGCCCTGACCAGGCGGACGGCACACTCTGCGGGGCTGACTCGGTCTTTGTCTCCCGACGGTGACATGCACAGAGTTGCTGCTACCGGCTTACCACTCGTCACCAGCACCTCCACAGCCCACACCGCCTCCTCCACATGGGCAAAGTACTGCAGCACACACACATGTGAACACACACACACACACACGTAAGCATGGGTACACCAACACACACACACACACGTGTAAGCATGCACAGACACAAACACACACACAGGTGTAAGTATGCGTGCACCGACACACAGACACACACATGCGCTGGCTGTACGCAAAGACGATAGATTTTAAGATGGTCAAATGTGTCGAAGTCCCCCAATAAAAGTGGGACCTTCAGTGTGCAAGTGCAGTACCTCAGCCATGAGGAAGTCCACATCTTTCCTCAGGAAAACCTCCAGCTGCTTCTTGATGATGGCCTTCACCTCACTCTCACTGCTGCGGCCCTTGTAGACGGGCGTCTGGGACACACCTGCGGAGACCAGCGCTCCGCTCTCATTGGCCACCTCACGAGCCATGTCACAGGCCATCTCGTTGATTTGCTGACACTAACGGGGCAGTCAGGATGGACGGACGGACGGACGGACGGACGGATGGAGGGAGGGAGGGAGGGAGGAGTGGATGGATGGATGGATAGACAGATAGATAGACAGACAAACAGACTTTTATTATCCTAAAGGAAATTCTGGTATCTTTAAGGTATCACAATATGGCATACACATGACATAACATACATATACATACATATAACATAGAACTCCTAGTTTTTATACCTATTCCTATCCTACACATGTCCCTTGCAGATTTTGTTCCAGACAAAACCAAAGAAGGCAACATACTACAAAATTAACTAGACAAGTGTTGATTTTTTGTTGTTGTTGTTGTTGTAATACACTGTACAGTCTTGTAGTCTTATTGAAGTGTGTAAAAAAACTCAAATTTATGCTCTCAAATTTATTTTCTGTTTATTTGCTTTTTCCAAGTGTCTTTTTTTTTAGACTCACTGTGATGTTGGGGACCTCGCTGCCGAAGTCTAGTGCGGAGGAGTAGAAAGTGAGTGTTTGCATGACATCAGCGCCTGCCCTCAGGAACTCCCTGTGCAGCTGCCTTACTGCACAGAAACACAGTGAAGAGCAAATAAATGAGTAATAATAATAATAATAATAACAATAATAATAATAATAATAACAGTAATACAGTACACATAGCCAACAGGTGTTGTTGAATGGGTGAGGCTTAGATTATTGCAGTAGGACTGTATTAGGAATGCGTTATGGGTGTCTCCTTGGTGTGTCGGTTATTACTGTTGTACATTACTGTTACAGTTCATACATACAAGATGCAGCTCAAAGTGCTTTACAGTTTGGTAAGGTCACAACAAGACAACATTTCTTGCAGTCCAATTGCATCGGATTAATTACAGGGGAATGTCTCAAGCTTCAGAAAGGAATTGCCCTACCATACTGTATACTGCTTCTCACCTGTGTACTCAGAACAGGTAATAACACTGACTGCCCCATTTACCTGGCTGAAAAAGCTGTGCTTATTTTAAACAGCTGGATAAGTAATTACATGGAACAAATATATGGCAGGGCTTCTGCTCTCTGAAGTCAGACTTGTTGACCTGCGAGTAGGACAGAGTTGTATAAAGTAGAAGTAGAAGTACTGTTTTGGATGTAATTACAACACTGGTAGTATGGTATTATGCAGTTGCAACTGCGTAGTACCTTGTGTTGTAATTACATCCAAAACAGTACTTCTACTTCTACTTTATACAACTCTGGAGTAGGACTAGCTCAGTCTCCACTCAGAGCCGTCATAGGATAACCACAATGCTGGACCACCAAACCCAAGGGGAGAAAATCAAGAAAGAATAAAATAGCTTCTTTGCCCACCGGTTACTGGAAGACACAAGTCACTGACCTATTTAATTACCTTTGGACATTGCACTTAAGACTGCACTCTGGTCTCACAAGCGCACACAAAAAGGGTAACAGACAGTATGAAATCTCAAACATGAATCAAGTTTAAGGGGGCTGTCAATGGCCTTGGTGCTTCTTACTCTTTTTTTGCAATTTATTGGTGGGTTTTCCCTTTAGCCCCCAAACTAGCCTGCTGCGAGCATAATTGAACTGATCTTCACATCATAGCTTTTCCTAGATAACTGCTTTAGAATAACAACGTCGAACAATGGTATACATATCACATGCAGTGCTACAGTCCCAGATGGCAGTCTCATTCAGGACTATGATTGACAATCCAACTGTTTGAGACTAAAAAATCTTCCATGGCAGAATGAACAACCGCCTGTTAATCCTCGTTGTTGTTGTGTAGAAAAACAAACAACATGTTTTTATGTCTTCCACTACCCACAGGGCTCACACAGGTGACAGGTTACACCTGACATTTCACTCACCTGCTTCGGGGTGTTCAACCACGACCTCCGGAGTCCAGGGTCCCCCCTTCACGTAGCCTCTCCGCTCAAGCTGCAGGATATAGCCACCGTCGCCAACGACAACCTCCCCCGCGTCCAAGCGCTCCAGGATTCCCTAATTGTGTCCAAAAGCGAGATAATCACGACTTTTATAGCTCCTAAGAAACCCCAATCGCTAGAACTTTAGATAACCTGTATCAAGTATAGACGCCTCTTTGGATACCAATATTGTGATGAACTGCCTACCGCCAGCAGAGAAGCAGCAGTAGCCTTACTTTACTAGCTTGCACGTTAAAAGTGCAGCAAAATAAATGCATAGTCTAGATTAGAGACGGCATATCTCGTTTATTAGTATGTTTGTGGAATGAAACTAGTAGCCTACCTTTCTGTTGATAGATGCCATTTTCCGAGTTCTGTCCAAGTTTGATTGCTTATATGTAATAGGCTACAAAGTGTAGCATAACTACTTGCGCCTGGTTTTTGCAGTGGATGTTTGCGCCTGGCTCAGCCTAACATGTGTGCCCAGTGTAGTTCTTATCCAGTCATTTCAGCGAGTGGGCATACCGGGTCACACTCACGCTTGTACAATTCATACAGTCTGGTACAATCAGCACTGGAGGAAGTCTGCTTATGGGTAGCGTTCTGCCATCTGTCAGTTGGTGAGGGGTCAGGGGGAGGAGACTGTTCAGAGTATGACCGACGTGGGTATTTATTACATTAAGCAAAGCCAGTTTCTAAATAGCAAACACCACATGCAGGAGAATCTTTGCCTATACAAGAATTATCCATTCAGTCAGTTTAAAATCTGGCTATTTTTTAATCCAAAAAATGACTAACAGTATAAAATAATGAATAAAAATGAAAGTGCGCTGCGCCTCCACACCGCTAGGGGAATTAGCTCAAATGGTAGAGCGCTCGCTTAGCATGCGAGAGGTAGCGGGATCGATGCCCGCATTCTCCAACAGTCCTTTTCTTCTCAGAATATTTTTTATTTTGCTTGTGTATGCCCTATTTGCCCAAATATCACTAATTATGATAGTTGATGACAAAAATTCAGGTTTTCTGTAAAATATATGTGAAATCTAACATCATATTTAGTACAATACCAATGGAACATGTGTAAATTATGCTGTGGGATTTTCTTCTAAGTAAAATGATAAACAATAGCTAGCTGAATTTCCATGTAAACTCGCTATATGAGCAAACACACAATGATTCTCTTATGGAGACCACACAGCGTTAATAATCCTCTTAAAGGTCCCCTTGAGCCTTTTGGAACAAATGGCACGGCTGCCTTGTGTGCCTTCATATGTGGTGGTCTAGGCAATACTATAATTGTAGTGGAATATAGCCTATACGCGCAATTGTCAATTACACAATTACCAGTGCTCAAAGATTCTGGCCAAAATGAAAATTACGACCAATTGACAAAATGACAAAACGACAAAAACAAAAATAAAGGCTTTTGTTATTATCCTGTACACAACACACACACACACACACACACACACACACACACACACGCACGTAGCCAAAACCTATAAAGTCACAGGTAAGGAGGAAGAACTCTGTTATCCCAAACTTGGCTACACAATATATGAAGGCAAAACTCTTCCTAATATGTTAAGACAACGATTAAAAATCCTTCAATTTTCTGCACAGGTAGATCAGTGACATAGGATTGGCTCTCCCTCTGTCTCACTCTAACTTCCTCGTGTCCACTGTTTTTCATTTTCTGTTTTTCTTTTCGGTCTTCTGCTTCAGATTTCTTTGACTGCTTAAGCACTCTGAGCCACAGCTTTGCGTGTCAACTATACTATACCAGTAAAGCATATTTTCATGTTGTCATTATTACACAAAAAACAAAGACTTGCCATTGACCTGAAATTCAAATTCTTTATACATACTTACATATATACAGATTTGCCCACTTATGTGTACAGTATTTACACTGAAAATGTGTTGTTATAAGAACCAATCAGAATTGGCCAAATAGACTGATACTGTGCAATGTGCAACACACAACATTACAGCTAGATGGACAGTGTGTGTGTGTGTGTGTTTGTGCAACTACAGCTAGATAGACCATTTGCCGTGTGACAGGCACAACCTATCTGTCGAAGTAACATCACTGTTTGCGTGTGTGTGTGTGTGTGTGTGTGTAAATGATTATGTGTTCCTAGTTGAGTGTTCCTCTGCAGTTCTCTGCTCCGCACAGGCAGGGAATCTTCTCGTCCTCAATCGGAAACTTGTAATCGTACGTGATCTCTTCGTTCACACTGATCGGCTGTCGAGAGTAGATCACAATCTTCTTCTGGGATTCCACACTGATGACTTTAGCATAGCAGTTAGGCTAATAACGTGGGGGAGAGCCAAAGAGAGAGAGCATACAATGAAACATAGCACTGTTTGATGCACATCTGCTAGAAGGTAAAATGTAGGATGTGGGAAAACAGGTTGCATGCAAGAGCCCTATGCTACACTATGTATGCCAACTGTGCGCAGTGTGTGACACTGTGTGTGTGTGTGTGCGTGTGTGTGTGTAAGTGACCAGGACATGACCAGGATTTTAGAAAATACCTGATCCACGGGCCACAAAAGTCAATCTAACACTGTGTGTGTGTGTGTGTGTGTGTGTGTATGAGCAGGCTGTGCTACTCACATTGCAGCTGTGGTTGATGAAGCGAGCCAGGTTGCCACATTTGGTGGCGTCAATGATGGTGTCATGGTCGATGCGGAACAGGTAGCTACTGCCGATGCCCTCCTCCTCGTATCGCCTCTCTCTCATGTCTGCGATCACCTGGAGGAACAACGGCCTTATCAGTGACACGTACACGACTGAGCATTACAGGTAAGTAGATACTAGATACTCACAGGTGTGTTAGGTAAGGTGAGTTAAACAGGAGTAATTGTACAGACAGCACACAGACATGCTCAGTGCTGTTATGCCCAGTCGTGTACGTTAGCTCACCTGTTGAGGGGGTACCCACCTGTCGAATGACCTGGCCCACGTACTCGATCACCATCTCGTCCGCTGCAATGGGCTCCTCTGCAAACAGGCCCCAGTCGTGGATCCGACTGCGGCTGAAACGCAGCCTCTTCTTGCGGTACTGAGACAAATGAAACAGGGCACATGAGACTGAAGCACAGTTGGAGAGTAACACTACAAGAGCAAGGCCAAAATGAAAGGGAGGAAGAGGAGGATGAAGATGTTGGATAATGATGGCCAAGCGTCTTCTTCTGATATGGTAACTGCAGTAACATCAGGGTTCATAATGATTCAATTAATCCTGCTTTTGAGTGATTTAATGATACTGATGGAAATGATGTAAAAATGAAAATATGGATGAAGATGGAGATGATGAAGAGGATGATGATGATGATGATGATGACGAAGGACAAGACTGGGATTAAGATGATCACAGTGAGGGAAATGAGAGTGATGACAGCCATGATGATGACAACTGCAACGATGATGACGGTGATGAAGATAGCCATGTACATTCCAATGGTGCCATATTCCATATATTCCATATTCCTGAACAAAATACATATTTTACACATACATTATATAAATACAGACTTAACATTAAGGAGTAGTCTTAACAAAATAATTAATACACAGTCAACATAGAGGAGTAAAATGGGCTAAATGATTCTTTTTAGTACAATATGTACTTATGTCCGTTTAAGACAGTTTTGGTGATGTGTTGCTGCCTGTCTGACCTTGAGTTGGTTGAACTTGAGCAGGTCACTATCACAGCTGAAAGAGGACAGAAGACGTCGCTGGTCCGCACGAAAGTCTGAGGCCGAACGCAGCGAAAGCTGAGGCTGGACACAACAGGCACATACACACACACACACACACACAAATAAACATACGCATACACACACAAATAAACACATACAGACTTACACATGAACCCACAAACACACACACACAATCAAATAAACACACACATACAAACTCACACATGTACCCACACACACAAACACACACAGTGAGAAAGGGACTCTTTGGCTTCTTTGTCCCATATCTCCATCGCTATATCCTAAATCTTCCCCGAGGCTCACCTGTGGGTTTTCAGGTGGAGGCTCAGGGTTGCCCTGCGTGCTAGCCAGGTATCGCTGCTTATCCCCACTGCTGATGATGTAATAGCCCTCACTGCGAGCACTTCCTGTCACATGACAATGCAGCCCATCCTCCCACATCCTGCTCTTGCCAAGTGAGATGTCGGTGGGTGAAGCAGAATTAAGGAACTAAAGGGAATAAACAGCACATAGCTACCATGGCTGCAAAAACAAAGCTAATGGCATTGGGCATACTATACACTATCACTATATCTATACTATGTAGTACACACAAGTACACACACACATATACATGTATAAACATGTAAAATCTACTAATGCAGTATATATCAAAACATATCCATTAAATATCAATAACAGTTTCAATTCAATAGCAGTTTCCACACACAAGTATCAGTATTCTGTAAACATGAACTGGTGAAAATGAACTGAAGGATATCAGGATGAGACACCCAGGTGACAGAGCTGAGCCAATCACGGCCTAGATCCAGGAGTTTCATGATGTCATAGCTGTGCTTTAGATGCCCGATCTCCTGTTCGTCCACCCCCGTCCGCCACGCAGCATGCAGGGTGCAGCGCTCCTCACGGTGGGATCGCCGGTGCCGGTACCACCTCTGTCTCCTTCTCTCCCTGTGATGATATCTGCCTCTGTGGCGGGGGTAGAGACGCACAAGGCCGAGGTTCTGCAGTGTCTCCAGAGTGGGCCGGTTCTTTAGGTTATTCAGGCGAGTCCAGTTCTCCAGGCTCGGCGCAGCACAGGGCAAACGTGTGTCAGTGGCGACTCGATGACATGGCATCCTGCGCTCTGTCTCTGTTTGTCTCTCCATGCTCTCCGCCGTCTTTGAGGTGTTCTTACACCTGGGCCTCCTTCTGTGATGAGGCAGTGACTTCCAGACATCCTTCGCATCCTCTGTCACCAATGTCCGGCTTTTCATGCCACCCACCCAGGAAAGACTAACACTGGGCAGGATGGTGTCCCTTCCACTGGGGGGAGAGGACCCAAGACGGGGGGCAGTGGACGCAGCGCCCCAGGCCTGGTTAGGCACTGCCGTGAGCGGGTGGTCCCCATGCCAAGGCTCCCTGTGGTGCATCCTGAACTCAGAGAACTCAGAGGCGCCCAGCAGGGGGAAAGGTCCGGACGGGCTCTCTCGGCCCGGGGTTCTGGGGACGGCCCTCGTGGGATGGGGCGACTGGAAGGGCGGGGAGAGGGGACACAGGGTGTGGAGATCTGGGTCTGGGGCCAGGATGGGGCCAAGTCTTCTTTGGGATCTTTGCGCTGAGGTTGTGTAGTGCCCCGGAGTTCTTGGGATGTCCTCGTATGCCGGGTAGGAAGGGGGCAAAGGGGGGTGAAGGGAGTAGGAAGGGGACCCCCCCAGCCCTGTGGGGGAGGGGGGAGGGGGAAGAAGCATAGGTGTGGTAGGAAGGAGGAAGAGGGTCTCATCATCGGCCTCTTCTGTGTCCAGCCCGCGTCCAGGGGTGTGGGGTTGTTGTACTTCCTCCTGAGCAGTAGGGGGCAACAGCAGGTCTGAGGCATCACTGTCGCTCACCGAACCCGTGGGTGTCACAGGCCTCCAGTTTCCACAACCCTCCAGTGTTTCCATAGTGACCATATCCACCTCTGAATCCGGCTCCGATTCTGTTTCGAGAGCCTCTGAAATAACACAGTTATGATAGATCAAAGGTGGTTTAAGCAGTGTATGACAGTCCTACTCTTTGTATTGCAAATTTACAAAAGTAAATACTAAAACCTCAACCTGTTTTCATTACTTTGAATCCATTATCTAGTTAACAGAAAACGTAAAATACCCAACAGCATGTTGATGAGATTTTCCCTATCCTACTATCTTTATTTTGGCATAGATTTTAATCTATATGCTGTTCTTTCAAAAAAATTCTATTTACATTTTTGCTTGTTGACATAGTTGTGTCCAGTCATGTCCACCAGTAAATATTGTTATTTATTTACATGTTTGTTTGTTTATTTCTTTACTTTTTAAAAACTCATTTGTAATTTCTGATAAGGCTAGTACACCTAAGGTCAGACCAGTTTTGTCTGGTGTGTAATGTAGGCACTGACCTGACACTTCTCCATAGGACGGTGAGGGCGGGCAGGTGAGTTCTCCAGGTGAGAGGCAGAGGGCGGGGTCTGGTACTGTCACTTCCTGTAGACGCACACTCAGCTGAAGCTCCTCCTCCTCGTTCAGTCTGATGTCCTCACAGCCTGTGGCATTGGAGGTAAAAAAAAAACATCACAGGGACCTCAATATAAACACACACGCTAAACACAACACTGGCCTTTCAGTTTGTCAGTAAGTCAGTGAAGTGAAGTTTGTTTCCAATGATGGCGAATGCACAGATAAATGGACATATAATGGACCACACATAAAAGTAATTGATTGCAGTGACTGCACTGTGAACTGACACATCCCATGTAACTGGTCATAAACAAAGCCGTTATAGTTGCTGTACAGATAGGGTTAATGAAGGGGGAATAAAGTTGTTCTTTTTAGACTAGCTGTGCTATTTTGTTGCTCATTTATAACGAACAAAAATGGAGCATGATACACGTAATCTTAGCGATCTGAGGAGATGTGAGGAGAATAATGCTATAACTGTGTTTTACTAAACTGTATTAAACCCACAGCTGCCACTGTCCCTGTTTCTCCTCCATGTAGATGGTATTTGAAAATATATTCTCTGAGGTCTGACCAGCCGGTCAAAAAGCTCATATCTTATACTCCTCTCCATGTGCCAGTCAACATCACCACACATGGATTAAGCACATAACAGACCCCAAGTAGAACCTTTCCTCCGTGGAGATTTTAACTACAATCCTCTTTTAATCTTGGACCAGGCTCTATTTGTGTATGGGTTAAACTGCCCCAAAATGTTCAGACAACAATGGATAAAGAGTCAAGGCGGTGTGGGCCAGAGGCATCGTACCCAGTAAAGCTTGCTCCAGATGCTCGTCTGCGGAGATAGGCGCGCAGGGGGTTGGGGGTGGTTCTTCCATCTCCTCCTCCCACGACGACCAGGGGGATAGCACAACATGATCACCAACCGGGCTGGTGTCCTCCTCATTATACGACATCAGCCTGGGTTCATTCTCTTCATCTTCCTCTTCCTCACTTCCCTCCTCTGCCTCTCGCAAAGCATCACCTGACCACCTCATGTGTTCATGATCGTCCGTGAGGTAACGGTCATTATTATGACTATCATGGTCACTGTCATCATCATCATTATCATCACTGCCTCCATCATCATCTTTATAATCACCATAGTCAGATTCAGACATGGAGGACTCCGTGCTCTCTGATGAAGATGAGGTGTAATCGGAAGTACAAGAAGTTGATGTGTCGTCATAGTAACTTGTGGAGGAGGACGAGATGCTGATGACTTCTGTGGTGTGAAACAGAAAAGCACACAATGCAACACATAACACACAACCAGCCTGACAGAAAAACACACTTTTGCATTCTGAGCACTAACAGTTAAAAGTTTTCTTTTAAAGAGAAATTAAAGTTAAAATATTGAAGATTAAAGTTGTCTGTATACAGAGAAAGACTGAACCTCTTAAAGATACTTGAATTAATAATTGGGCAGCTAAATTATGAACTTTTCTTTCTTTTCTGTTTGTCTGTTTTTCTCTCCATCAAAACTACTACTGTATACAGGTATTTTTGTTATAAACAAAGACTGTCAATAATTATTTATTCAGTACCGTAATTTATGTGTTTTTCATGTTCTCTGATTGGAGGCGAAGAGCTGCTTTCTCTGCTTTCTCTTTCATCATGTTTATCATCATGGAGATCATCATTGTCTTCATCATCATCATCATCATCATCTCCCCCCTCCTACAGAAGCAAGAGGATGAAGACCAATAAGCACTTAACCAGTTCATATGAAATGGGACTGAAAAAGCATTACGTTTTCAGAGGACAAATTCTTCCACCTTTGAAAATAATCCTAAATCCCCCTTCCTCGTTTCTTCTTCATCGGAAACCACAGGACAGTCCACCACCTTCCCACAGTCCTCTTGTGCTGCATCGTCCTCCCCTTCACTGTCTAGTTCCAGAGGCCTGGCATGCCTGCGTCTGCCAGCAGAGACCGTTACATCCTTTTCAGATGTCTTTGTTGAGTCTTCCCCTGTCTCGCTATCTTCTCTCCCTGAAAAGTAACATAGATTGAATTTTATCATTGCTCAGATTTATTGGCCATCGATGTGATGACTGGTATATTGAAATATTTTACTGTATATATCTATGTATGCATATGTATGCATGTGTATGTATGTACTGTATGTATGTATGTATGTATGTATGTATGTATGTATGTATGTATGTATTGGCAGTGTTACAGAACTATATCAAATGTAATGACTAAGTACAAAGACTATACACTCACTAGGATGCTCTTTGTCCACTTCCTCTTCCCTTTGGAAAGGACACGTCCTTTTAGCCTGAGGCTCTGAGATCTCTTCGAGGCGCTCTTTCCTCTTCACCTTGAACAGGTGTCACATCATCATCAATAACATCAACAGCATCATCACCACAACCTCTAGAACATCATCATCAACAGCATCACCATCATCACTTTAACATCGCTTTATCATCATTTATTCATACCGATGTTGAATATTTTTTGGTCAGTTGGTTTTTTCGCATTGCCTTGCTACTGTTACCATGGTAACCTGTGCCGTCATAGGTGTGTCAACAGGTGTCGCCACCGTCAAGAACGTCACCAAAGGTATTCCAGCATTGCTTCCCACAACCATGAGTAACTTTGCTAGCAGTGGAGGTTCTATAGCAGGGCTATTCAATTAGTTTGGGACTGGGGCCAGTTAATCAAACTGAAACTAAACCAGGGGCCGGGCAATATGACTTATCAAGGTATCAATTAAAGCCTTCCCCCCGAGGCAGAGAGACGCACTGCTTCTGTGCATGGCACCTTCTCAGCAAGAAGGGCGCCTGCAGTTCAGGAGTTCACCAGGGGGGCGCCAATGTGCCAATTGCAGCGATATGACACACGGAGCTTTTTATTTTATTTTATTTTTTTTCGGGTGCCCGGTTCGCCCGTGCCTAAAACCGCTACATTACACTTCGGGGGCCACTATAAATCATCTCAAGGGCCGCATCTGGCCCCAGGGCCGCCATTTGAAGGCCGCCTGTTCTATAGTGTTTAACGCCCCGGGCGAGACCACCCACGAACCCCCCTCACCCCCATTTTATTTTCCCCCAAGCGCTCGTGGTGCCCCCCACGAAATGGCGCCCCGGGCGCCGGTTCGCCCTCGCCTAAAACCACTACTGCTTGCTAGATCTTTAGTCACTGTCTGTGTGTTAACCCATAGATGTACTAGTACCTTGAAGGAGGGCAGTCGCAAGGTGCCCAAGCCTAGTACCACACCTAGTGCCCGTCCCTCCTGCCTCGCACCATCCACGTGCAGCGTGGCAGTTTTCATCACCTCTTTAGCAACAGGAGGCTTTGCCACTGGAGTGAACACCTGTGTGTTGACAAGAGTGACCAAGATGAAGTAGTTTAGGGAAAAATCGGAATCTGACTCGGTAGATTATTTTCATGATCATGTAAGGCATGCTGTGCAGACTCTCAAAACAACGTTTAAACTGAATACTGCTGTTGTTAACACTACTACTATTACTACTCCTACTACAACTACAGCTACAACTACTTGTATGACTATTACTACCACTGCAACTACTACCACTACTGATAATTATAATAAAAGAATATTACTAAACAATACCAACAATAACAATAAATCACAACACAGTTTTGTAGACCTTAGTTTGCTTCTTTTGCTCCTCCCACCATAGGTCAAACGCCTGGAAGGCAACTCCCTCCACCATCCTGCGATGGATGTCCCTCCTTACGATGGCCTTCAGCTCAGCCACCACCAATGCCAGCACTCCTTCCACCGTGGCCTTGTGCAGCGACTGCACCGGCGCAACGTAGCCTGGAGGGGGCACTGAAGGGTCAAAGCAAGGCACGAAGTGGGGTGGGGGTGGGGGTCCGGGTGGCACCCAGGGTGGGCGTAGGGCAGGGGTCGGGGTCGGGGTCGGGGGGCACAGCTGGCCCTGAGCTGGGGGTAAAGGAGTTGCAGTACCTTGTGGAGGTGGAGTGGCAATGTTGAACAGAGGGCAAGGAGGAGGGTGGAGAGGAAATGGAGGAGGAGGAAGGAAAGGTGGAGCACGAAGAGGTGAAGGATAAGGAGGAGGAGGAGTAGGAGGAGGGGGGTGCGGAGGAGTGGAGCATGAGCTCGGCCCCTGACCAGGTCCACTGGTGATTCGGGTTGGTATGGGGTTGCCATGCCACCTGGACTGTTTCTTGCGTCGTTCCGTGTGCCCCTTTGTCAACTCTGGCCGAGGGCACAAGGATACAGGGGCGAGTGGTGGGAGGGGGCAGGGGCCAGCAGGTGCCCCTGGAGGTAACAGGGGAGGGGGTATGTTTGGCGGCAGCAGACTGTAGGGTGGTAGAGGAGGAGGGGGCAGAGAGGCAAAGCCAGGAGGGGGCATAAGCAGGGGAGGTGGGGGGATTCGGAACATGGGAAGATTACCCACAATGCTCTCCAGCACTTGTGCATTGGCAGCTATTGATCCATTGGGACCAGGATCATCACCAGACAGGCCTAAACTCTTTACTGAGGATGGTTTCACAGTATTAGTTATATCAGGGGTGGCACTGGATCCAAGGTCCCTCTCCACTGTGCAGAGTTTAGGTGCACACCTGTGGGCCTCCTGTGTGTGATTCAAACTGAAATGATCTCCTTTTTCTTTCTCTTCCTCTTTCCCCTCCTCCTCCTCATCCTGCTCCTGTTCATGTTCCTCATCCTCAACAGCAGGAAGAGGAGCTGGGCTATTCTCCAAACAGGAGCCCCTCCAGGAGTGAGCAGAAGTATGCAAGGATGGAGGGGGACTCTGCACCCCAGAGTCTGTGTCTCCGTCTCTCTCGGCTAATGAGGGGAGCCCTGAAATCTGCCTGGCTGAAAGGAGCATCTCAATGCGGGAGTCCAGGCTGGCATCATGCCCTGGATCTGGGGCAGGAGATCCAACAGATGCCAAGAGGCATGTTTTTGAGGCAGGAGACCCAGGAGACAGGCATGTCTCTGTGTCAGGCATATGAGTTGAAAAACACAGTTCAGATGTTCCTGAAAAAGAACCTACAGCTACCGACATCTTTGTGACCAACGTTTGTCCCTGAACTGCATCCGTTTCCACAGTTTCTGTCACAGCCTTCAACAGTACATCACATGGACCAGGAGACACAAACCCACACATAGGAAGTCTGCTCAAGGACTTCCTGTTACCCTGATGAGAGACGTGTGAAGCTGTGGCAGTATGCGGTGCATTGGTCTGGCCCAGTGAGCCATCAGCCTTGTCTAGGCTGCACCTGCCTTGGCCGGTGGAAGGTGTGGGTTGGGCTGGAGGAAGAAGCTGAGGCAGGGCCTGTGGTCGCTGTGGTGTTGGTAGCCCAGACAGCACCTGTAAGCCTGGAGACTGCTGTTGTGTGGACACTCCTGTCAGTACCGGAAAGGTTGCAGACTGCTGTGGTGTGTGTGTTCCCGTAATCACCTGTAAGGCTGGTGACTGCTGTTGTGTGTGTGTTCCCGTAATCACCTGTAAGGCTGGTGACTGCTGTGGTGTGTGTGTTCCCGTAATCACCTGTAAGGCTGCAGACTGCTGTGGTGTGCGTGTTCCTGTCAGCACCTGTAAGGCTGGTGACTGCTGTGGTGTGTGTGTTCCCGTAAGCACCCGTAAGGCTGTGCTGAAGCGAGGGCGGCCGGAAGCACCAGGCCTGTGCGCGTAGTGGTGCTCTGGCCGGCGGTTGTAGGCGTCCTGGTACCTGTGGCTGCCTTGCCACTTGTGTCTCCCATGCACCTTTCTGTGAGACACAGCCAGGGGCCGAGGGGCCGGGTAGGTTCGCGTTACGAGCCTGATAGGGTGGCAGAAGTCCCTTGGGGTGCTGCCGCTGCCCCTCAGCAGGGTGTGCAGAGTCAGCTGAGGGGTGTGTGTCGCTCCCCTGGAGAAGCAAGGTGACAGGGGCGTGTCCTGAGATTTTGGGGGATCCCCCTGCTGGAGGTGATGCTGCTGCGGGGTGGCTGGCACCAGGTCGAGCTGTGGGGGGGTGCGTGGTGTGCCATAGGACTGGGGTGAGGCGCAAGGCGTGCCCAGGGACAGGGGCGTCTGCCAGGCACTGCTGGGCGTGTCCTGGTGCATGCTGGAGTAGGCGGTGTCCAGAGAGAGTGGCGTGGAGGCGTCCAATGAGGTGCAGAGGTCTAAGGAAGAGGACCTTAATTCCAGCCCTCTCATTGGCTCGCCGACCTGATTGGGAGGTAAAATTGGGTGAATGAATTGGGGGATGTGGAAGCAGATTAAGTGTGTTCATTTTGACAAACAGATCTATGGATTCTGATGTTATAGCTTTACATTTAACAGTGTATTATTCAATGACATTGTAATAGTAGATTGCAGTTTATTCAATAAAGGAAAACATAATGGAAGACAGTAAGAAATGAGATGGGAAATAAATACTTTGAAGTCAAACCTTGGTAGGTCAAATTTGGCAGGTCAAAATAATGTAGTAAGTCACATCGAAGAATTTAATAACTTAGACAGTTTCCTGCCATCTGTCCATATTACGCTACGCATTGTGTGTTTTACTTATTTGTATTTTATACAAGCCTTCTTGTACCTCTTGCTATGTTTATATTGTTACATTTTGTCATGTTTTATTGTCATGTTTATAAGATGTTTCATGTTCACTGTGGGCCCAGCACTGCAAATTCAAATTGTGTGTGTGCAACCTGTACATATGTTTTTTGACAAAAACTTTCACTTGACTTTGACATATTAATCATCAGACTGTGTCCATTATTGTCCACTACAACACTGAATTTACCATGAGGTTGTTGGTCAGGCAGAGGAGGGAGGCGGCGTCCATAGCCTCCTGGCCCACAGGCACTGACTGGGGGGTGTAGCCTCCCCCCAGCATCAGCTGCACATAGCGCCTCTGGCACTCACCTGAGAAGGGAAGGGGTGTTAACATTACAGCAAAAATGGCAGATAGGCAGAGCAAGATACTCCATGGTAGTTCATGTCTATGGCCTACGACTGGCAGGGATAACTAAAGGAAAATCCAAACAGCTGGCAAGGTTTTGCTCTGTATCAGCAGTAATGGGCAGCCTTGCTGTGTGGTGTCGGCGATGTTTTTTGTACCCATGATTGTCGAAGCAGTATTGAACCTCTGAAAAAATATTTGAATTCTGTCTATGGAAAAATATGATTGGTGGGTTCAAATAAAGAATTCAAAATTTGTGTGCGCATGCAGTGTGTGGATGTCTTTGTGTGTCTGTCTGACCATGCATGTAAGTAGAGCAAAGTGCATGTTTCTACATAGTATATTTCTAGTGTAATACAAAGTCACACATGCATACTGTGCTTAGCCTGGTAAACCAGCCCCTCGTACTTCATTTCATTTTGTACAGAGGCTGTGGCTGTGCTGTACTGAGAAATGTTTTCCTCAAGGACGTGTAGACTCTGCTGAAGTTTAAAACGATTGGATCTGCCTTTACCCAATCACTAATGTCTGTTCATGACATATACAAATAGCCTGGCTATAAGGCTGCCTACACACTACAATTCAAATGCAGCACACAAAGTTGCTCTGTTCACTGATTGGTTAGGCAAGATTCTGCCTGAGATAACCATGTCAATGGAACCTCAGCCAGACCCTATGTTCAACTTGAAATGAAGTATGAGGGACTGGTTTACCAGGCTATACTGTGGTAGCACATTTGAACTTTATTTTACCTTTCGGGTCCAGCTCCACGTGGATGATGTTGCCCATGACGGAGGTGTTATGCAAACCAGCGACTGCGTCCCTTGCTGCTTTCACAGCACAGAAAGTCACCTTTGCCACTCCCAAGTGCTTTCTGCTCCTGGGGCTATAGGAAATCTCTACCTGTTGCACAGCTCCATATTTTTTACACATGTCAGTCAAGAAGGCCTCCCTCACGTTGTCATTCAGCTTGGCAAATGTCACCTCCTTGGGAGGTCCAACATAAAACTCATCAGCCTGGACAGAAAGAGGACAAAATTGAGATGAGAGAGGGAGCCATAGGGATACACTGCCACAGTCGTTAGTCATTTTGACAGGCTCTTTTTTTATCCAAGATCCTTACAGGACGAGTGACGAGCAAGCAATCGAGGAACAATCATACAAATACAAGCAATATAAAAAAAATACATGATTTCAGTTGCAGTTTAATGACAGTCTCACAGAATTTTAAGCCTAGATGTTGGTGTGCAAATGCTAAAGATGTTTGTTAATTACAACGGGTCTGTAGGTGTAGTAGGAAAGCCGTGTAAAAGCAGTGGAAAAGTGAGTTTGATGGCCTACATTGAACAGAGGAACTGGAAGATCTGCCTGGTTGAGTTTAGTCCAAAGTCGTTCAATTCTCGGGTCTCTGACAGTATCCACAGGAAACAGCCCACAGTTCTGATGGTCACAGAGAAAGAGAGCATGTCTTACAACACTAGCTGGGCTTCTAGAAAGCTTTGAAGCCAATAATTTAATGTCAACCTGTAAAAGTCCAAACAACAGGATTACACTCTAGGATATTTCTGCAAACTGGCCTATTGCTGAGCCTTCTGGGGGTTGGCTGGTTTTTTGGCACCTTAACTATAGGGCACTTTAATGTCTTTGCCAGAATAAATAAAATGTGTGGGTATTTTGGCTTGTATAGCCACTAACATTCAGAAGTAGAAGTGAAAACTACAATAGTTGAAACCAAAATAGAGTATTTCTATTTGGCTTTTAGTACCACAGGAGGCCTCATTTTATACAGAAGTGACACTTGAAATTATATTGATCAGTCAAGAAAAAACTTATATCAAGACAACTCACGGGCATGCTGAAATACTGTCCATCATAACGATAAAGCTTTTGTGATCCATCAGTCAAAACGGGGTCTTTGATTAATTTACAGCTCCTCCAGCAGATAGCGCGGTCTTCTCCTGGTCTCTGGCCTGCTTCGCTCACTATGAAGCAAATGAAACATCAAGACTAATGAAACACATTAGCTGTATATCGATTTTGGCTACATACACACAAGAGGTTGTCTACATTTATTTACATATTATTATCATTTTACTATGGGGACAACCACGACTCCTCTGAGAACGTAGAGAGTAGCGACGAGAACCCTATTTGTGTGAAGACTGAAAGAGCGTTTTTACCGTTATTCTTCTCATAGTGTTCGTCTCCGTCTTCGCTCTGGTGCATCGTTTGTCTTCCAAAAACTGTATTTTACACTCATCCTAGAATATTTCGCTAGGAAATTTAGCAATTCATAAAACAGATGCGGAAGAATACTTCCTACCGTACAGGTAAGAGACCTGCCCCTCCTACATTGTGCGTCTCTAATGGGCTTTGGATGTCGTTTACATCAAAACACCTCTAGCGCACAGGTGTTGTCAACCCCACCTATTCGCATCCACCGCACTTTCGTCATAACACAGTCGTATGCATTTTAAATAGGCAATGGTTTTTAAACGGAATTATTTCACGAATCCTCCTGTTAGGAGTTCGGTTAATCTGTGATCATTGTGGACCCAAATCAACTTCCCTCGATTTCTATTCGAAAGTGATTAGCTGAAACTGTATGAATAGAATTGTAGGGAGATCCCAAATATTCCCTAAAGTACAAACTTCTAGGGAATTGGGTTATGAAGACAGGCTCCTGCGCACTACAACCTCATATTTCACTCTCAGTAGATAGGATTCACAGCTAAACATAGGCTTGCCTACTCACTGAAGTCCATAGCCCGAATGATCATGCACTAATTCCAGCAATTAATCTGGAATTAAAATTAGAATAGGCCTAGAATAAAAGTATGATTTTTAATCTCCCATAGGCTATTTTCTGCTCATGTCTATTTCACGTGAATACACAATGCATTTGGGTGAAGCCATAATATTAGTTTTGTTTAGTTGGTTGTTAGCCTATGCCTAATTTGGAAAAAAAAGGAAATAGCCTACAACTAGGAATTAGCCAGCCTGCCAGCAGTTGTAGTGTGCAGTGAGTAGATTTAAAAAATTAATATCCTACATGAAGTTTCTAAAACAGTCTCACTTGCCCATCCTTTACTTTAACAGTAGGGTGATCATTGGTAAAGTGGGACAGCTAGTCTGGCCATCAATATCTTTATGTGGTTGTACTTTAGTGTTTAAACCACTTCTCTGGGATATAAGGGGTTCAGTATTAAAGAAAACATGGGTATGATGTCATGTTGGGGGGTGGGGTCAGATGTCCGTCAAAGGGAGGACGGCCAGAAACAATGGTAAGTGAAATGTCATAACAATCTGAGGTTGGTAATATTAAGGACCCAAAGTCTTAGATATTAATATTAGGCCTATAGTTATTTTCATGTGAAAGGTGACTAAATTAGGTATCAGGAATTTGCAAATGACTTTTTTGATTGCATATTTGAATTAGGGATACATTTTCCACTGTCCAGCTTTACCAATGTTATACAACCTCAGTGGGACAGGTTATTATTGTTAAAATGGGACAGCGGATAAAGTGGTATTATTATTTAATAAAACCAACTCATGTTTTCCCCATATATTGTGTAAATTAAGTAATTTCAATTTAGCTTTTACCTAAATACAACCCTGCATGACTTTCAATGCCTTAAGTAGTCACCCTCATAACCACATAGAATGCTGGCATTAGCGGCTAGTTTTTCCCCCTACAACACCACACTGTAAAACTGGATTGTCAATACAACTCAAAACTTTTGATGCAACTGATTACGTCAATAGTTTTGAGTACATTAACTATATATTTTAATTAAAGTTAACTTTAAAAGTTTAAGTACATGAACTTGTACTTAAACTTTTAAAGTTAACTTTAATAAAAATATATAGTTAATGTACTCAAAACTATTGACGTAATCAGTTACATCAAAAGTTTTGAGTTGTATTGACAATCCGGTTTTACAGTGCATACATGTGGACAGGCTTGCATCAAGCTTTACCTGGTTAGATGTGGCCTATAGGTAGTCCATAACATAATCATCATTTAAGTATACTAGTTACTGATTTCCCTGGAATAAAAGTTTACATTAGATATCTATAGAAAAGACTGACAGTGGTATTTCACTCTTTTGTATAGATATCTAATGATATCTAACTTAAACTTTTATTTCAGGGACCAACAAACCAGTTGAGAAAGAGCAAGAGTAAGGAAAAGCACAAGAGTGACTAACAGTGTTGGGAAGGTTACTTTAGAAATGTAATTCGTTACAGTTACAAGTCACCCTGTTTAAAATGTAATAGTAGTGTAACTTTTTGAATTACTTTATCTGAGTAACGTAACTTATTATTTTTTGATTACTTTTCAAATGTTTTCATGATTTTGTCCCCGTAAACATTTTAACAGAAAGCCCCGCATCCAACTGTGGAGTGAAATGGCAACAGGGATGTTTTGTAGGCTATGGTAGCCTATAAGAAAAACAAACAAAACAGTTTTTTTTTTTTTAATATAGGTTTTAGCAAGGTTTTACTCACAATATTAAGATGTAATTCAAATTGTAATTTTGAAAAAATTCAAAAGTACCTGTAATTGAATTACACATTTTTCTCCAGTAGGCTAACTGTAATGTATTACTGTTACATTTATTTTGTAATTAAATTACGTAACGGAATTACATGTATCGCGTTACTCCCCAACACTGGTGACTAAGTTGCACTGCAGATGTTTTTAAAATTGATTGTTTTTAATAGTGTATTAAATAGTGTCTTTATAGTATTCATATGCACTGCATTAAGTTTATGTGTGTACAGCGTATTACAGTATAAAATAAGTAAAATAAATTAATGACAGCAAATAATTTTAATAAATACACAAATGTATTTCTATTTTATATACATGCCAAATGTGTCATTCAGTGCAAAATAAAATGTCCCACTTTAACAGTAGGACATGTCCCACTTTAGCAGTGGTCAGTAAGTTGACTAGTTCAGGTTTGAAGCATTGCTGAGGGAAATATTTTACTTATTTCTCTTTAACTGTGTAAAAGACAGCCTAAACTTTGAAAAATAAATGATGTTTTTTTACATGTGGCATTAAGTCTTTCACACAAAATAGTAGAAAACATGACATTTCAGAATTTGTCAAACTTTACCAGTATTCACCCTATCTCTCAATATTTTCTCTGATGTGGTAAAGAACCAAAGCAGCCAAATAATGTACTAGCTTATCACAACTACAGGACTACAAAAGGCCTCCTCGAACCTCTTTATGTACACTGCGTCACAGAAAGTGCAATCAGTGAAAGAACACCAGCTTTGGAGATCGGCAGAGGGGCAGTCTTTCTTCGCCCCTCCTACTGCGTGCAATACCAGTATCAACCAGAGACTGTTTCTGGCAGTGTGTGCATGAAAATTTTTCCTTCGAGCCGGATTCGAACCAGCGACCTAAGGATGTCAATGGAACCCCGCTACAGTCCTCCGCTCTACCAACTGAGCTATCGAAGGTTGTGGCAAGCGGTTTTCACATTTAATAGCTAAACTGGATATGCGTTGCAGATATCTGTAATATAGTTTTGCCCAGTCGGAACGAACATTTCAGATATCCGCAACTACATTCTTCCTATCTGTAATTGTCATTTCAGATATCCACAACGACATTCTTCCTAGGGCAAATGACGCCACTGACGACAATTCCAACTATCCAAAATGTAACGCCTAGTCAAAAAGGCGTTGTTGATATCAATGTCATAGCCTAGTCAAATTTAGCTTTTACATGTTTAAGGACTTGCCATAGTCTTATAACCCTCCTTCTGCCATTTCCCCGTCAATCAACATAAGAAGTTTTTTATATTCTGCTCTACAGCGTTTGGTTTGCACTTGGTAGTGCAGGTACGTAAATTAGGTGACGAAATGACTTCTGAATTGATAAAACTGTAGCCTACGTCCCATAGCAACCATCTTCTACGTGAAGTGTTCTTATGCGGATGGTGTATTACTCACGTTTCCATTCAACTTTTTTCATGCTTATTTCGATAATTCAAAGGTTTACATTGAGAGATTTACTTGCATCTATAGCACTTACATCGTTGTTGCCAAAATGAAAACAGAATGTATTTCAAAATATACTAGTCTACATCTCAAAGATGTAAGCACAAATAATTTACTGGTGCAAGTTTTAACAAATAGCCTAACCTTTTAAATTCGTATCTTGGATAGAACCCTCTTTTTCCTTACAAAAAAAAGCTGAGGCCAATTTCATTGTCACTGTCACATAAACGTGGTCCTGTGAATACGAAGCCAAATTACATGTGTAATCATTGTCAAGTGTGATCATGGATAAATTAATGGTGATGTAAGAGTCGCGCATCGGGCGCATCGGTGTTCTTCTTTTGAACGTCGCCTACAGTGTGAACACCGCTATTCCAGCTGGAGCTGAGCTCCCTCTGCTACAGTAATCACAGATCACTTTCAGAGTCTGCGGGACAGACACAGAGAAAGCTCAATCCCCTCTTGTTTTTTTTACGTGGCTGTTGATGAACAAAAATCCCATTTGACGGTCTCTCAAAGCCCACATCTGATTTGCATTAAAGAAGTAAAATGCCTCTTTTTAATGACTGTAGGCTACTTATTTCTGGCAGTACTGCAGTAAAGGGATGGCCTAAAATGAAGAGGAGAGGAGTTGAGGAGTAAGACTAGGAGATAATAGAGGAAAGATTAGGTAGAGATGAGAGGCAGATAAGCAAGGAAATTCCATATTTCATATAATGCAATTTACATACAGTACACAGAAGCAAAAATGAATATGTGCAAATATAAGCAAATGACAGATATGGAAATGAAGATGCAAACAAAACAGGACAGGGAAGGACTGCAGGGACTTGATGAAAAGAAATAAGAGGATTACACGCACGCGCGCGACACACACACACACACACACACACACACACACACACACACACACACAACCTGTCATAGTGATGTAATGTCTTCATTTCTGAGGTATGATCGAACATCACTTACAAGACCCACACAGATTGCCACACACACACATGCACACACACACTGCCCAGTGCCCACATAGAGTTATCCTAATCATGATGCTTTATACCCACTGGCACCATTTGGCTACCTCACAGCTTCATGAGGAGGTGCTGGAAGCACACAAACAGGGAGTCAGTTCTACAGATGTGGTTCCTCTGGTCATATTGACACTGATGATGGGGACACTAATAGCTGTATTTATTCCTTATATATCCTTATGCACTTAGTAAAGATGATTACTAATAATATATAAGTGGCAGCACTCACATTTAAAAGCTGGGTTGTCCCCCTCTAAAATTCCACCTTACTTCAGTGAGCATCAGGATGTGATGCTTTGAGTTATGAACATGTTTTTTTTGTATTTTGGGGGTTTATTAAGACAGGATAGTGAAGATGGTGACATGAAGTAAATGGGAAAGAAAGATGGTGTACAGTTGGGAAATGGCCACAGGCCAGACTCAAACCTGGGTCCCCCATGGAACTTGCCCGTTCATGGTCGGGTGTGCTGACCACTGCACCCTGTGTTTAAAGGTTTAAGTTCTGTAAGTTCCACGTTCTTACGTCGAGGATAAAATTCCTAAGTTTGAAGTGTACTCACCTGACTCCTGAGTTTCTCCTGTGGGATTGTAACACCTGAGTTGTGCTGAGAGGTCGTCTCGCCCGGGGAGTAAAACACTGTAGAACCGCAACTGGCGCCAACAACACTTACACTCACTTAACTTGCACACATTTGGGAGCCTCTGCACCAGGAGCTCCACTCAAAACTCTAGGAGCTCCAGTGGCTCAGGAGGAAGAGGAGTCATCCAGCAAGTGAAGGGCCGTTGGTTCAATTCCACCTCCTCCTGCCTAGGCCAAAGTGTCTTTGAGCAACTGAAGACACTGAATCCCATAAGGGCTGCTGATGAATTGGTTGACACCTTGCATGGCAAGTTGGCAACCTTCACCACCGGTCTGTGCAAATGTGTAGGAATGAGTCAATGTGAGGTGTAAAGGTGGTTCATGTAAAGTGCTTTGGATACTTTGCCGAGGATATGAAAGTGTCCCCGCTGCACAAATGTTAGCAAACACCTCACAAACTCTGTTTGTATTGCAGAACAGCACCATGCCCATACAGGCTACTGATTTTCTTACACAAACCCCTGATAACATAAGGAGGGTGTACATTCAACGGAGGCCATTCACCACAGAGTCAGACAGACAAACTGAGAGCAGGCTGAAAAACATGGGCTTGCACACGCTCATCCTTCTTCTACTGTCAGGTCAGTCATTCTGTCATTATATCACAATCATCAGACAAGATACTGCTGTTTTATTAGGAGATAGAACATCATACATGACATGAATGAATATTTAGTCTTAATACTTCAAAACAATGTTGGGATACAAGTTTGGGTAACACTTTATTTTACAGTGTCGCCGTTAAAGTGTATCTACCTAATTTGCTACAGTGGTACAACTTATGTAACAATATAAAAGATCCTGTACTAGTGTTGTATTTCTATAAAGTATTTTCGTCGCCAAACATGACAACATACATTATGTAAGTAGAACACTAGCACATGATATAACATACTTACACAGGTTGTACCACTGTTATTCACTGTTATTCCACTGTCATATTCAGTCAGTAGCCTACTGACATATCACTGACTCATGACAGCGACCTGGTCCACAATAATGGCTTCCAGTCCTCGCCGGTATCACTTTGTGTCAGCGAAGAAGACCTGGATAGATGCCCAGTCATTTTGTAGAGGAGCGTTCACAGACCTGGTCACAGTTGACAGTGAGGAGGACATGGGCAGGCTAATTCAGCTCGCCCAAGACCTCGGTGACAGCACTGACATCTGGATTGGTCTCCGTGGATACCTGGATGATGTGGACACCTGGAAGTGGTCATTGAACCAGAGTGGGTTTCGTGGGGAGGCAGAAGGGGGGTACAGCGACTGGGGCGAGGGTGAGCCAAATAACGAGGGGGGTCATGAATGTTGTGGAGATATTCGAGAGCAGAAGTGGAATGATGAACAATGTCACTATATATTCCCTTTCGTTTGTTATGATGGTGAGTACCAAATGGTGCACACATTTACACACAAGCACTCTCTAAACTAGAACCTTGGAAAAGCTGATATTTCAGCTTTCGTTAAGACCTCCTGTTATTGAAACCTGTTATTAGTTTGCACTCCCAATCTCACAAACATTCGCCTTCACGTGACTATACAGTACAAGTATTTCAGCTGCAATACAAATTTACACTGAAAATTCTCACTTTTTCGACAGCAAATACTGATTCCTATATTCTGGATTACACGCACTTGTCCTGGAAAGATGCCCAAAATGACTGCAGAACAACTTATACAGATTTGGCTAGTGTGAGTAATCCCAGTGAAAACCGGCAGGTAATTGCATTGGCAGAGAAAGCAGGTGGAGTGGCATGGATTGGCCTCTACAGAGACTGTCCTCTGTGGAAGTGGTCGGATCAGAGTGTCTCTCCCTTCCGAAATTGGTCTCCGCACCCCCGTGATGGGGGGATGTGCGCATCTGCAGATGTTGCCAACGGAGGCGTCTGGTATCAACGGGACTGTGACCTCCTGAAACAGTTTATTTGTTACAGCGGTAAGTGGTGTTAGTAGTGATGCTCCTTTTAGGAATGGGTCATTTGTCATGTAACTGCCATTAACCAATAACCATGTCACCCTCTATGCTATGCAAAGATGTAAGAGGTGTTTTGGCTGTAGGAGTGCGTGTCACAAAGAGAGTCACAAAGAGAGACAGACGACAGATACAGACAGACGGACAGAGAGACAGACAGGCAGACAGAGAGAGAGAGAGAGAGAGAGACAGACAGGGAGAGAGAGAGAGGGAGATGCAATGAGGCAGACAGCGTGTGTGTTTCAGTGTGATACTTAGGCTAATCTGCTAATTTGCATGGAGTCTCAATGGAATCTGATTAGAGACGCCTGCGTACTGTATGTGTGTATGTGTGCAGTGTGTTGTTGCTTATGTTTGCATACTGTCACACAACATTTCTCTTCCACCATGTAGTCCCCAACATGACAAACATGCAGCTTGTAAGAGTGGAGCTAGAGGCAGACACTGGGGTGAACATGAGTGACCCTGCGGTACAGGAGGCCATCTTGCAGGAGGTCAGTGCGGTCTCTCACCACATATTTACACTGACAGGTGTTTCTCACTCAACCATAACAGTGCACTTCTGAGGGGATGAAGGAAAGTCTGTGTTTTAATGGAAAGTTCACACATAGTTTGACCCTCAGACATGTGCTTGGTATGACTTGAGGGAATAACTCTCATTTTATTTTTAAGTGTCCTTGTGTTCCTGTGATGCACTGACACAGACTTAAAGAGGTTAGAATGGAGGCTTTGTTTTCTGTCCAGCTTGTGTGCCTATAAAGTTATTAGGATGTGCAACTTCAGGGACCCCTAGAGAGTGATACAGACACAAGTACAGACAGGTCTTGCATTCCTGGAATTAACAGGAAGGCAAACAAAAGAAAACAAATTTTTGTCTCTTGAAAAGGTTGTCTGTTTTTCATATATGAATATACAAGACAAAAAAAGAAACATGATGAAATGTCTGTGTGTTGTGACGTGGAGTGCTGGTGTTGATCACTGTGGTGCTGATCTGTGCTGGGTCTGTCCTTCAGATTGGGCAAAGACTGAGGGACAAGGGGCTGCCTGAAGACGTCAAGCTGCAGTGGAAGGAGCAGGTGGATGGTCAGATCTTCAGCGAAAAACAAAGGAAGGACGGAACAAGGAAGAAGAGGAGCAATGATGAGTTTTAGGCCAGCCGTAGCACTCTTACCAAAGTGAAATGTCTGAAGTCCTTTAGGAAAATAAATCATTAGCTTTTGTTGCTTCTTTGTAACACTTCAGCTACATACATTTAAATAGTTTAACATTTTAATTCCAATTCATTAGATAGACTTCAATATTCGGCTACTTAAATGTGTTGTGGTTTTATTTAATCCAGTGTGGTTTTGAAATGGCTCGATTGGATTGATGTTGGATAAATGTTAGTTTTAATAATTGATCTATCTGTCCCTTTTAGCATATGCAAATAATAGTGTAGGAGAATGTATATAAAAAAGCCAAAATAATGATAGTAATGGATCAGATCTTTGTGATATTTCATGTAAATGCCTTAAATGGCTGAAGTGTTTCTCAATAAAGTGCTACTCTACCTCCATCACCAGCAATGTATAGGACCCTTCTTGGTGGTCTTTCACAGGTCAACATGCTGTAACAGCACTGCCATGTTGTTGAAAACTGGATGTTGGATATATTTTCCTCTTTACTGCAATCTGCTACTCTCTTGCTGTTTACCTCGACTCTTCCTGGGTGGCCTAACTGATTGTGATAACTGATAATTGAAACTGATTAAAGCCTTTCTACATGATCTAAAGCTTGCAGAATCCTCCTTATGCACACACAGATTTGTTCACATTTGTAGGATTAGTGTACTGGAACAGGATAGAATACAGTAAAAACTTGGACCTTGGGCAGGTCTCTTCAGGAAAATTGGGACTCCAGCAACATTGCACAAATTCACAGTACATACAAATAAATAGTACAAATATATTACACCGGTATACGTATTAGTAAACAGACAGATACTTCAATGATCAAGTGTGTGTGTGTGTGTGTGTGTGTGTGTGTATGTGTGTTTGTGTGTGTGTGCGTGCGTGCGTGCGTGCGTGTGTGTGTGTGAGAGAGAGAGATTGAGAGGGGGAAAAATTGCCAGTTACCTCTCACTGGTTAATGAAAAAGAAAGGCAGGAATATAGTTGCATCCCCTCTATGTCTAATCCAGAGAGCTAAATTATAATATCACAAACCAAACACACACATATAGAATCCTTCAATTAAGAAAGAGGAATATCATTTGACACCAAGTTACAACAAGGGATGCGGGGTTCGGGGAGGGGGAGGGGGAGGGGGAGTGGGGGCTTGGAAAGGTTTGGAAGCCTCTGCACCAGGAGCTCCAGTCAAAACTCTAGGAGCTCCAGTGGCTCAGGAGGAAGAGGAGTCATCCAGCAAGCGAAAGGGCCGTTGGTTCAATTCCACCTCCTCCTGACTAGGCCAAAGTGTCTTTGAGCAACTGAAGACACTGAATCCCATAAGGGCTGCTGATGAATTGGTTGGCACCTTGCATGGCAACGTTCACCACCGGTCTGTGCAAATGTGTAGGAATGTGTCAATGTGAGGGATTTCACGTGAAGTGCTTTGGATACTTTGCCAAGTATATGAAAGATTCCCTGCTGCACAAATGTTAGCAAACACCTCACAAACTCTGTTTGTATTGCAGAACAGCGCCCTGCCCATACAGGCTACTGATTTTCTTACACAAACCCCTGATAACATAAGGAGGGTGTACATTCAACGGAGGCCATTCATCACACAGTCAGACAGACAAACTGAGAGCAGGCTGAAAAACATGGGCTTGCACACGCTCATCCTTCTTCTACTGTCAGGTCAGTCATTCTGTCATTATATCACAATCATCAGACAAGATACTGCTGTTTTATTAGGAGATAGAACATCATACATTACATGAATGAATATTTAGTCTTAATACTTCAAAACATTGTTGGGATACAAGTTTGGGTAACACTTTATTTTACAGTGTTGCCGTTAAAGTGTATCTACCTAATTTGCTACAGTGGTACAACTTATGTAACAATATAAAAGATCCTGTACTAGTGTTGTATTTCTATAAAGTATTTTCGTCGCCAAACATGACAACATACATTATGTAAGTAGAACACTAGCACATGATATAACATACTTACACAGGTTGTACCACTGTTATTCACTGTTATTCCACTGTCATAATCAGTCAGTTGCCTACTGACATATCACTGACTCATGACAGCGACCTGGTCCACAATAATGGCTTCCAGTCCTCGCCGGTATCACTTTGTGTCAGCGAAGAAGACCTGGACAGATGCCCAGTCATTTTGTAGAGGAGCGTTCACAGACCTGGTCACAGTTGACAGTGAGGAGGACATGGGCAGGCTAATTCAGCTCGCCCAAGACCTCGGTGACAGCACTGACATCTGGATTGGTCTCCGTGGATACCTGGATGATGTGGACACCTGGAAGTGGTCATTGAACCAGAGTGGGTTTCGTGGGGAGGGAGAGGGGGGGTACAGCGACTGGGGCGAGGGTGAGCCAAATAACGAGGAGGGTCAGGAATGTTGTGTGAATATTTGGGAGACTGCACATTGGAATGATGGACCATGTGACCTTCGTTTGCCTTTCATTTGTTATGATGGTGAGCATCAGGGGGTGCAGACATTTACACATAAACACTCCCTAAATTACAACCTTGGAAAAGATTATATTGATGCTGATCTGGCTCACTTGAATGATCAAAACAGTGATGTGTTATTTTTATGCAAGACACAGTTAAGAACTCTTGTTATTGACACCTGCACATTGGTCTTATACAGTAAAAGTATTCCAGTTGCAATACAAACTTACAATGAAATTGTTCACTTTTTCAACAGCAAAGTCTGATTCCTATATTCCGGTTGACAAGCGCTTGTCCTGGAAAGATGCCCAAAATGACTGCAGGACAACCTTTACAGATTTGGCTAGTGTGAGTAATCCCAGTGAAAACCAGCAGGTAATTGAATTAGCAGGAAAAATAGGGGGATTGGTATGGATTGGCCTCTACAGAGACTGTCCTCTGTGGAAGTGGTCGGATCAGAGTGTCTCCCCCTTCCGAAATTGGTCTCCGCACCCCCGTGATGGGGGGAACTGCGCAGCTGCAGATGTTGCCAACGGAGGCGTCTGGTATCAACGGGACTGTGACCTCTTGAAACAGTTTATTTGTTACAGCGGTAAGTGGAAGACTTAGTATTGATGCTCCTTTTAGGAATGGATCATTTGTCATGTAACTGCCATTAACCAATAACCATGTCGCCCTCTATGCTATGCAAAGATGTAAGGGGTGTTTTGGCTGTAGGAGTGCGTGTCACAAAGAGAGACAGACGACAGATACAGACAGACGGACAGAGAGACAGAGAGAGAGAGAGAGAGAGAGACAGGGAGAGAGAGACAGGGAGATGCAATGAGGCAGACAGCGTGTGTGTTTCACTGTGATACTTAGGCTAATCTGCTAATTTGCATGGAGTCTCAATGGAGTCTGATTAGAGACGCCTGCGTACTGTATGTGTGTATGTGTGCAGTGTGTTGTTGCTTATGTTTGCATACTGTCACACAACATTTCTCTTCCACCATGTAGTCCCCAACATGACAAACATGCAGCTTGTAAGAGTGGAGCTAGAGGCAGACACTGGGGTGAACATGAGTGACCCTGCGGTACAGGAGGCCATCTTGCAGGAGGTCAGTGCGGTCTCTCACCACATATTTACACTGACAGGTGTTTCTCACTTAACCGTAACAGTGCACTTCTGAGGGGATGAAGGAAAGTCTGTGTTTTAATGGAAAGTTCACACATAGTTTGACCCTCAGACATGTGCTTGGTATGACTTGAGGGAATAACTCTCATTTTATTTTTAAGTGTCCTTGTGTTCCTGTGATGCACTGACACAGACTTACAGAGGTTGGAATGGAGGCTTTGTTTTCTGCCCAACTTGTGTGCCTATAAAGTTATTAGGATATGCAACTTCAAGGACCCGTCGGGAGTGATACAGACACAAGTACAGACAGGCGTACCATTCCTGCAATCAACAGGAAGGCAAACAAAGAAAAGAAAATTTCGCCTCTTGAAAAGTTTGAGAAGTCTGTTTTTCATACATGAATATACAAGACAAAAAAAGAAACATGATGAAATGTCTGTCTGTGTTGTGACGTGGAGTGCTGGTGTTGATCACTGTGGTGCTGATCTGTGCTGGGTCTGTCCTTCAGATTGGGCAAAGACTGAGGGACAAGGGGCTGCCTGAAGACGTCAAGCTGCAGTGGAAGGAGCAGGTGGATGGTCAGGTCTTCAGCGAAAAACAAAGGAAGGACGGAAGAAGGAAGAAGAGGAGCAATGATGAGTTTTAGGCCAGTCGTAGCACTCTTACCAAAGTGAAATGTCTAAAGTCCTTTAGAAAAATAAATCATTAGCTCTTGTTGCTTCTTTGTAACACTGCAGCTACATACATTTAAATAGTTAAGCATATTAATTCCAATTCATTAAATAGACTTCAATGTTCGGCTACTTAAACGTGTTGTGGTTTTATTTAATCCAGTGTGGTTTTGAAATGGCTCGAATGGATTGATGTTGGATAAATGTTAGTATTAATCATTGAGCTATCTGTCCCTTTTAACATATATGAATAATAGTGTAGGTGTACTTACATAAAAAGGCAAAATAATGATAGTCATGGATTAGATCTTTGTTCATGTAAATGCCTAAAATGGCTGAAGTGCTTCTCAATAAAGTGCTACTCTACCTCCATCACCAGCAATGTATAGGACCCTTCTTGGTGGTCTTTCACAGGTCAACATGCTGTAACAGCACTGCCATGTTGTTGAAACTGGATGTTGGATATATTTTCCTCTTTACTGCAATCTGCTCCCCCTTGCTGTTTACCTCGACTCTTCCTGGGTGGCCTAACTGATTGTGATACCTGATAATTGAAACTGATTAAAGCCTTTCTCCATGATCTAAAGCTTCCAGAATCCTCCTTATGCACACACAGATTTGTTCACATTTGTAAGATTAGTGTACTGGAACAGGATAGAATACAGTAAAAACTTGGACCTTGGGCAGGTCTCTAAAGGAAAATTGGGACTGCAGCAACATTGCACAAATTCACAGTACATACAAATAAATTGTACAAATATATTACACCGGTATAAGTATTAGTAAAAAGACAGATACTTCAATGATCAAGTGTGTGTGTGTGTGTGTGTGTGTGTGTGTGTGTGTGTGTGTGTGTGTGTTTGTGTGTGTGCGTGCGTGCGTGCGTGCGTGCGTGCGTGCGTGCGTGCGTGCGTGCGTGCGTGTGAGAGAGAGATAGAGAGATTGAGAGATTGAGAGGGGGAAATTGCCAGTTACCTCTCACTGGTTAATGATAAAGAAAGGCAGGAATATAGTTGCATCCCCTCTATGTCTAATCCAGAGAGCTAAATTATAATATCTCAAACCAAACACACACATATGGAATCCTTCAATTAAGAAAGAGGGATATTATTTGACACCAAATTACAACAAGGGATGCAGGGTTCGGGGAGGGGGAGGGGGAGGGGGAGGGGAAGTGGGGGCTTGGAAAGGTTTGGAAGCCTCTGCACCAGGAGCTCCAGTCAAACCTCTAGGAGCTCCAGTGGCTCAGGAGGAAGAGGAGTCATCCAGCAAGCGAAGGGTCGTTGGTTCACTTCCACCTCCTCCTGACTAGGCCAAAGTGTCTTTGAGCAACTGAAGACACTGAATCCCATCAGGCTGCTGATGAATTGGTTGGCACCGTGCATGGCAACCTTTACAACTGGTCCTTGTGAATGTGAGGCATTGCATTTTAAACGCTTTGCATACTTTGCCGAGAATATGAAACTTTCCCTGCTTCACCCATGGTAGTAAACACCTCACAAACTCTGTTTGTATTTCAGAACAGTGTCCTGCCCATACAGGCTACTGATTTTCTTACACAAACCCATGATAACATAAGGAGGGTGTACATTGAACGGAGGCCATTCACCACAGAGTCAGACAGACAAACTGAGAGCAGGCTGAAAAACATGGGCTTGCACACGCTCATCCTTCTTCTACTGTCAGGTCAGTCATTCTGTCATTATATCACAATCATCAGACAACACAGCCCTGTTTTATTAGGAGATAGAACATCATACATTACATGAATGAATATTTAGTCTTAATACTTCAAAACAATGTTGGGATACAAGTTTGGGTAACACTTTATTTTACAGTGTCGCCGTTAAAGTGTATCTACCTAATTTGCTACAGTGGTACAACTTATGTAACAATATAAAAGATCCTGTACTAGTGTTGTATTTCTATAAAGTATTTTCGTCGCCAAACATGACAACATACATTATGTAAGTAGAACACTGGCACATGATATAACATACTTACACAGGTTGTATCACTGTCATTCACTGTTATTCCACTGTTATATTCAGTCAGTAGCCTACTGACATATCATTAACTCATGACAGTGATCTGGTCCACAATAATGGCTTCCAGTCCTCGCCGGTATCACTTTGTGTCAGCGAAGAAGACCTGGACAGATGCCCAGTCATTTTGTAGAGGAGCGTTCAAAGACCTGGTCACAGTTGACAGTGAGGAGGACATGGGCAGGCTAATTCAGCTCGCCCAAGACCTCGGTGACAGCACTGACATCTGGATTGGTCTCCGTGGATACCTGGATGATGTGGACACCTGGAAGTGGTCATTCAACCAGAGTGGGTTTCGTGGGGAGGCGGAGGGGGGGTACAGCGACTGGGGCGAGGGTGAGCCAAATAACGAGGGGGGTCAGGAATGTTGTGGAGATATTCGGGAGCAGAAGTGGAATGATGAACAATGTGACTATATATTCCCTTTCGTTTGTTATGATGGTGAGTACCAAATGGTGCACACATTTACACACAAGCACTCTCTAAACTAGAACCTTGGAAAAGCTGATATTTCAGCTTTCGTTAAGACCTCCTGTTATTGAAACCTGTTATTGGTTTGCACTCCCAATCTCACAAACATTCGCCTTCACGTGACTATACAGTAAAAGTATTCCAGTTGCAATACAAACTTACAATGAAAATGTCAACTTTTTCAACAGCAAAGTCTGATTCCTATATTCCGGTTGACAAGCGCTTGTCCTGGAAAGATGCCCAAAATCACTGCAGGACAACTTATACAGATTTGGCTAGTGTGAGCAATCCCAGTGAAAACCGGCAGGTAATTGCATTGGCAGAGAAAGCAGGGGGAGTGGCATGGATTGGCCTCTACAGAGACTGTCCTCTGTGGAAGTGGTCGGATCAGAGTGTCTCCCCCTTCCGAAATTGGTCTCCGCACCCCCGTGATGGGGGGAACTGCGCAGCTGCAGATGTTGCCAACGGAGGCGTCTGGTATCAACGGAACTGTGACCTCTTGAAACAGTTTATTTGTTACAGCGGTAAGTGGAAGACTAACAGCAAGAGTTAGTAGTGATGCTCCTTTTAGGAATGGGTCATTTGTCATGTAACTGCTATTAACCAATAACCATGTCGCCCTCTATGCTATGCAAAGGTGTAAGGGGTGTTTTGGCTGTAGGAGAGTGCGTGTCACAAAGACAGAGACGACAGATACAGACAGAGAGAGAGAAAGACAGTGAGACAGAGTGAGAGAGAGAGAGAGAGAGAGGTTGAGAGAGAGAGAGAGAGAGAGAGAGAGAGAGAGAGAGAGAGAAAGAGAGTGAGAGAGAGAGAGAGAGAGAAAGAGAGACAGGGAGATGCAAAGAGGCAAAGAGTGTGTGTGTTTGTGTTTCAGTGTGATAGGTAGGCTAATCTGCTAATTTGCATGGAGTCTCGATGGAATCTGATTAGAGACGCCTGCGTACTGTATGTGTGTATATGTGCAGTGTGTTGTTGCTTATGTTTGCATACTGTCACACAACATTTCTCCTCCACCATGTAGTCCCCAACATGAAAAACATGCAGCTTGTAAGAGTGGAGCTAGAGGCAGACACTGGGGTGAACATGAGTGACCCTGCGGTACAGGAGGCCATCTTGCAGGAGGTCAGTGCGGTCTCTCACCACATATTTACACTGACAGGTGTTTCTCACTCAACCATAACAGTGCACTTCTGAGGGGATGAAGGAAAGTCTGTGTTTTAATGGAAAGTTCACACATAGTTTGACCCTCAGACATGTGCTTGGTATGACTTGAGGGAATAACTCTCATTTTATTTTTAAGTGTCCTTGTGTTCCTGTGATGCACTGACACAGACTTACAGAGGTTAGAATGGAGGCTTTGTTTTCTGCCCAACTTGTGTGCCTATAAAGTTATTAGGATGTGCAACTTCAGGGACCCCTAGGGAGTGATACAGACACAAGTACAGACAGGTCTTGCATTCCTGGAATTAACAGGAAGGCAAACAAAAGAAAACAAATTTTTGTCTCTTGAAAAGTTTGTCTGTTTTTCATATATGAATATACAAGACAAAAAAAGAAACATGATGAAATGTCTGTGTGTTGTGACGTGGAGTGCTGGTGTTGATCACTGTGGTGCTGATCTGTGCTGGGTCTGTCCTTCAGATTGGGCAGAGACTGAGGGACAAGGGCCTGCCTGAAGACGTCAAGCTGCAGTGGAAGGAGCAGGTGGATGGTCAGGTCTTCAGCGAAAAACAAAGGAAGGACGGAAGAAGGAAGAAGAGGAGCAATGATGAGTTTTAGGCCAGCCGTAGCACTCTTACCAAAGTGAAATGTCTGAAGTCCTTTAGAAACATAAATCATTAGCTTTTGTTCTTCTTTGTAACACTGCATTTAAATAGTTAAACATTTTAATTCCAATTCATTAGATAGACTTCAATATTCGGCTACTTAAATGTGTTGTGGTTTTATTTAATCCAGTGTTGTTTTGAAATGGCTCGATTGGATTAATGTTGGATAAATGTTAGTTTTAATCATTGAGCTATCTGTCCCTTTTAACATATGTGAATAATAGTGTAGGTGTACTTATATAAGAAGGCAAAATAATGATAGTCATGGATCAGATCTTTGTGATATTTCATGTAAATGCCTAAAATGGCTGAAGTGTTTCTCAATAAAGTGCTACTACTTCCATCACCAGCAATGTATAGGGCCCTTCTTGGTGGTTTTTCACAGGTCAACATGTTGTTGTAAGAGCACTGCCATGTTGTTGAAATTTGGTTGCTGAATATATTTTTCTCTGTAATCCGCTCCTGTCTTGCTGTAAACCTGAAGGCCTAACTGATTCTGATAACTGATAATTGAAACTGATTAAAGCCTTTCTACATGATCTAAGGCTTGCAGGATCCTACTTATGCATACACAGATTTGTTCACATTTGTAAGATTAGTGTACTGGAACAGGATTGAATACAGTAAAAAACTTGGACCTTGGGCAGGTCTCTTCAGGAAAATTGGGATTCCAGCAACATTGCACCAATTTATTAGCTTGGGTGCGCCCATACTTCCTGTGACGCTGCATTTGAATTTCGCGTGCAAGTAAGTCTGGCCAAGCTTACCTATATATGACTGCAATGACACCATAATAGATAACATTCCAGTAAAGCAAACGGTTAAATATTTAGGAATACAAAGAAATAAGGATCCCAAAATTAGAGAGGAATTGAACTTTGCAGGGAAAATAATTAAAGCCAAGAACATCTTTAACTGGTTACAACGAGATCTAAGCATATATGAAAGAATTTTACTCTCTAAAGCAGATGGTCTTTCTCATTTTGTTTACCCTTCTCTTTCTCTATTTTTGAAAGATAAAACAATAAAACAGATCAACAAAACATTTTTGGACTTCATATGGAGAAATAAACCTCACAAATTGAAAAAAGAGGTGCTGACTGATTGTAAAGCGAAGGGAGGTCTGGATTTATTAGACTTCTCAATCAATTCCTTCAGGATTGGGTGGATTCGAAGATGCATTTTACAACCTAACTCACTGTGTTTTTTTTATCCCTAATCACATACTCAATAAATTAGGTGGTCTTTCTTTTATTCTTACATGCAACTTTCTAAATTTCTAAACTTTCCCATCTAAATTACCCATCAAACTTTCTAATTTTCATAGGCAATGTCTACTTGCCTGGAGAATGTGCTTTGTTCATAATTTCTCCCCCCACAAAGTCATTATTTGGAACAACTCTGACATTACTGTGAGAAACAAAACTTTATTTTATCCTAAATGGTTTGAATATGGCATATGTAATCTTATTTCGTTGATAACTCTGGAGCTTTGTTAACATATGAACAATTTTTGACCCGATACTTATTTCCTATACCTCATCGTCAATTTAACACAGTAATCAAAGCAATTCCTCAAGGATTAACTCTTCCTATTAAAAGTCACTTGTCATATAACTTGTCAATCAATAATCCTTCTCCTTCTTCAGGACTCACATTAAATGGTATTAATATATTTGATAAAAAGTGTGACAATAAACAGGTACATCAATCTATTCAACTCAAGTACAGAATAACTCCTAGAGGGAATTTTTTTTGGAATTCTTTAGTTCCAAATATTAACTGGAAGAAGGCTTGGTTGCTACCACACAAATATTGTATCACTAATAAAATAAAAGAAACCCATTTTAAGATTCTTCATAAGATTTACCCTACAAATGTTAATATTTCCAAATACACTGACATAAGTTTGAATTGCTCTTTTTGTGGTGAAAAAGATGAAACGCTGACACATTTATTTTTTGATTGCAGTATTGTTAAACAGTTTCTAATAGACCTTAGCTTTTATCTTTTTTCCCAACAGAGCCATTATATTTTTACTCTTAAAGATATTGTCTTCTATTATGAAAATTCTACAGATGTATCATTTGAATTTCTAGTTAATTTTTATATTTTACAAGCAAAGGTTTTCATTCATAAACAAAAATGGCAAAAGAATAAGCCTCTCATTGGTGTATTTATTTTAGAAATATCATCTCTTCTCAAATCTCTTAAATTTGTACACAATAAGAAAAACACAAAACTTTTAAATATCTTGTAACATATTTTCCTCTTGTTTGTCTGTTTTGTTTTGTCCTTTTTTAAAAATTGTTGGATGTAATGTACTTTGTCCTTGTGTAACTGTATTGGACACCTATTCTTATGTTCTCTTACTGTTAAACATCATTGTAATTGTTGTTGTTTTACTGCAATAAAGAGAAAAAAAAGTCTGGCCAACCTGCCTATCTACACCATTTCTACTTTTGCAAAGAAACAGAGACCAATTAAAATCTAGCATTTCAAAAAGGCAATGACGCGGTAGTTTAGCGACCAGATATTTACCTCAGTCACTGTCAACATGGCAAGCGTGAGGCAACGAAAAGATTTCAATGCAGCTGTAGCTGCTGTTTTGGAAGAATTCAAAGGGAAATTCTTTCTGAAAATAGAACAAAGGGCAGCTCTTGAAGCATCTATTGCAGGAAAGGATGTTTTCGCAATGCTACCGATCGGCTTCGATAAAAGTTTGATTTACAGTATCAGTTAGCCCCCCTGGTAGCCAAGTCAATGTGGCTTTTCGAAAACCCTGTTGTTGTGGTCATTTCGCATACATCAGAGGACGGTGATTGATTGAAGCTTCGTCCAGTAGCAAACAGAGGCATTTAAAAGAGGCGGATTAAGCCCGCCCTCTGAGAAATGGGTTTGACACAGCTTGGCCAGATCAATGTTCGCAGAACATTAATAAGTCGCGTTAGCGAGGCTACCAATTCACAGTAGACGCAAATAAATAGTACAAATATATTACACCGGTAGAAGTATTAGTAAAAAGACAGATACTTCAATGATCAAGTGTACGTGTGTGTGTGTGTGTGGGTGTGTGTGTGTGTGAGAGAGAGAGATTGAGAGGGGGAAATTGCCAGTTACCTCTCACTGGTTAATGATAAAGAAAGGCAGGAATATAGTTGCATCCCCTCTATGTCTAATCCAGAGAGCTAAATTATAATGTCTCAAACCAAACACACACATATGGAATCCTTCAATTAAGAAAGATAGATATCATTTCACACCAAATTACAACAAGGGATGCAGGGTTTGGGGAGGGGGAGTGGGGGCTTGGAAAGGTTTGGAAACCCCTGCACCAGGAGCTCCTGTCAAACCTCTAGGAGCTCCAGTGGCTCAGGAGGAAGAGGAGTCATCCAGCAAGCGAAGGGTCGTTGGTTCAACTCCATCTCCTCCTGACTAGGCCAAAGTGTCTTTGAGCAAGTGAAGACACTGAATCCCATCAGGCTGCCGATGAATTGGTTGGCACCTTGCATGGCAACCTTTACCACTGGTCCTTGTGAATGTGAGGCATTGCATTTCAAATGCTTTGCATACTTTGCCAAGTATATGAAAGATTCCCTGCTGCACCCATGGTAATAAACACCTCATAAACTCTTTTTGTATTACAGAACAGAGTCCTGTCCATAAAACCTACTGATTTTCTTACACAAACCCCTGATAACATAAGGAGGGTGTGCACTGAACGGAGGCCATTCACCACAGAGTCAGACAGACAAACTGAGAGCAGGCTGAAAAACATGGGCTTGCACACGCTCATCCTTCTTCTACTGTCAGGTCAGTCATTCTGTCATTATATCACAATCATCAGACAAGATACTGCTGTTTTATTAGGAGATAGAACATCATACATTACATGAATGAATATTTAGTCTTAATACTTAAAAACAATGTTGGGATACAAGTTTGGGTAACACTTTATTTTACAGCGTCGCCGTTAAAGTGTATCTACCTAATTTGCTACAGTGGTACAACTTATGTAACAATATAAAAGATCCTGTAGTAGTGTTGTATTTCTATGAAGTATTTTTGTCGCCAAACATGACAACATACATTATGTAAGTAGAACACTAACACATGATATAACATACTTACACAGGTTGTACCACTGTTATTCACTGTTATTCCACTGTCATATTCAGTCAGTAGCCTACTGACATATCACTGACTCATGACAGCGACCTGGTCCACAATAATGGCTTCCAGTCCTCGCCGGTATCACTTTGTGTCAGCGAAGAAGACCTGGATAGATGCCCAGTCATTTTGTAGAGGAGCGTTCAAAGACCTGGTCACAGTTGACAGTGAGGAGGACATGGGCAGGCTAATTCAGCTCGCCCAAGACCTTGGTGACAGCACTGACATCTGGATTGGTCTCCGTGGATACCTGGATGATGTGGACACCTGGAAGTGGTCATTCAACCAGAGTGGGTTTCGTGGGGAGGGAGAGGGGGGGTACAGCGACTGGGGTAAGGGTGAACCAAATAACCAGGGGGGTCAGGAATGTTGTGTGAATATTTGGAAGAGTGCACGTTGGAATGATGGACAATGTAACCTTCGTTTGCCTTTCATTTGTTATGATGGTGAGCATCAAGGGGTGCAGACATTTACACATAAACACTCCCTAAATTACAACCTTGGAAAAGATGATATTGATGCTGATCTGGCTCACTTGAATGATCAAAACAGTGATGTGTTATTTTTATGCAAGACACAGTTAAGAACTCTTGTTATTGACACCTGCACATTGGTCTTCACATGACTATACAGTAAAAGTATTCCAGTTGCAATACAAACTTACAATGAAATTGTTCACTTTTTCAACAGCAAAGTCTGATTCGTATAGTCCGGTTGACAAGCACTTGTCCTGGAAAGATGCCCAAAATCACTGCAGGACAACCTTTACAGATTTGGCTAGTGTGAGTAATCCCAGTGAAAACCAGCAGGTAATTGCATTGGCAGAGAAAGCAGGGGGATTGGTATGGATTGGCCTCTACAGAGACTGTCCTCTGTGGAAGTGGTCGGATCAGAGTGTCTCCCCCTTCCGAAATTGGTCTCCGCACCCCCGTGATGGGGGGAACTGCGCAGCTGCAAATGTTGCCAACGGAGGCGTCTGGTATCAACGGGACTGTGACCTCCTGAAACAGTTTATTTGTTACAGCGGTAAGTGGAAGACTAACAGCAAGAGTTAGTAGTGATGCTCCTTCTAGGAATGGGTCATTTGTCATGTAACTGCTATTAACCAATAACCATGTCTCCCTGTATGATATGCAAAGATTTAAGGGGTGTTTTGGCTGCAGGAGAGTGCGTGTCACAAAGAGAGACAGAGATGACAGATACAGACAGAGAGAGAGAAAGACAGTGAGAGAGAGTGAGAGAGAGAGAGGTTGAGAGAGAGAGAGAGAGAGAGAGAGAGAGAGAGAGAGAGAAAGAGAGACAGGGAGATGCAAAGAGGCAAAGAGTTTGCATGTTTGTGTTTCAGTGTGATAGGTAGGCTAATTTGCTAATTTGCATGGAGTCTCAATGGAATCTGATTAGAGACGCCTGCGTACTGTATGTGTGTATGTGTGCAGTGTGTTGTTGCTTATGTTTGCATACTGTCACACAACATTTCTCTTCCACCATGTAGTTCCCAACATGACAAACATGCAGCTTGTAAGAGTGGAGCTAGAGGCAGACACTGGGGTGAACATGAGTGACCCTGCGCTACAGGAGGCCATCTTGCAGGAGGTCAGTGCGGTCTCTCACCACATATTTACACTGACAGGTGTTTCTCACTCAACCATAACAGTGCACTTCTGAGGGGATGAAGGAAAGTCTGTGTTTTAATGGAAAGTTCACACATAGTTTGACCCTCAGACATGTGCTTGGTATGACTTGAGGGAATAACACTCATTTTATTTTTAAGTGTCCTTGTGTTCCTGTGATGCACTGACACAGACTTACAGAGGTTAGAATGGAGGCTTTGTTTTCTGCCCAACTTGTGTGCCTATAAAGTTATTAGGATGTGCAACTTCAGGGACCCCTAGGGAGTGATACAGACACAAGTACAGACAGGTCTTGCATTCCTGGAATTAACAGGAAGGCAAACAAAAGAAAACAAATTTTTGTCTCTTGAAAAGTTTGTCTGTTTTTCATATATGAATATACAAGACAAAAAAAGAAACATGATGAAATGTCTGTGTGTTGTGACGTGGAGTGCTGGTGTTGATCACTGTGGTGCTGATCTGTGCTGGGTCTGTCCTTCAGATTGGGCAAAGACTGAGGGACAAGGGGCTGCCTGAAGACGTCAAGCTGCAGTGGAAGGAGCAGGTGGATGGTCAGGTCTTCAGCGAAAAACAAAGGAAGGACGGAAGAAGGAAGAAGAGGAGCAATGATGAGTTTTAGGCCAGCCGTAGCACTCTTACCAAAGTGAAATGTCTAAAGTCCTTTAGAAACATAAATCATTAGCTTTTGTTCTTCTTTGTAACACTGCAGCTACATACATTTAAATAGTTAAACATTTTAATTCCAATTCATTAGATAGACTTTAATATTCTGTCACTTAGACGTCTTGTGGTCTAAGTGAAATGGCTCGATTGGATTGATGTTGGATAAATGTTAGTTTTAATCATTGAGCTATCTGTCCCTTTTAACATATGTGAATAATAGTGTACTTATATAAAAAGGCAAAATAATGATAGTAATGGGTCAGATCTTTGTGATATTTCATGTAAATGCCTAAAATGGCTGAAGTGTTTCTCAATAAAGTGCTACTCTACTTCCACCACCAGCAATGTATAGGGCCCTTCTTGGTGGTTTTTCACAGGTCAACATGCTGTTGTAAGAGCACTGCTATTTTGTTGAAATTTGGTTGCTGAACATATTTTTCTCTGTAATCTGCTTCTGTCTTGCTATAAAACTGAACTCTTCCTAGGGTACCTAACCTCCCCAACCGACCCTAACTATATTCTCAAAACAAAAAACAACAAACCAAAAACCTTATTTTTTAAACCTTTTCTACATGATCAAAAGCTTGCAGGTGCATTATGCACCCACAGATTTGTAAGATCAGTGTAATAGAATAAAAAAGTATTCATACCTTCAGGAGCGTTCCCTTGGTCTCTTCAGGGAAATTCAGATTCCACAAAATTGCAGTAAATACAAATAATTAATAGTAAAAACATATATCACACAGTTATTAATATTATTAGTAAAAAGTCATATAATCCAATGAAACTGTTGAAGCACTTTGAGCTACATCTTGTATGAATTGTGCTATACAAATACAGTTTATTGTTGTTGTTGTTGTTGTTATTATTATTATTATTATTATTATTATTATTATTATTATTATTATACAGACATTTGTGGGGAACATTTGTGGGCACCTCTAAGACGCAACACAGTTTCACCTCTCGGACTGCCTTATGCACCCAGTCGGCATCCAATACAATCCAATATGTGTTTTGTTTTCTTATGTAAATTTTAATAAATCGACTGGACAATCACGGTCCCCCTTATAGCTATAGGCAAAGAAGTGGAAAGTGCATGTGACTACAATACTGAACAATTCCATGCAAATCCCATCTAGCTTTATGCTGCTCTCTGGTGGACAAAGGCTGCTATTGCCTTATTCTATTTTTATTTCCAGATGTAAGACATTTTACAGCAACAGTCTGACAAAAACACGACTCTTGGGGTAAAACATATCTGAGGGATAAAAAGTGAAAGAGACAGCAAGTGGAGGCAAAAACGCTCTTGTAATAACAAGCCTGACCACTATGACCTACAACCATACTAGTAATTTGCTTACTAAGATTGTGCTGGTTTTATAACTTACTTTATAACTCTTTTTGGAACGGTTTATGATTTCCACTGTAATGCTTAGGATATGTTGTTCATGCATGAGGTGATGAATGTAGATGATGCCATAAGCTACGCTTACATGAGAGGCATATGACAGACCTCAGCACTTCTGCCGTCAGTAGCGGTTTTAGGCACGGGCGAACCGGGCAGCCGCCCGGGGCGCCATTTCGTGGGGGGCGCCACGAGCGCTTGGGGAAAAAAATAAAAAGCTCCGTTTGTCATATCGCTGCAATCGGCACATTGGCGCCCCTTGTAATGCTGCAATAGGCACAATGGCGAACTGCAGGCGCCCTTGCTTGCTGAGAAGGTGGCATGCATAGAAGCAGCGTATCTCTCTGTCTCGGGGGCAGTGCCGTAGCTCCGCACACGCACATAACGCATAGGGCACCAAGTGCATAGGGCACCAAGTGCTTGTGGGGGCACCACCAAAAAAATTGGCTCGTGAAAAAATCATCACAATAGGCTAGGTACGTGCTAGTAAGGATATTTTAAAAATGTGCAAAGCATGTTAATATTTATTTTAAGCAATACAAAAGCAACATAGGTCAATTTGCTCCTCTCCTTCTCCATTCTCCTCCTGGTGCCCCCCTCCCCCACCTTTCAGTGGTCTGGTCGATTATTGCTCAGTCTTAGTTTAAGTTTGGCAGACAAATGTTTGGACAGGGCCTTGAAAAGATATCTAAAGTCGGGAGCGGAAAAAAGAATAGAAAGCGAGATGAATCTCACGCTTGCAGATAAGACAGTGTTTTAAATAAATAAATCATAATAATAAAAAAGTTCATTTTGTAGCCCTTGCTCCTTACCGTCAACAAACTTAGCTCCCAGGCTACTAGCAATGTTCAGACTGTGTTAACAAGTGTTGCAAATGATTAAAGTTGTAAATGATTGATGCTGGCTAGCTAGTTTAGGTTGTGGATATAAATATGGATTTGAAAGCAATTCATCATGGTCACTCGACTGTTTTCAGTTAACGTTCGGATAAGACTAGCACTTTCTTCCTTAGGTTGCTAGCTAGCTATGCTGCGGTTGCCCTCAGTCACAAGTACATAGTTCTCGTCGGTTTGCAGGTTCATAGGCCAAGGGCAACATCTGCTGGTGAAACTAATATGAAAAGAAACAATCTTACTGTTACGTAGATTTTCCCTCTTCGTATTTATTTCAAACTCTGTACACAATGTTTTGTTCTCCCATATGAAACCTTTATAAATGTAAAATAGAGTGAATTTTAAATGTACCAGTGATTTACACGTAGGCCTACATAAACCTAATTTATATGCAGTTTTTTGTACTAAGTTCAAAACTGTATTTCAGTAGAATTCCTATATATTTTGTCTTTTAATTCTGAATGTAGAGCCGTCTGCAGTCATTGCACAAATCTTTGTTTAATAATGGTTGTGGTATTTATTTATTAACCATTTTAAATAATGTATTTTTTTTAACTTTAATGTTTGGTGTATTTGTTTCGGGGGGGGGGGGGGTACTCAGAGGTGGTCTCGCCCGGGGCGTAAAACACTATAGAACCGCCACTGTCTGCCGTCATTGGGATATTAGTGATAGCCTACATCTGTATACCCCGAAACCTGCTCGTATTTACAAAGCTTGTGTTAGTAAGAGGGTGTGTGAAGGAGAGAGAGAGATAGAGAAAGAAAGAAAGAAAGAAAGAAAGAAAGAAAGAAAGAAAGAAAGAAAGAATGTGTGCACTTGAGAGAGAGTGTGAGTTATAAGACCTTAAAGACCACATTATCGGGGCCGTAGTACACTGTGATTATAGAACAGATAGGGTATTATTAAGCACAATGCATAGAGGCTGCCCACTGCTCCAGGTCTTAATGTGCGTCACTATTTGCCAAGTTGTCTCTTTATTGTTTACTTACTGTGTGTCTACTATGCACGGGTGGGTCAAAGGCAGGAAAAGAAATTCTCTCTGAGCCTAGCAAATCATAACAGATGTATGATTACCCGCTGGGAGGTTTATTATTAACTTGGTTTGTGTCATGTGATTGTAGTCCTCTAGTTTCTCAGTTTTACTTTAAAGTGTGTTGTTTTGACATCACTGTTTAAGGAGCAAGTTTGGCTTTTTCGCGTTATCCTTTTAGGACAAACCTAAAGTACATCAGCATGAACAAGTTCTTCATCCTGATCCTTCTGTTGGCTCTTGGGAGAACAACTGCAGGTACGACGCCTTTAATTCATGTCGAACAAGCCACTCCATTTCGCAGTCACACTTATAACTTCCCATATCTTTACGGGGCTTGTATGTAATCTTTAGGTTATTTATAATACAGATTTTTTTTGACTGCCTATGATAGTCTGTTTAGTCACACCATTGACACAGCAGTACGTAGGCATGTTTCCTGTACATAGATATTCTTTCATGTCATTATACCCCTTCCTAGGTGGACATAGGTACCGGGGCACCGATAGGGCAGTATGAGAGGTTCAGTAGAGAGATCACATTTATTGTTGACCGCACATTTTTACAGCTCGCTAACACTTCGCCTGGCTCTCTTTCTCAGTGGTGTCCTACTGACACCGCTGCACAATTTGACGGCCTTTTGGATTATGGGCAACCATGGTCCGACACCATGGTCCTCAGTTTTTTCCAAACATTCTGTCATGTCTTAGTGGAGTAAACCCAATTCTTTCGCTTGATATCTTTAGTTTAGTTTCTGAGATATGGCTCTCTAAATATGCCCGTGGTTCTTCTATGGTTATTTTAAGAAATACGAACACTGTTTTAAAATATCAGTGTGACGTTTGCCATAAGGCAATTAAATGCTGTTGTTTTTTGATACATGGTTCCTACCTACGTCCCGAAGTTGCATAGTGCCAGTATAGGCAATACAAACGCTCCCAAGTGACGACAAAGGTGTAATCAAACCTATTTTGAGTATGATTGAGTATGTATGATTTTGGCTGAAAGGCTGAAAAGCTACATAGTGTTGCTTTGATGTCCCTTTAAAAAAAAAAAAGAAACGCATGCATTGGTGGTGCTCAGACAGATTTATTATAAACCTGCTTAGCCCCGGCTTGTAAGAGGCCTATCAGTAGCGCTTTTAGGCACGGGCAGCCGCCCAGTTCGCCATTTTGTGGGGAAAAAAAAACAAAACAAAACAAAAAGTAGCTAGCTGTGTGTGTGTCATATCTCTGCAATCAGCACATTGGCACCCCCTAACTGCAGGCGCCCTTGCTTGCTGAGAAGGTGCCGTACACAGAAGCAGTAGCCTACGTCTGTGGGCCTCCGGTGGTGGGGCAGGGGTGGGTGCTGAGAGGTGGTCTCGCCCGGGGAGTAAAACACTGTAGAACCGCCACTGGCTATCAGACAGGAGGTTCAGGCTGCCTTCCAAACAAATCGAGCCTGCAGTTTATTTGTTTATTTTTTATTTATTCCCAGTAGCATAGCAGTGCTAAACAGAGTTGAATAGCACACTGCACGTGTCTTAACTATGTGATAAGGGCTCAACTGCACTTTACCATTCTACTTATGATCTGTAAAGGGGTTTCTGTGTTTTGTTCTGGTTTGTTGGGTTGGTCTCTGCTGGTTGGGATGTCTGAGAATTACATTATATTACATTGCATTTGGCAGACACTTTTATCCAAAGCAACTTACAAAAAGGAGGACATAAGCTGAAAGAGGTGTAAATGACATTGAGTAAGCAGGCAACCTTTATACATACAGGGAGGTGCATGTGTCTGAAGACATACATACTCCGACATGGGGACAGAGAAAGAGAGAGTTGGTTTAGTCGTGTCTATCCTGTCTAGTATGCTGTCTTCTTATGTCTAGTAAATGTATGAGATGTACTGTACGGCACAGAGGAAGTTTCCCCAAGGACAAAAATATTTTACTCTCTACGTAATGACTGTTGCAGTGACAATGTTTTGGCTAATACCCCAACCATTGTGTCCCTATTCTAATTCTTCCTCCAGGGTCCCACTCCTTATGGATGATGGGAACTTACATCAGAGGAAAGACGCCATTCCCAGAATTTTCAGTGTACCTCATGTTGGATGATATTGTAGTTGGGCACTATGACTCAGATAGGGCCAAGGTAATGCACATAGACACCCATAAGACATCAGACACAGGGTTTAATGCAGAAGAGCTCAGTTATTTTGGAATGTACACTGGATATGTACATGGACACCTGAAAGACAGAGCATCTGACTTGAAGAAACGCTTCAACCACACAAATGGTAAGATAACTCTTAGAAGAGACTGTTAGGCCTACTGAACATGGCAGCCATATTGGTGGTTAAGCACAGAAAGGGATACTTAATTAAAAAAAAAAAAAAGAGTGCAACACATTCGTGGATTCCAACCGCATTTATCTGTTTTGTCCGATTATTTCCTGCTTGTGGCGCTGCTTATTAGCCTGGTGGACCCAGCTGGTGGGTAAATACTTATTGTCAATTTTAAAACTTCAACCAATCACAAATGCCTGAATGTGACATGCATACTCAAACCTAATGCTTAAGTTCAACACTTTTAGCCTTCCCAGCGAGGCCCACTGGCCAAATTTAGGCCTGCAATTAAAGCGCTTTCATTGCTGTCAATTGGTTTCTGTAGGATTATGGCCAAACCTGGTACTGCAGTCCAATTCAAAATACTGACAGCATTGTTACCCTGCCAGGGGGAAAAGGCACAAAATGAAAACATCAGCATAATTTGCTGGTGTTGAATTACGTTTCCAAAACAGGCCTGCCCATACTGTCTGTAACACTACATTAAGTTTCACATTAAGTTTCAAGTATGGCCAACCTGCCATACTTAGGCACCAAAGGAAAACAAACTAGTATTAGTATTTCAGTTTAACACATTCCCTGAATGCTTTTAACATTTGACTCAACGAGAGATTTTATTTAAAGGTTTATAGTAAAGATCTTTGGTTCATACTTTCAAACTATAAAGTGTTTTATGAATAGCATGTATAGAATGCTTGCCATTTACATATATTTATTTAAAACATTTGTTTTAATTTTAAATACAAACAAAAAACATTGACCATTAGTTGCTTTTTCAGATATCTGTGTGTTTCAGAGAGCTGCTGGATGTGAGCTGTTGGACGATGGTAAACCAGGACCAATGGTCAAAAAGGATGCTTACAATGGGGAGGTTGTAGAAGTAGACTATTATGATTATGATCACGATACTCTTCACACTGATCGGAGGTTGCCAAATATGGACAGTTACATATGGACTCACTTCTCTTCCTCGCGATATGGAATGACTTATCACCCCAACTGCATGAGATTTCTAAAAAAACATCTTGCCAAAGAAAGGATGCGCGTGCTAAAGAAAGGTAAAGTTCTGTTCTGTTCTGTAAAGCTAACAACAACTAGATGTAACGCATAGTGGTACATGGTATGACTACCACATGGTATTGATTTTTGGAATATGAAATACATGCTAATAGGTTGGAATGCCTAATTGTTGTAAAATGTTTTAAAACACAATAATCTATTTTAATTATCAAATGTTCAATGCCTTACAGTGAGGGTGGGCCTCACATTCACAAATCCCAGTTTAAAATCGTTATGCTGTGTAGGTCTAACTGGTGGACAGATTTCGACCCTGCTTGATGGGGGAAGCATCGACATAGAATGCCATAACACTAGCACCTCACACCACGATTTTCAACTCAGGAGCGCCTCTAGTGGTCAAAGTTCACTAGTTAGACCTACAAAGCATAACCATTTTAAACCAGGATTTGTGAACTTGAGGCCCATCAGTGCTGTAAGGGATTAAAGATTCAATAATTAAAATACCTTATTATGTAGGATAACCAAAAATCAATACCATGTGGCAGTCATACCATGTACTGCTACATGGTACATCTAGTTAATTAAAGAACTAGTACAGTTGATAGTACTGCTCCTGTATATAATTATTCACACCATCTTCAGTAAAACCCAGGGTCAGGCTTCTCCAGAAGATACTCCCAGACTCTGGATCGGGCAAAGTGACCTGCCTGGCCACTGGTTTCTACCCCCGTCACATCAACCTGACCCTGCTCAGAGACGGCCAGCCTGTGCCTGACCACCAGATCACTGGGGGGGAGCTGCTACCTAATGGAGATGAGACGTACCAGATGAGGAAGAGCCTGGAGGTCAGCACAGAGGAGCTACAGCAGCATCACTACACCTGCACAGCTGAGCACCTCAGTCTGGACAACAAACTGGACACCAATTTAGGTAGTATGCCATATTGGCCAACAAACTGGATGCAAATCTGGGTGTAACAGTTAAGATATGGATATGGAATATTGGCCTTTTGCCTTGTTAATGCATTTAAATGTATTCAGTATCTCATCCTGATTCTGGTATTCCATTAAGTATGTACTTACGTGCTGTGGGTTATTCATGTTCAGTGCTAATTTCTTCATGTGTGTTTTTGACAGACCATGACTGGGACTCAGTATCTACCGCCATAGTATCCTCTGTACTGGTTTTCATGTTTGTGTGCCTGCTTGGAGGTGCTGTGGTCTTTATCGTGTATAATAGGAAACACAAAGGTAAGACACTTGTTTGTGTTACTGCCACAATTATGGACTGCTTTGTTTCAAAGGTCAGAGTCGTATTTAGTACTGATCCATGTTGTTACTTGTTGTCACGAGTCACGACAGGTCTTGCCCTGATACGTTTTACTGGGTTTTTGGTGCAGGTAAACTGCAATAGGGCAGTAAAATATACTGTCTGCATTGCTGCTTTGGGGCAGCTGTGGCCTAATGGTAAAGGAGCTGGACTTGGGATTGGGTGTCACATGTTCAATTCCTATATCATTATGGACAAATGTGGGTTGGGGGAGTCAATAATCAGTGCTCTCCTACTTCCCGATTCATAGCTAAAGTGCCCTTGAGCAAATCATCTAACCTCACTTTGCTCCAGAGCGACTATACCTGTCCTAATTTCCTGTACATCCACATGCTGTGGACCAATGTTAGTATGCCATCATAACAGTGTATTGGTAAATGTAATATTCTCTTTACACTCCACCCCACCTCTCTTCATACTGACAAAAATTTCTAAGAAATGACTGCAGAGGTTAGATGTGTACATGTGTACACTAATACGTACATGCAAGTGCAGATGGGTGGAGGTGTTTTTGTGTCTCTGTGTTCGGCATCCTACAACTACTGCTCTCATGTCTGCATGTCACTGTAACAGGTGGGGGCTGCCAGATGACTGACAGCTCTGCTGCTTCAAGTAAGTGTGATGGAGAGGAAATGTACACAAAACCCAACAAATGCACAATTCAAATTCACCACTTTCTGTCTTGAATGTACAGTCCATCAGGGTCACAGTCCATGATTTAACTTCAATTTTAAACTTAAACTTAAAGTGGTTACCACATTTTGTGTTATGTATAACATGCATATTATTTTTACATACCGGTAAATAGTATTCTCCAAAAAAAAATGTCATGGCCTGTTCCTTTTGTTTAGGGTTTGATGAAATTAAGTGTTTTGCAAAGACAATTATTAACATTAGCATACAGCTAATCAGAATTACCCTTTAATTAATTACCCTTTTTCATTTCTACAGGCACACAGGAAATGGAGAAGATTGAGGGCATCACCTCACAAGAGCACGAGAGCCCAATCTTCTTGAGAGAAGATTATTGTGACTATGGGGCTGGAATCAAAATTTGATATTTAAACCTATTTGGAGTTCAGAGCTTCAGAGAGAATTGCAATCGTTGCAAGGTTCTTTGCTTTCTTTGTCATCCCTGGCAAACTTTCAAGTTGACCTGTTCTTTTTTTACTTTTAATATTTATTTTTTTTGTTCTCATTTCATTAGGCATTGTTAAATCTAAGCACTTTCTATTATAAAGCAAAGTTAGCACTTTTTATCTTTTGGTGTCAAAACACTTGCATGCACGTTACCGTAAATATGGATGTATATGGTAGGTGCCTCATGATTGTATAATTCTCTCTGTGTAGGAAGTATGTGTGTCTGTAGTGTTCCTGCTCTGGGAAACTTACTTAGGCACATGCACCTCCTTGTATGTATGAATGTTGTCTGCTTACTCTGTGTTCCTCTACACCTCTATTAGCTTATGTCCTCCTTTTTGTAAGCTGTTTTGGATAAAAGCGTCTGCTAAGTGTGATGTAACGTAATAATGTATATTAACCTGAGTGTGGAGATGTAGCAGTAATTGTAGTAATAAGCGTCACTGAAATCATGCACACATCACCGGAAGCAAATTTGTTTGTTTTGGTGTTTTGTGTACAGTATGTTCTTACACATAGTAAAGCCACAAAGACACAAATCATCAGGTACAAAGATGTGACAAAAATGACGAAAACAGCATCGAGGCCTCCCTACCTTTTCAGGGCTCCAGAATAGTCACTCCCTCTGGTGTGTGTGTTTTGTAACCTTGCATACGCTTTATATACAGAAAATACTCAGGAAAACCCCAGAAAAACATTTTAGGTCTCTTCAACACAGCATTTATGAATTCATTCAATTTATATTTCATTATTACTGTAGTGGCCGTTTGTCAAAAAAAACAAAACAACTTTTAACTAAATTAAGTTAACTTAAACAAGCAAACGAACACTTCTGGCACCATGGATAGTTTGGTAATGTACGCAGGCAAAAATACAATTTCCAGTCAGATTTCTTATTTGTGGCTGGTTTATTGTTCCAGGTGAGCAAACAAATCGGTATTTCTCGCACTGGTAAAAAACCATATGCCCACTACCCAGGTGCGTACAGGTCCTACCACTTCCTCCTACCTATATCACCTTTACCTGTGCCCACTACTGCCCCCAGGTGTCTAAACCAAAAATCGCACTTAAAGAATAAACTAAAGCAAAAATAGAATAAAGAATAAACACATAAAGCAAACAATGTTACTAAACAATAACTGACCAACAAATATTACCAAAATATAAACTACTAATGTGAATGAAATAATACTAAACAAATTAAATTGACAAACTACCATTATTCAAAGAAAAAAAAAAACTAATATAGCTCCAACACTCCGGCCCCTAATTGCATATTATGACAATTACTGAACTCAAAAAATAAATTGGAGCTATATACTAAGCATGCACTCTAACTACATCAGGCACAGATGTCTTCTTTGCTGCACCTACAAAGGAAAGACATTAGTGAGAGAGAGAGAGCGAGAGAGAGAGAGAGAGAGAGAGAGAGAGAGAGAGAGAGAGAGAGTGTGAGTAAGTCCAGGTCATCACAGTGCTGCCTCCAGCAGCAGGCAGAGCTTCGTCACAGGCCTCTCCAGAATACTGGTCCTTGTTTGGAGGCGCACAGAGCGCACATGGCCCTTCACATCTGATCTGACTTCCAAAACTCTCCCAATCATCCAAGATCCTCTTGGTGCTGTTGCATCTGCCACAAGAACAACATCTCCAGGTACAAGGTTTCTTCTTATTGCTGCCCATTTTTGTCTCTGCTGCATCAGTGGCAGGTACTCAGAAATCCACCGTTTCCAGAAGAGTTGCGCCATATATTGTATCTGCTTCCACCTTTTCCTGACATACAGATCATTTCTGTCAAACAGTCCTGGTGGCATGACTGGTTTGCCTTTCAACAACAGAATGTGATTCGGCGTGAGGGCCTCCAGGTCATTTGAATCATCTGAGGCCCTTGTAATAGGCCTATCATTCAATATAGCCTCAACTTCACAAAAAATTGTTTGAAGCCCTTCATCGTCCAGGGTCTGCTGTTTAAGGACTGAGTTAAGAACACTCTTCACTGAGCGAATCAGGCGCTCCCAAACACCACCTTGATGGGAAGCTGACGGGGTGTTGAATCGCCATTCCATGCCATCCTGAAGAAAGGCTCTTTGGATTTTACCATGATTCAGGGCATTCAGACTTTCCTTGAGCTCACGGCTGGCTCCAACAAAGTTGGTTCCATTGTCAGACCTAAGAGTTGAGACTGGGCCTCGTCTGCAGATGAACCTTCTCACTGAATTTATACAGGAGTCTGTATCCAACGTATGTGCTACTTCCAAGTGTACAGCACGGCTGGTCATACAAGTGAAGAGCACTCCATATCTTTTAAGATGACCCCTACCTTTTCTAACCTCAATGGGCCCGAAATAGTCAATGCCAACATGAGTGAAAGGGGCTTCATCAGGAAACACTCTCTCGACAGGTAAGTCTGCCATCTTTTGTTCAAGGAGTCTTCCTCTATTGCGTCTGCAAACAACACAATCTGATATGACCTTTCTGGCAGCAGAGTTTGCATTTATAATCCAATATTTCTGCATTAAACTGGACATCATGTAATTCCTTCCAGCATGACCTAGCTGCTGATGAATGTGGCGCAGAATTAACGTTGACACATGCAAATCTTTAGACAGAATAGCAGGACGCCTGGATTCCACTGGCATTGAGGCCTTGCTTAGCCGACCTCCCACTCTGAGGATTTCACCATCCATCACTGGGTCCAGCCTGTATAGTTGACTGTCTTTGGATACTGTTTTCACACCACTCTGCAGCATGGCGATTTCATCCTTAAACCGTTGATGTTGCACATACTGGATGATTGACAGCTCTGCTCTGGTCACATCTTGAGGTGTCAGACTGTGTCCTTTGAGTGTAGCCTTAAAGCTCTGCATTTGACTTTCCACTTGTTGTTGACGATCTGGTGTATCCAGGCTGTGGTCAGCAGAAGCACAAAGCTCTCTTCTCCTGTGTGCCAATAACACGAGAGTGTCCTTGATCTTAAGGAACCAAGCTACAGCTACTCGCAATCTCCTCCAAGAGGAAAAGTAACGAATCAGGAGGCTCATAGCATTGTCTGTGTCTTTAATGACAGCATTCATAGTCAGATCCCTTTTGATCTCTGGGTCAGCGCCGGGAATAACCTGAAGGTCTACGTCTGGCTTAGGCCACTCATCCTTGAACTTGTAAAGGAAATCTGGTCCCATCATCCATCTCCTTCCATTCAGGATGTCTTCTGCCCTCATTCCCCTTGACGCTTCATCTGCAGGATTCTCCTTAGTTCTTACATACCTCCACTGATCAACATCAGTTGCCTCTCTGATGACTGCAATTCTATTGGCCACAAATGTATGGAATCGTTGGCTCTCATTGTTTACATATTTAAGGACTGTTGTGCTGTCAGTCCAAAAAACTGACTTCTCCAGCTTAAGTTGCAATTCCTTCTGCAGCATGCGGTCTACTCTAACGGCGAGGACTGCAGCCGTCAGCTCCAAGCGAGGAATTGTTGTCTGCTTCAGCGGAGCAACTCTTGCCTTGCCCATCATAAAAGCAACATGCACTTTACTGTCCTTTTCCAGTCTTAAGTAAGATACAGTTCCATACCCGACCTCACTGGCATCAGAGAAGTGGTGAAATTGCGCAGTGAGCGGGTTACCAAAGTCTTTAGGCTTAATGCAGCGATCAATCTTGAACTCTGCCACCTTGTGGAGATCTTCCAACCAGTCAGCCCATTGTTTGGAGAAAAGATGGGGAATAACTTCATCCCATCCAAGATTTTGTCTACACAGCTCTTGCAGTAACAGCTTCGCCTTCATGTTGAATGGAGCAAGGAAGCCTAACGGGTCATAAAGGGAGCTAACCACTGAAAGAATTCCTCTTCTCGTCCGTGGTCGCTCTTGTGCCGAGGCCTTGAATCCAAATTGGTCTGTCTCAACGTACCACTGAAGTCCTAATGTACGCTCAACAGGAAGTTGATCTGTATCCAAATCCAGCTCCATCATGTCCTTTGCTCTGTGGCCTTCACTGACAGAGCGCAGCACTGCACGACTGTTGCTGACCCACTTTGACAGCGTAAATCCTCCTTTATGACAAAGTGCAGTCAAATCCTGGATCATAGTCCTAGCTTCCTCTTCTGAAGCCATTGAACGGAGGCAATCATCGACATAAAAGTTGTTTTTCACTGTACTCACAACCTCTGGAGGAAAGAGCTCTGCGTTGTCATCTGCAGTTCTCCTCAGGGCATAATTGGCACAGCTTGGCGATGATGCAGCTCCAAATAGATGTACCTTCATGCGGTATTCCTGTGGAGCCTGTGCGGTGTCACCATTTGGCCACCAGAGGAAGCGGAGAAAGTTAGTGTGCTTATCTGAAACATGGACCTGGTGAAACATTGATTGGATATCAGCCACTAATGCAATAGGCTCCTGCCTAAATCGGACAAGAACTCCAATGAGGCTGCTAGTGAGATCAGGGCCTTGTAAAAGCTGACTGTTGAGTGATGTTCCTTTATATGAGGCTGCACAATCAAAAACAACTCTGAGCTTACCCTTCTGAGGGTGATACACCCCGTGGTGAGGGATATACCAAACTTTCCCATTGCTCTGCATCAGTTGGTCAGGAGGCACTGGCTCAGCATGTTGTTGTGCTATCATTTCACTTAGGAATGTAGTGTATTCCTCCTTAAACTCACGGTTTCTGTCAAACTTTCTTTTCAGGCTACATAAGCGCTGCTCTGCAATATAACGATTATCTGGCAGGGTTACATTTTCATTTCTAAATGGCAAATCAATACAATAATGACCTCCAATTAGTTTTATTGTGCTACTCACGATATCCATGAATTTCATGTCTTCTCTGGACATTTCAAGCTGTTCCTCTAATGATCTCTCATTGAAGTCGTGGTGATACTGTTTTACAAGCATTTCTTGCAGGTGTTCAACAGAGATGCGGTTTGCTATGACAGAAGAATGGCCACTCTTACTTTTGCAGCATCCACCATGAAGAGGACCATTGATGACCCAGCCAACCCTGGTTCTGACAGCATATGGCCCTTCATTCTGGCTATTCGTTTTCTTCTCTACTCCCTTTTCAAAGGCTCTAATGAAAGACTCATATTGAAGAGGGTCTCCATCAAAAACAGGGAGATTTCTTGCAGGGAGAACAGAGGACACATTTTGCTGAACCAACAGTGCAGTAATTTCATTTTGCTTTTGCATGATGCTCACCGTGTCATTTTGGTTATTACCAGCCTGAGTTTGAGAATTTAATATGTGCCCCATTTGATATCCATCAGCAATCCGGCTTTCTTGATTTGGGGCTTCTGGCATTTCATCAATGTGTGCAGCAGATCTTTGTTTTGGCCTAACAACTGGTGCAGGATCAGGCGCAGCAAAAACATTAGTCTCATGTGGGACAAAGGCGTTGGCCTGGGGATTTAAACCTATGGGTCTTTGAGCTTTGTTCCTCTCCAAATAAGAGTTCATTCCATCAGATCGAATTGAGCCACACTGAGAAGAGTTCATTTGTAAAATCTGAATCTTTGCAGTTGTTGCTGCTAAGTCTGCTTCAAGCTCCAATTGTTCCTTTTCTCTACGAAGCTTTTCCTCCTGCGCTTCTATGAGATGTTTCTTTTTTAGCGCTTCTGAGCGTTTGAGAAGAGCCGCTCTCTCGGCCTCCGCACTAATACGCGCTATAGATGCAGCCTTTGATACAGCAGAGACGCGTGTTTTTACAGAATTCGTTCGTACACTTAAGACATTAGAAATACTATCTTCAGGTTGTATTCCATCATCAACATGCTCTGCGTCTGAAGGCTCCTTTGGCTGTGAATATGGATGGCCGTTTTTAGTCAGCCACTCCTTTACCTCTTCAACAAATACATTACACGATTTCATTTTCTCTTCAAAGTTTTTAGTTTTGGTATTAAGTATTTGGTCATCTTCTGGTAGAGGTAATTCCATAAACGTCTCGTGTATGTCAAGTGCGTCTTCGTAACACTTAATGAACAAGGCAAGCTGAGCCAGTGGCGGTTCTATAGTGTTTTACGCCCCGGGCGAGACCACCTCTCAGCACCCCCCCCCCCCCCCCAAACAAATACACCAAACATTAAAGTAAAAAAAAAAAAACATTATTTAAAATGGTTCATAAATAAATACCACAACCATTATTAAACAAAGATTTGTGCAATGATTGCAGACGGCTCTACATTCAGAATTAAAAGACAAAATATATAGGAATTCTACTGAAATACAGTTTTAAACTTAGTACAAAAAACTGCATATATACATTAGGTTTATGTAGGCCTACGTGTAAATCACTGGTACATTTAAAATTCACTCTATTTTACATTTATGAAGGTTTCATATGGGAGAACAAAAACATTGTGTACAGAGTTTGAAATACGAAGAAGGAAAATCTACGTAACAGTAAGATTGTTTCTTTTCATATTAGTTTCACCAGCAGATGTTGCCCTTGGCCTATGAACCTGCAAACCGACGAGAACTATGTACTTGTGACTGAGGGCAACCGCAGCATAACTAGCTAGCAACCTAAGGAAGAAAGTGCTAGTCTTATCCGAACGTTAACTGAAAACAGTCGAGTGACCATGATGAATTGCTTTCAAATATCCATATCCATATTTATATCCACAACCTAAACTAGCTAGCCAGCATCAATCATTTGCAACACTTGTTAACACAGTCTGAACATTGCTAGTAGCCTGGGAGCTAACGTTACAAAGTTTGTTGACGGTAAGGAGCAAGGGCTACAAAATGAACTTTTTATTATTATGATTTATTTATTTAAAACACTGTCTTATCTGCAAGCGTGAGATTCATCTCGCTTTCTATTCTTTTTTCCGCTCCCGACTTTAGATATCTTTTCAAGGCCCTGTCCAAACATTTGTCTGCCAAACTTAAACTAAGACTGAGCAATAATCGACCAGACCACTGAAAGGTGGGGGAGGGGGGCACCAGGAGGAGAATGGAGAAGGAGAGGAGCAAATTGACTTATGTTGCTTTTGTATTGCTTAAAATAAATATTAACATGCTTTGCACATTTTTAAAATATCCTTACTAGCACGTACCTAGCCTATTGTGATGATTTTTTCACGAGCCAATTTGTTTGGTGGTGCCCCCACAAGCACTTGGTGCCCTACGCACTCTGCGTGTGCGGAGCTACGGCACTGCCCCCCGAGACAGAGAGACATACACGCTGCTTCTGTGCATGCCACCTTCTCAGCAAGCAAGGGCGCCTGCAGTTCGCCATTGTGCCGATTGCAGCATTACAGGGGGCGCCAATGTGCCGATTGCAGCGATATGACAAACGGAGCTTTTTATTTTATTTTTTTCCCCAAGCGCTCGTGGCGCCCCCCACGAAATGGCGCCCCGGGCGGCTGCCCGGTTCGCCCGTGCCTAAAACCGCTACTGAGCTGAGCGTTCACTACACCGACATTCCCACTTAATTCCATTAGGCCACGAATTTTATTCATAAGCCTTTTGGCCTGGTTGGTTTTAACAGTGCGTTTTTCTTGACAAGTCTGTATATAAAAGCACATTCCTTTAGAGGTTAATTTAATTGACCGTTTTAATTCCGGCATTTCCTGCACTCCCGCTTCTGACGTTACCTCGTTCATTTTATTGCAAACTGATAACTAAACAGTGAGGGTCCGCAATCGGGCAACAAGGCAGGCAAAGAATTGCAATGTTATCGACAGCGACTTGATTTTAAAACAAACAAATCTTCTTCCTTCGCACGAGGCGAGCTACACACATACAAGTGGCCTTTCTTTTTATGAATGAAGTCCGCTTGGTGCGTCCATAATCCAACAAAGCGCACGGCGAATTAAAGCAGTCCAAGTTTCAAGTCCATGTAACGTGCCTTCTCATGAAGTAGATTTTCACCGTTTTCCTATACGGCGATTTTAAGAACAATGCACATACCAGCTGAAGGTTTCTTTGATGTGGAGCAGGCCTCTATCTCACGCCATCAGATAATCCCCGAATGCTGATCAAAACAATCCGTGTTCATTTTCCATCGGATATTCCAATAATGCCCGAGGGATCGAATTCCAAGGAAAGTTTGTTCTTTTTCTTTCTTTAATCCATGAGCAGGTTTTTTACTTGATGTAGTGGCCGTTTGTCAAAAAAAACAAAACAACTTTTAACTAAATTAAGTTAACTTAAACAAGCAAACGAACACTTCTGGCACCATGGATAGTTTGGTAATGTACGCAGGCAAAAATACAATTTCCAGTCAGATTTCTTATTTGTGGCTGGTTTATTGTTCCAGGTGAGCAAACAAATCGGTATTTCTCGCACTGGTAAAAAACCATATGCCCACTACCCAGGTGCGTACAGGTCCTACCACTTCCTCCTACCTATATCACCTTTACCTGTGCCCACTACTGCCCCCAGGTGTCTAAACCAAAAATCGCACTTAAAGAATAAACTAAAGCAAAAATAGAATAAAGAATAAACACATAAAGCAAACAATGTTACTAAACAATAACTGACCAACAAATATTACCAAAATATAAACTACTAATGTGAATGAAATAATACTAAACAAATTAAATTGACAAACTACCATTATTCAAAGAAAAAAAAAAACTAATATAGCTCCAACAATTACAATTCAATTCAACAGCGGAAATTGAAACAATTTGCACTTGCAAGTAGGTACCTTTATGAAAACACAGTAGCGTGTTTGCATGCAATGTTCTTGTATATATGTGATGTCCACATGGGTTTTGTTCTGTCCTGTTGTTGATCGTTGTTGGGGTTGGGGAGCTGACCCTTCTGGAGAGGTTATTTGGTCTTGCCAGGGAACAAGCAGCTGAGCAACAGGTGAATAACGTTGTGCTGTTCTCCATTTGACACCATGAGGTCTGTGGCAGGGTTGTGGCTGACAACAGTCACAATCTGGCAAACCTGTGTCAAACGTGTGTACACATTACAGTACATTTGATTGTATTTTTCTTGATTGTTCTTGTCATCTTAATTTGCTTACTAAGATTGTGCTGGTTTTAGCCTACTTCATGTCATACTGTTGTCTTCTTGATGATGAAGCTGCAAGACCTTAACCTCAACCCTTCCCTCTGTCGCTGGATTTTAAACTTCCTCACTGACAGACCACAAGTTGTACGACTGGGCCAGATCACTTCCTCCACCCTTTGCCTCAGCACCGGCGCCCCGCAAGGATGTGTGCTCAGCCCTCTACTCTACTCCCTATTTACACATGACTGCATAGCCATCCACTGTTCTAACTCCATCATTAAGTTTGCCGATGACACCACGGTCGTGGGCTGCATCACAAATGGTTATGAGTCTGCCTATAGAACTGAGGTAGCTGCATTGTCATCTTGGTGTGAGTGCAACAATTTGCTTCTCAACGTGACCAAGACGAAGGAGCTGATTGTTGACTTCAGGAGGACACAACAACAAGAACATCAGCCAATCTACATAAATAATACAGAGGTGGAGAGAGTTAGCAGTTTCAGATTCCTTGGAGTTAACATCAGTGAGGATCTAAGCTGGTCTGAACACATCAAGATCACCACGAAGACGGCAAGACAGCGGCTCTTTTTTCTAAGGCGGCTGCATAAATACGGCATGGACAGTGAAATAATGACCAACTTTTACTGTTGTACCATTGAGAGAATTTTGACTGGTAACATCACAGCCTGGTATAGAAACAGCAACGCCCAGGACAGGAGAGCCCTACAGCGTGTAGTCAGGTCTGCTCAGCGAGTTATACAGACTGAATTGCCCAGCATACACTGTCTCTACAACCAACGCTGTATAAGAAAGGCAAAACGCATTATTTCTGATCCCTATCACCCCAGTCATGCACTTTTCACCCTATTACCTTCTGGCAGGAGATACAGGAGTATACGGTCTCATACCAGAAGACTAAGAGACAGCTTCTATCCACAAGCCATAAGGCTGCTTAATCACCCTGAACTGCCCTCATAGGGCCTTTTTTACTCCTTTTTTCCCATCCCCTTCAGCTACTAAACTTCTTTTTTTTTCTCTCTGAGCAAAACAACTTTTCATTGCTCATAAATGGAAATTTATGAGGCACATGACAATAAAGTCCTTGTATCCTTGTATCCTTGTATTCTTTGTTAAAAAGTCTATTTTTGCATTAAAGTTTGACATATAACTTGGGTCTTTTTGGAATGGTTTGTGATTTTCCACTGTATCTAATGCTTAGGATATGTTGTTCATGCATGAGGTCATGAATGTAGATGATGCCATAAGCTAAGCCTACATGAGAGGCATATAACAGACCTCAGCACTTCTGCCGTCATTGGGATATTATGTCAGTGTCATTATAATAGCCTACATCTGTATACCCCGAAACCTGCTCGTATTTAGAAAGCTTGTGTTAGTAAGAGGGTGTGTGAAGGAGAGAGAGAGAAAGAAAGAAAGAAAGAATGTGTGCACTTGTGCATGGGAGAGAGTGTGAGTTATAAGACCTAAAAGACCACATTATCGGGGCCGTAGTACACTGTGATTATAGAACAGCTATAGGGCATTATTAAGCACAATGCATAGAGGCTGCCCACTGCTCCAGGTCTTTATGTGCGTCACTGTTTGCCAAGTTGTATGTTTACTTACTGTGTGTCTACTATGCACGGGTGGGTCAAAGGCAGGAAAAGAAATAGTCTCTGGGCCCAAACGAGTGTCTATTTACCATTACATATCATTAGTTAGAGGTAATCAGTGTGATCAGATGTGAAAATAGAAGTCTGATGATGAAAAGAAACAGGACAGCAGCCTAGCAAATCAGAACAGATACATGATTACACATGACTACAATGAAGGACTGTCGCTGGGAGGTTTATTATTACCTTGGTTTGCTGCTGTCATGTGGTTGTACAAAGTCCTCTCGTTTCTCAGTTTTACTCTGAAGTATGTTGTTTTGCGAAGACGTCACTGTTTGAGGAGCAAGTTTGGCTTTTTTCGTGTTATCCTGTTAGGACAAACCTAAAGAACATCAGCATGAACAAGTTCTTCATCCTGATCCTTCTGTCGGCTCTTCGGAGAACAACTGCAGGTAAGACGCCTTTTATTCGTGTCGAACAAGCCACTCCATTTAGCGCTGTCACACTTATAATTTCCCATATGTTTACGGGGCTTGTATGTAATCTTTAGGTTATTTACAATCTTTTCTTTAACATCTTTTATTGCTTATGTTTATGTTAGGCAAATTCAACTGCGTAAGTGTATAATATGCAGTCCAAAAATAAAGCTGCTAACAGATTTTTGACGAAGTGTGATAGTCTGTTTAGTCACACCATTGACGCAGCAGTAGACATAGCATGTTCCCTGTAGAGAGATATTCTTTCATATCATTATCACCCTTCCTTCCCTCCTTTTTCCCCCTAAAATCAGATTCTCATTCCTTGTGGATGATGGCCACTTACATCAAAGGAGACACTTCCTTCCCAGAATTCAGTGCTGTAGCATTGCTGGATGATATTATTATTGGTTACTATGACATAAATGACAACAGGCTTGTGTATAGAGGAACAAACAATTCTGCTACAGGACCAGACACATCCGATGTAAATTACGTTGGAAGTTTCATTGGATACGCATATGGACGCATGAGGGACAGAGCGCACTATCTGAAGAATTACCTGAACCACACAAACAGTGAGTCAGTTTTAAAGACTTGATTATTCTGGTCTTACTGACACTGATAACAGGGACACTAATAACTGTAATAACTGACACTAATAAGTAATGCTATGTTTTGCTATTCCTTTATCTGGAAATCAAAAACCGAATGTACGATACAAATCAACATAGTATATTTGTGGGCTAAAAGCTCAAAGATGGATATCCTCTTTTGAGTCCTGTGACTAATCATAAGTATAATATATAAGTGGCAGCACTTGCGTTTAGAAGCTTGGATATGCCCCTTTAAAATTCCACCACTGAAGTTGTTTCTTTATGTCTTTCAGATGTTTTTGTCTTGCAGCGAGCATCGGGATGTGATTTGTTGGACGACGGTCAGCCAGGGGGTCTAACGAGTAGAGATGCTTTCAACGGACAGACCGGAGACGTGCGCCATTACAGTTCACAGCTAAACACTCTTCACACTGACCGTGTGTGGCCGCAGGCAGTGGACACTATTTGGCCCGACAATTTTCACTTTCTGTACGAGAACATCTACTACCCCAACTGCATTAGGGTCCTGCAGAAACATCTTGTCAATGAAAAAAATCGAGTCCTTAAAAAAGGTACACTTGTGAAGCACAGCTGATCACTTTGTGCAACTAATTAATACGCCTATCCATGAAAGATGCAGAGTTTTGCTATATTCTTCAAGAATTTTTATTACATCTTTTTTTTTAAAAGTAGCCCCAAACTTATCTAGGTTGTGTACTTTCAGAAAACTGTCAGAATTGACATTAATTTGGCATTCAAATGACCGTAGTGGACATCCCTTTGCTTTCATGGTCTTACACCATGACATCACTGGGAAAGGAGTTGAATAAGCTTTAATTTCCATGGTTTTTAATTGTGGTAGCCTCAGGGATTGAGGAGATATGGTGATTCTCCTCAATCACTGCGGTTACCACAATGTAATGGGAGAATAATTTATTGCATATTGGACTTTTTGTAAAGAGGAGAAGGATGTCGATATGCACACTATGTATGACCTTCAGATTTTTAATTTTCACTTTTAGTGAAACCCAGAGTGAGGCTCCTCCGGAAAGAATGTCCAGGCTCCAAAGTTCTCTTGACCTGCCTGGCCACTGGTTTCTACCCCCGTCACATCAACCTGACCCTGCTCAGAGACGGCCAGCCTGTGCCTGACCACCAGATCACTGGGGGGGAGCTGCTACCCAATGGAGATGAGACGTACCAGATGAGGAAGAGCCTGGAGGTCAGCGCAGAGGAGCTACAGCAGCATCACTACACCTGCACAGCTGAACACCTCAGTCTGGACAACAAACTGGACACCAATTTAGGTAGTGTGCCATATTGGCCAAAAAACTGGATGCAAATCTGGGTATAACAGTTAAGATATGGATATGGAATATTGGCCTTTTGCCTTGTTAATGCATTTAGATTTGTATTCAGTATCTCATACATTGTAGTATGTAGTATAAGTATGTACTTAACCATGGTTTATTCATGTTCAGTGCTAATTTCTTCATGTGTTTTTTGACAGACCATGACTGGGACTCAGTATCTACCTCCATAGTATCCTCTGTACTGGTTTCCATGTTTGTGTGCCTGCTTGGAGGTGCTGTGGTCTTTATCATGTGTAAGAGGAAACACAAAGGTAAGACACTTGTTTGTGTTACTGCCACAATTATGGACTGCTTTGTTTCAAAGGTCAGAGTCATATTTAGTACTGATCCATGTCGTTACTTGGTGGTAGTCACGAGAGGTCTTGCCCTGACACGTTTTACTGGGTTTTTGGTGCAGGTAAACTGCAATAGGGCAGTAAAATATACTGTCTGCACTGCTGCTTTGGGGCAGCTGTGGCCTAATGGTAAGGGAGTTGGTCTTGGGAATGGAGTGTTACAGGTTCGATTCCTGTACCATTACAGATAAATGTGGATAGGAGAGTGAATAATCAGTTCTATCCTACTCCCTCAATCATAACTAAAGTGTCCATGAGTAAAGCATCTAACCTCATGTTGCTCTAGGTGGACCCTCCCTGTCCTAATTCACTGTAAGCCTCTCTGGATAAGAGCTTCAGATAAATGCAATGTGATGTAATGCTTTGGACTGTTGTTAGTATGCCATCATAACAGTATGTTGGTAAAGGTAATATTCCCTCTTGACCTCCATCCCCCTTCTTTCATACTGGCAAAAATCTCTAAGAAATTAATTATAATCCAACACGAAAAGCACCAGTTAGATGTGTACATGTGTACATTGACGTGTACATGCAAGTGCAGATGCATGGAGGTGTTTTTGTGTGTCTGTGTTCGGTATCCTACAACTACTGCTCTCATGTCTGCATGTCACTGTAACAGGTGGGGGCTGCCAGACGACTGACTACTCTGCTGCTTCAAGTAAGTGTCACGGAGAGGAAATGTACACAAAACCCAACAAATACACAATTCAAATTCACCACTTTCTGTCTTGAATTTACAGTCCATCTGTTTGTTTTAACTTCAATTTTAAACTTAAATTAAGTGACTACCACATTTTGTGTTATGTATACCATGCATATTATATTTAAGTAAATAGTATTCTCCAAAAAAAATTCATGTCCTGTTCCTTTTGTTTAGGGTTTGATGAAATTAAGTGCTTTGCAAAGACAATTGTTAACATTAGCACACAACTGTTTAGACTTAATTACCCTTTTTCATTTCAACAGGCACAGAGGAAATGGAGAAGATTGAGGGCAGCACCACACAAGAGCATGACAGCCAAAACAGCCTTGAGACATAAAGAGAGAAGACTATTATGAAATATGGGACTGGAATCAGAACTTGATATTTGCAACCTATTTGGAGATCAGGGCTTCAGAGATAATTGCAATCGTTACAAGGTTCTTTGTGTTCTTTGTCAGCCCTGGCAAAATTTTCAGTTGACCTGTTCTTTTTGTATTTTTATTTTATTTTGTTATTTTATTTTTATTAGGTATTATTAAATCTAAGCACTTTCTATTATAAAGCACAGATAGCACTTTTTATCTTTTGGTGTCAAAACACTGGCATGCATGTTCCCGTAAATATGAATGTATATGTTAGGTGCCTCATGATTGTATAATTCTCCCTGTGCAGGAAGTATGTTTGTCTGTAGTGTCCCTGCTCTGGGAAACTTACTTAGGCACATGCATCTCCTTGTATGTATGAAGGTTGTCTGCTTACTCTGTGTTCCTCTACACCTCTGTTAGCTTATTATGTCCTCCTTTTTGTAAGTTGCTAAGTGTAATGTAATGTAATAATGTATATTAACCTGAGTGTGGAGATGTAGCAGTAATTGTAGTGATATGTTGTAGTAATAAGCATCACTGAAATCATGCGCATGTCACCAGAAGCAAATTTGTTTGTTTTGGTGTTTTGTGTACAGTATGTTCTTACACATAGTAAAGCCACAAAGACACAAATCATCTTGTACAAAGATGTGACAAAAATGACGAAAACAGCATCAAGGCCTTTCTATCTTCTCATGGCTCCAGAATAGTCACTCCCTCTGGTGTGTCTTGAGGTTTTGTAAGCTTGCATACGCTTTACATACAGAAAATACTCAACTCTTTACATACTGAAAAGCATTTGTTGTGCTGTTCTCCAATTGACACCATTACGGTCTATGGCAGGGTTGTGGCTGACAACAGTCACAACCTGGCAACCTGTGTCAAATGTGTGTGTGCACAGTAGCCTACATTTGATTTGATTTTTCTTCATTGTTCTTGTCATCTTGATTTGCTTACTAAGATTGTGCTGGTTTTAGCCTACTTAATGTCATATTGTTTTCTTCTTTGTTAAAACGTCTATTTTTGCATTAAAGTTTGACATATAACTTGGGTCCTTTTGGGACGGTTTGTGATTTTTCACTGTACCTAATGCTTAGGATATGTTGTTCATGCTTGAGGTCATGAATGAGAGACAATGGATTCATGTTAATTCAAAATGATATTTGAGGTTTTCAGGGATTAGATCATGCACGAATCATACAGGAATTCATGATAATTCATGTACCGTTACCATTAAGTGTTACAATGACTTGCAAAAAATCATCAGAATAAATCTGACAGCACGCAAATTCTGTTCAGGCTAAATTTACAGCATCGGTCCACAGTATTGTGCCAGTGAGAACATCATCAGTGGGATATAGAAACAATCTGACAGACACCTACAAGCACAAAGACACTTTGAGTATATGGTTATCCATTTTACAGCTTTACTGACTTGGTCGTAGGGTTAAAGTTTTCACAGGAAGACAGTTCACTGCGGAATAGCTGTGTAGCAAAAGCGAAAACCACAAGAAGCGAAAACGAGAAGGTGAAAGAGTCACTTCTGTGTTGTAGAGGGGGTGGTTTTGCTAGAGATAAATTCAGTGACAGATTGCGACCAGTCTGGATCAGCTGTGTGGTCTACAGCCTGTTTAAACAACGTTTAAACTTGTCATAATGATCATCTTTGTTTTCCACAGTTCTGTATGTTTTGAACAGAGCAGCAGAACCATGAGGAAACTAATATTTTTGTGTGCTTTATTTGCTCCGTCGTGCTCCTACAGGACAGGTAAGTTAGAGTGCGTTTCTTAAACAGCTATCTATGATGATGTGCGTATACAGTACATAGACTTAATTAAGTAGGCTATTTAGGTACAATTGCAATACGAAACCACGCTCTATTAACCTATTTATAATTGAGAGGTGAAATATCGTTGAATTAATGTTATTTAATGTGAATCCTTCAAACTGTTGAGTCAGCTGTATGCAGTGTAGAGTGTGGGCGCGTTGACGTGACAGATATCACACACAATTTCACGCACGTCACAAATTCCTTTTTTTCTTTTTTTTTTACCTCCGTTTATTTTTCCTCCCTCCGATGTAGCATAAAAGAGTCGAGCTGACGCTGGGGCACGGTATCTTGTGTCCATGCACACACACGCACGCACACACACACACACACACACACACTATCCATTAAACAATGCATAGATTCTGTTTTTGAATTTGTCACTGTACAAGTAGGCTACAAAGACAGTAAAAGGGTAACCCTTACTTTCACAATGCAGTATTTACCAGGTACCTAGTAGCATCATGGTACTTTCAAGGTTGTTATAATGTACTTACCACTATGTACTGGGCATTTACCTAGTAACGTAATGATACTTTCAAGCTTATTATAAGGTACTTACCACATCAAATTATTGGTAAGTACCACACAAGTGTATAGAAAATACGACCAAAAAAAAAAGAAAAAATAACTATTAATAAATGTTGTTAGGTTATATTGTTACTAGGTTAATAATTACTCCAGGAAATAAAAAGGTAATTACCGCTCTGTTAAAAGCAGCGGGAGTTGTAGAGGTCAGCCAGCGCAGGGAGGGGTGGACAACAAGTCTCTCAGCTGACCTCACGACCCTTATCGCTGTTTTTTCCTGAGCACCCTCAGGAAGTGCAGACACAGATGGTCCTCCATGGTGACTGGTGACATGGCACTGAAATGGAGTGGCACTGAAATTTCACTGATGACTGAGGATGTGTGCACAGACAAAAATATATATTGTTGACTTCAGAAATGAAACTTTCTGTTTCAGTTTCTGCCTTTTTGTGTTGCAGTGCATTGGTCAGAATTGATGTAAAGGGATACACATAATACAAAACCCCTGCAGGCCTATTTGCTAACTGTTTCAGTGACCCTAGACAATGTGTTGGCTAATAGCCTAATCAGTGTGTCTCCATTCTAATACCCCTCAGGGTCCCACTCCTTATGGATGATGGCAACCTACATAAGAGGAAAAACACCATTTCCCCAATTCTCAGCATTAGCGGTTCTGGATGATGTTGTGTTTGGACGCTATGACACAAATCAAGGCAAAGCGGTACACATCCATCTCCACATGGCCTCCAATGGGACGTTTGATGAGGATGATACTAGTTTTGCAGCAGGGCTGCTTCATGAAGTGTATTTGCGCATGCAAAATCGACTCTCTGAACTGACAAACTACTTCAATCACAGTGGTAAGTGGTACGCTCACTGCTAGGAGGACAGATCAACAACAGTAAGCTGGTACTAATAGATGTGACAAAATAGGCAATGGAAGGTAACATAACACTAAAGATATAATTGAAATCTACTGTATTAATTGTAAGAAGTATAAAAATACAACAGATATCATTGGAATGTAATAGTATTTTACAACCTACCACACCGTAAGGTTGTAGGCCTATGGTAGAAACATTATAGCAAGGGAGAATATTAGAATAACAAAGAAGTATTACACATTGCTATAGAAAACCTGTAGTATTCCTATGACATTTTCTTGCAAAGAAATGCAAAAAGAAGTTTGACTTTTTTCTTAATTTTTTTTGAAGCTTGAAACATTTGCGTTTGTGGTCTCCCCAGATATTTCTGTTCTTCAGAAAGCGGTTGGATGTGAGCTACTGGAGGGCAATAAGCCGGGCATGATGATGACCAAGGATGCTTACAATGGGGAGGTGGTGGTGGTAGACCACTATGATGTCATCCGTGATGCTCTTCGCATTCAGTGGATGCACCCAAACATGGAGAATAAGGGGTGGACTCAGCTTATGAACTTTCCCTTTCGTTACAGGATGACCTATCACCCCAACTGCATCAAATATCTCACAAAGCACCTTGTGAAAGAAAAAAATCGTGTGCTGAAAAAAGGTAAGGTGTTCCATACAGAGACTAGTGAATTCCAGACACAAATAGCCCTCCTCTGTCAATGAAACTAACAGCAATTGCTACCCATTCTCCTCCATGACTGAGGTACCCTGAGCATGGTACCGTCCCGCCGCACTGCTCCCCAGGGGCGCCGTTGGGGGCTGCCCCCTTGCACGGGTGAGGCATAAAGGAAATTTCATTGTGTGTGCAGTGTGTGTGCTGTGTCACAATGACAACTGGGAGTTGGGTGTTTCCCAGATGGGCTTTCACTTTTCACTTTATCCACACGAGTGCCCCGTCCTTGGGCATGATGGGAAATAATATGCAAAAACTATTGCAAAATTATCACACTTATCACAAGTGCAGAGGATACTATTTTATTACTATTATATTAGTTGTGCATTCTCAAACATTGCAGAAACAGCACTTGACTTGATGTCAGCAAATCAAAGAATTAGCATTGTTTGAACTTTCGATGATGGCATTGTTGTGTTTTTTAAATCATGAGACACCTTCCTTTAAAACCATGGACTCAGAATTACCTGACTCAACTTGTACTTTGTTTACCTGGCTTGCCACTAGTGTGCACAAGTCCCTAAGATACTAGACGTAACTCTAATACTTTGTTAAATCAATCAGTCATTCAATCAATCAGTTAACCAATCATCAAGCATTACTTCCATTGCCTTGGGTGGAAAATGCATTTAAGAATGCAGTATGTTTTTTCCAGCAAGTTGTTTTTTGTGGTACTCTGGCTGAATATTGCGTGCATATAAAAACTCCTAAATGTTTTTGTAGATGATTTTTTCTGTCTTCTGTGTCACCACTGCATGGCAGACAGTACAGGCAGACTGCAGAAAATCCTCTATCCTCAGTGTATTCCCATCAGTTGACATATTGTTTCAAAGCCACACAAAAGACGGGTGTACTGTGATTGACTGTTGGGATTAAATAGCAGCAACCCCTGTTTGGCATCATGCATTCTGTCTTGTAATGTAATATGAGCGCGTTTGTTCTTGTGTCTCGCAGTGAAGCCCAGAGTCAGGCTCCTTCAGAAGATACTCCCAGAGTCTGGAGGTGCCAAAGTGACCTGCCTGGCCACTGGTTTCTACCCCCGTCACATCAACCTGACCCTGCTCAGAGACAACCAGTCTGTGCCTGACCACCAGATCACTGGGGGGAAGCTGCTACCTAATGGAGATGAGACGTACCAGATGAGGAAGAGCCTGGAGGTCAGCGCAGAGGAGCTACAGCAGCATCAGTACACCTGCACAGCTGAACACCTCAGTCTGGACAACAAACTGAACATCAATTTAGGTGGTGTGCCATATTAGCCTTTTAGCTAACTAGCTTTAGATCTTTATTCAGTGTCTTTACACTGATCGTTCTACATTGATTAAGGAAAAGTGGGGTTTTGTATTCTTGGTTTATGTTTCGCAGGGAGCAAAACCGTTGCAGCAAGTTAAATTGTAGACATTATAGATTCATTTAAAATTTTGCTGTATAAAATAAAGTCAAAATCTATTCAGCATATCTCCATTAATTTGTAGTATTGTGTTGACTTGGGAAATAGGTGTCTACTACTGATGCTTACTGTTATTTTCTTTATTTACATTTTTGACAGAGCGTGAGTATGGCTCAGGGACTACCATGGAGTACGTTGTACTGGTGGCTGTGTTTGTGTGCCTTTGCCTAGCTGCAGCTGTGGTGCTGTTCATCATGTGTAAGAGGAAACATAAAGGTAAAAACATCTGACTTTTTTCTGTCCTTGGGTACTATAAGTACTATGGGAAGTACTATAGAGCAATATAAGAATCTTATAATATTTTGCAAAATTTTAATACAGAAACATTAGAGGAATCTTACAGATATTATAGAATCTTATAGTATTTTGGGTTATTTTACTATTGTAATATATGACTCTACTACAGGAACACTATAGAATGGAAAGTATAAAAGTGTTATACAGGTATGGTAGCAGTACTAGTTCTGTAGAACACTGCAGAGGTATTATAGGCTACTGTAGAGATCTTGTAGGATACCTATATAAATTTCCTCATTAGGGTGCGTTTAGTGTTCTATACATTCTGCTCTTTCCCTGGCCAATAATTAACCTCATCACTCTGTGACAGGTCAGTGCTTCCAGACTTCTCCACAGCAGACTAACTTCACACCAGTACCAAGTGAGTGTCAAGGAGATAAATGCTCTCACCTCAAAAACGGTCATCTGCAGTCTCAACACTAATTTGAGTGTCCCGCTGACTTCCTACATTTAACTTGTTTCACTTCCCATGGTTTAGTGCACTAGCTGTGAGCATGTGACACACGCTGGTGTCTTACTTCATACTTTGAGTTTGTGTACTAGACACTGGCCCTGCCTGCACTGTAAAACCGGATTGTCAATACAACTCAAAACTTTTGATGTAACTGATTACGTCAATAGTTTTGAGTACATTAACTAAAAAGTGAACTTTAAAAGTTTAAGTAAAAAAAAAAAAAATCATGTACTTAAACTTTTAAATTAACTTTAATTAAAATATATAGTTAATGTACTCAAAACTATTGACGTAATCAGTTACATCAAAAGTTTTGAGTTGTATTAACTTATCCGGGTTTACAGTGTGTAAAACAAGCCCTGAAACATGCCAGTATACATGACAGAAGGCACCTTCGTGACACCGTATTTAGCATGCTGTCTACTCCACTTCTGTCTTTTTATCTGATGTTAAATCTAAACCGTATGCTGTGCCTTTGTGTATTTATTCACGTTTCTGATGTTATGTTTGTAGGCTACTGTATGTTGAACTGTAGGTTGTGCTGTTTGTATTGTACACTGTGCCTTTGTGTGTTATTTACTGTATGTTGCTGCAACTCCCCCTATCTCCAAAACAAATTTATCCTAATAATAATAAAGAAACCCAACCTAACCTTTCCTACAATATTGCCTATTTGTATTAAGTATGTATCAATGTAACAGGTCATGGCTCCCAGACTGACTGACCACCAGGTCACCATACTGCTAGTTCAGCTGAGAGTGCAGGGACAGTAAAGGTTATACACTGTGTGTCTACTTGGGTCTACGGCGGTCTTTATCATGTGTAGCAGAGGGCCTAAAGTTTAAAAAAGGCCATTATTATGTTTGTCTGGCTACTTATAGTGGAGGAAATCTATGAAAATCACTTTTGCAAACCAACCAAAAATCTATAATCTGCAATCATATGTGAATGTACTGTGTCTGTTGTCTGACTGTAATGTATGTCTGCGAAACAGGTCAGGGCTTCTAGACTTTTCTACAGACTAGCTAAGCGGCTGCTTCAGGTGGAGTAAGTACAAGGATACAAGGGTATTTATGTCACATGCATTGGGAAAATGGGCGAAGTAAGACATGCAGTGAAATTGCTGTTTGTCAGTCTACTGTGCATGGGGAAGGGGGGAGCAGAGTGCGTGGAGTGCAGTTGGATGGTGTGATGAAGGGCATTCGTGAAATAGTTAATGGGGGGTAGGGGGTGAGTGCAGTTGGGTGGGGTTGGGAGGGAGGACTGGGTGGGGGCAGGAGGGTGTAGTTTGGGGTAATAGTGAGGAATGGGTAATCTGATGTCATTCAGTGGGGGCAGTGTTGTGTGTGGGGGGATATGAACACATTAAGGCCATCCTTTTGTTTAGTATTTTATTTATAGTATTTGTTTCACTGATTTGTTATTGTTTTGAGAAATGCTGATATTTTCTAACCATGTTTTCCTGATGCTCAAGCTGTCTGTACGCACCAAGAGCTGTCTGTATATGGTGCGTAGATGGTGCATGACTTGGTCAACGCATATTAAAGAAGAACTTGAATGAGGGATGTTTTTTCACAGAGTCTTGAGGAGGAAGGTCATTTGGATTTAATGAGGCAATCATTAAACACAGCCACAAAGCTGTGTAAACATACACACTCAGTGTGTGTGCAGTAAAATCAAACACTGCCACAACTTTCAGTTCCTACACACACACATACACACACACGCACACACACACACAGAGAGAGAGAGAGATAGAGAGAGATACAACAGGGCAGAGATTGACTTCTGAAAAAAATGTCTTGAGACAGTTTACTTGGAGGAGCTTCTCTGGAGAAACTGTAAAATTCCCTTCTTCATGCGGTTTCTGTCTAGCAGAAAGAAGATCTTGTGACTGAAAACCAGAGAATAAGAACAGAAACATTACACTATTGGAATTAAAACTGCCATTCTTTAGCCATTTTAGATGTAAGCTTTATTTATGACCAGTCATTGTCTTCTGACTTAAATAAATGCTACTATTTTATTATCTTTTTTATTTTTCGTCAGTGTCCTTAAAATGTTTAATTATGTATTAAAATGGGATGTTAAAAACAGTTATGAGTAATGTGTCTGAAAATGAGGAATGTATTGACATGCAGTTTTCGTGAAGATGATTTTGTGACCTGTTAGCATGTTATTGGGAAAAGATTGTTTCGTTAAAGTCAGGTAGAAACACTGTGTGAGTGAACTTGCTAAACTGTAACCACACTGAATCACGTGACTGATCATGCACTTTTTGGCGGGGTGACATAGGGACGTGGTGTGAAATCATAAAATGGGTGTGCCCAGAAAAAAAACAGGTGGGCCTAGTAGCTACTAAAACAGTCAACTGAACTTACAGACGTGTGTATACATATATGACATTCTGTACTGTCTATGATGGCAATAAGCTTTGAGGTCAGTTACAAAAAATCCGTATAAAAAAACGTCAGGGAAATGTTCCGATCAATTCAACACATGCAGGCTACAATACAAACTGAATGTTTGCACACACCGCTGTAATGACTTGGACATGGATGCTTTCCTAAGACTCCTTTGTTTTCTGCTTCTTGTGGTTAAGGCTGATGGAGGTAAGACGACTGTATAAGAGTTCAGTTGTGTATTGGCTGTATTTAAAGGCCACCCATGCGTGTGTGCAGCAGTTGTAACGTTGTGCAGTTGTACAGTGTGAAATTGTAGTGTGCCATTAATTAGATACAACAGTGCCTCGGTAAAAAAAAATGTTCTTGTGTGTCCGGTGTGCGTAATTGCCCAAAAAGTATTCATTCTAAGTGGTTTGTCCTCCTTTTTTATTGTACTATGTGTGTAATAATTAATTCATAATTTGTTAGAGAGTCTGTAAAACCGTTTTGTATATATCTTATAACGCTGCCGTTTACTTTCACTTTTTATTTCAAATTCCTGTTGTTGTGTGTTTAAAGAAAGTTAGTACAATCGGTTATAGTACTAGTCTGCCTTATTCAACCCGATTCTGGTGAGATCTTTTATGTGTAACATATCGCTGAATGTATGTTTGTTACACGTTGATGGAAGAGTTAGTAGAGTTCCCCTTTTAGTAACGCCACAAGTATGCCACTAGGTGGCATAATTGCAGGGTGTGTTAACTCATACAGTCTATCTATCTATGGTATTAATCTGTAGTTTTGTGCTGTAAAATTGGTGGTGTTGCAGTATTTCTTAGTCGCTTTTGTACATTTCTCAGATTAGAGTTGAAATTATCAAAACTACTTGTACACATTGTGCATTTTACTTAGTTGTATTATATACAAGATTTATTGTACTTTTTGCCATGTTTATATTGTTATGTTTTGTCATCATGTTTTATTGTCTTGTTTAGAAGATGTTTAATGTACACTGTGGGCCTAGGGAGCGCTGCAATTTCAAATTCTGTGTGTTCAACCTGTACATATGGCTTTTCACAAAAAAGCTGACTTTGACTTTGAATTTGACACCCATAACTCATTCCTGATACAGTCCCATTTTATTAATATAAGCCACACCCAGTTAACAGTCTGCTTGTCACCATTTGTGTATGTCGATACCGAGAGGGAAGTATTGCTTCCTCAAAACAAATGTGATGTTAAATCAATCATATTTCTTCCCACACAGGTTCTCATTCCATGTTGATGTTTGCCACATTCATCATCGGAGAGACGCCTTTCCCAGAGTTCAGTGCAGTGGTGATGCTGGACGATGTCCAACTGGGTTATTATAACTCAAACGCAAAAGTGTTTATTCTACGTGGACTCAAGGTGCAGGCTGAGGATGCTACACTTCAGAGGGATGCCAGTGTAGTGTTTGGAAATGTGAACACAGGCATGAAGTATCGAGCGAACCATCTGAAACAGAAATTCAACCACACAAGCGGTGGGTGCTTGGTTTGCAGTAAGAGACAGAGTGGGTGTGGTGACTTAAAAATGGCTCTTGTTTTGAACTCTGACTTAAGCAAGTCTGTTAATCTTACGTACTGGTTAACCCCTTAAAAACTACACCAAATACTATACGTGGAAACACAAAGCCTAACATTAGGCTCTACTGCATCTAAACACTGCATCATGAACTGTGAACAGATTTTTTTTTGCTTTATTATAATAGATGCTCATGGTTTATTTATTCAAATAATCTTCCAATACAGTGCTTTCCAAATGTTTAACTTCCACGTACCCCCTAAGACAGTCTATGTTCTACCGAGTACCCCCTGCATCACAGGCAGCTTGCTATAACAATTCATATCTTTGCATAATTATTGGTATATATTGAACACATTTGGTGGTACCTATGGTAGAGTCTGCTGTATTGTAATGGGGGTAGTTTAAATGTATGATATTTTTCCATTCATTGATGGCTATACCTGATCGATATCTTTATACTGATGATTTTATTTTGCACCCCCTTGAATTGATCCAAGTATCCCTAGGGGTACGTGTACCCTAGTTTGACAACCACTGCTCTAATATGTATAAGTGTGAATAGATCTGTTAATGTTATGTACTGGTTAATATGTTGCAAAACTAACGAGTGTAAGTTATTACTTATATATAACACCAACTACATGGAGAAAACAAAAAGTCTAACATCTAAACAAGTCTAACATTGTGCTATAAACTGTTAACAGATTTTTTAAATAATATGTTTGGTTTGGTTATATGGTTTATTAACTCACATAACTCACATAATACTCTGTAATATGTGTATAAAACGAATAGACAAAAACAAAAATCCTGCAAATTAATTGACTTTCCACCTCATTATGACCACAAGTTTTTTACTTGTTTTCTTTTCTTTTTTCTTTTTTTTTGTTTTGTTTTCCGTGTCCCTCATGCAGGTGCTCATATCCAGCAGAGAATAGCAGGCTGTGAGTTGCTCGACAATGACCAGCCTGGCCTGTATGTTGTGAGAGATGCCTTCAACGGACAGAGTGGAGACCAGCTGTCCTTCACCAAAGACCAGCACAGTTTTGTGACCCGGTGGCAGTGGCCGGCCATGTGGGACGACCTGCAGTTTGGCGAGGTCAAGTGGCTGTATGAGCACCTGTACCACCCCATCTGTCTGAGGACCCTCAGGACGTACCTGCAGAAACACAAGAATCGCATCATGAGGAAAGGTGCGATATTTACTACTGTAAACCATTCCCTGTACTGTTCCTTTGTCAAAGTCAAAGTCATTTACAAATGGTGACAAGCAGACTGTTAACTGGGTGTGGCTTATATTATTAAAATGGGACTGTATCAGGAATGAGTTATGAGTCTCAAATTCAAAGTCAAAGTCAGCTTTTTTGTCAAAAGCCATATGTACAGGTTGCACACACAGAATTTGAAATTTCAGCACTCCCTAGGCCCACAGTGGACATTAAACATCTTATGAACAAGACAATAAGACAATAAGGCATAAGACATGATGACAAAACATAACAATATAATATTGTTTGCTGTTGTTGGATCCAGTTTTCACTTGCGCACACTATATTAGGCAATTTATATTTTGAATACATTCACACTTTTACTTGGTTTTGATAGCACTTAAAAATAACTACTTCCTAATAAACATTTATTTTACGTGTGTTTACACGTACTTAACACTTTGTTCATCATTTGCTAACCAGTGCTTTAACACTATTTCTCAATAGTAAATCATTTATAAACATATCCACAAATGTTAAAGCAGACAGAGGCAGTGATAGACAGTTGTAAAAGCAGCAGGCTGAGAGATAGATAGCAGACATACAGACATAGAGACAACCGGCATCCAGACAGATGTGTGTCAGTATGTTTATAACTGATTTACTGATGAGAAATAGTGTAAAAGCAATAGTTACCAAATAATGAACAAAGTGTTAAAAGTTATTCTTAGGAAGTAGTTATTATAATGTGCTACCCAGTTTTTCACTCTGTACTTACTGATGGTACTTTTAAGTATTTACTTAATCTGAAATTAATAATAAAGAAAGACATCTCATCTTCAATGGAATTTAAGGCACAGTTCATTTTTCTGCTTGGATACATTTTTAGTGGAGTAGTTAAGTCAAAATCTTCACACAAACTTCAGTTTATGACAAAATCATGACATGTGGTAGCAGAAATCTCACAGAGGGTCGTCTTTTAGATTTTAGATTCAGCCCCGGAGGCCATGATAGCCATTAAATAAAAAAAAATAAAATAAAATAATAAATAAATGAATAAATAAATACATAAATAAATACATGATAATAATAATAATAATAATAATAATAATAATAATAATAATAATAATAATTTAACTGTATTTGTATAGCACAATTCATACAAGATGTAACTCAAAGTGCTTCAACAGTTTGTCAGGAAAAAACACATGGCAGCATTTGTTGCGGTTTGGTAACGCCGAGGAAGTTCATTCGGGCGAGGGTGACAGTGCAATGTAGGTATGAATGTAGGTATGAAAATAGATTAAAAGCAACAACTAACAACTTCTACGAATATTTTACTCTTAAATTTACCAAATTAATTTAAAAAGGTGTCTGAACTGATTTAAGATGACACGGGCCTCCTATGGCGGCTTGTGGCCATTGGAGCTGGGTGAAATGGGATTGGCTGTGAAGCTCACATAACAACCATATTTCAGCAGAATCACTGATTCAAGCATGACAAGATACAATCACATTATTTTTCTTATGTCACATAAATTCTGTACAGCCAAGCCCAGAGTCAGGCTCCTCCATAAGACACTGCCAGACTCTGGAGGGGCCAAAGTCACCTGCCTGGCCACTGGTTTCTACCCCCGTCACATCAACCTGACCCTGCTCAGAGACGGCCAGCCTGTACCTGACCACCAGATCACTGGGGGGGAGCTGCTACCTAATGGAGATGAGACGTACCAGATGAGGAAGAGCCTGGAGGTCAGCGCAGAGGAGCTACAGCAGCATCACTACACCTGCACAGCTGAACATCTCAGTCTGGACAACAAACTGGATATTTGTTTTGGTAAAAGATGAGCTTAATTATAACTATAACTATAACTATAATTAGATATATAGGGATACTGGCTTTCAGTAAGACTTTACTTTGCAGTTTCTTTTTGAGTGTATCTACATGTAACAACATGCAATATTATATACTTACACTGTACATACCGAACACTAACCCTAACCCTAACCCTGTAGTACAGTGTAGCTGCATAATGTTACATATTCGTACACACGTTGTTACACTGTATTTAACTGATGTAACAGGGAACTGATGTAAAGCATGAGTCATTAGCATCAGGCTAACTCTGGTAAATTACAATGCATCAAATGACAACATTTATGTGTAAAGTTGTACATGGTCCCTTATAAATGAAAAAAAAAACAGGCTTTTACCTAGCTTTTATGTACTCTGGCTAATTATGGCATTTGTACATATTCTGCATCTTCTTATCTCCATACATTTAATTGCTACATGGACATGGTATTAGATAGTGCATACTGTGTGTAGACTATGTTTTGCAGCTCCCTAAAACCGCTGATGCTGTGTGTTATTTTCTACAGAGCGCGAGAGGGACTTAGTAACAACCCCCATAGTGTCTGCTGCAATGGTGTTTGTGTGCCTGCTTGGAGCCACTGGAGTCTGGATCATGTGCAGGAGGAAACACAAAGGTAAGACATGTGCTACTGTTACTGTTAGCGATTAAAGGCTAAGGACTGCTTTGGCTCTAAAGTTATGTGGTTGATAGGAGGAAAGCTGTTGTGTTGGTTACAAAAAGTGTTGCCATGATTTAGCTTACATTTTTGCATTGGTTAGATTCTTTCCCAACTCCACTGACACATCATACTGCTTCCTCTGCTATTTTTGAAACTGGAGTTGTTTTATCATCTTGTCTTGACTTCTGCGATGACAGAACGTCAAACTCAACACCTTGTTTTTTGCTGCTTGACACTGTGGCACCAGTCCCAGGTTGGATGTGAGCATACAGTAGTTTACATTCTGGTGCAGCTGGATGAATGTGTCTTTGCAATGCTGTGTTCAGTACCCCACAGCTACTGCCCTCTTGTGACTGATGTACCACTGTGTTACAGGTCAGGGCTCCCAGACTTCTCTACAGAGCAACTACACTGCTGCTTCAAGAACAGACAGTATACAAAGCTCAACACAGTGACCTTAGCCACAAAACCAATTTGCTTGTACTTTTTGACCTGTTATCAGGTAATACTTAATAAAAAGTGTTAAGGCTTGTGTTATGCTATAATTTGCAAAAACTGGACTTTGTAAATACAGATTTTATTTTGCGTTCTTTTTCTGATCCTGACTGTATATTTCTGATGTTACTGCATGTGCTCTTGTTGGTTTAGTATTTTTGTATTAAATTATAGAAAAACACAGCTACAATTCATATCATTTATAGAAAGTTAATCAGCAAATACTTTCTGATAGAAAGCCATTCCTCTTTTCAGAATGGCTCAGTTTAGAAAAACAGTACTCAACAACTCAATTTTGGTGGGGGGGAAAACAGGTCATAAGAAGTAATGAGGTTAAGCTTGTAGCTCCAGTATTGTACATTCACAATGTGTTTTGCACTTCTCCCGAGTTTGCAAATATGTGTAAGACATAAACCACAGACACACATAAACACTTTTGCAACATATATATCTACAGCTACAAAACAGTATTACACATGTGTAAACCACATCTTCACAGACACAATATTCATACATTTTTTATATATCTGCCGTCACGTCAGTGAATTTATCATCATACATGTTACAAAGCATTCACATAAAATGAGGTAGGCCTAATTGTCAGTCATATCCTCCTAACTAGTCTTAAAGACAGAGCTTTGGAAGTTCACTACAAAGTTCAAGCTGCTTAAGCTTGAGCAGCAACACTAAACGAATGCTCAAAGAGCAGGTGAACTCAAGTAGATGGAGTTTACCCACACTGTAAACCCGGATAAGTTAATACAACTCAAAACTTTTGATGTAACTGATTACGTCAATAGTTTTGAGTACATTAACTATATATTTTAATTAAATTAATTTAAAAGTTTAAGTACATGAATTTTGTACTTGAACTTTTAAATTAACTTCTGACATTTTCTGGGCATTTTCTGACTATTGGTAGCAGTAGTAGCAGCAGTTGTAACAGAACAAGTAGTGTTTAGAATAGCCTGTTTTTTTACGGCTGTCAATTATGTGAAGAAATATTTTTGAAATTAATTACATGTGAAAAGACTACATTTACGTTGTAGTAAGCCTTCAGGTATCCATGATTTTTTTGTTGACATAGATTTGTAAATAAGTATAAATAAGTATAAAGTATTTATATATGATATATAAATATAATTAAAAGCTTCATGTAGTTTATATAAGGTGATATATATATTTTGTATATGTTGAGATATTATGTATCTTGTGGCGTTGATGTTTGATCAGTGCTTTTATCATTGAGTGTACATTGGTAGCAATTTAGAGTGAAGAAGTTTCTAAGAAGGTATTTTTGAAATATGTTGAATCAAGTGAATGTTGATGCCTCAAAGCATCCTTGAGTTCCTGTGCGCAGGGGAATTGAACATACATGTGTTCATATTGACCTCGAACTTTGCTTTTCGACCTCTAAAGTCAAAGCTCAAAGCAGTTCAGTCCAAGTAAACATCCAAACCAACACACATGCTTTCGAAGATTTTGATTAACATGAATGGGAATTTCAGGGTCTAAGTACACCTTTACCCTCAACATCAACCCAGTTTATCTTTGAGTTCAGCTACACCCTGAACTGGACAAACACACAACATGAAAACATATTTATAAAAAATATATATAAAAAATAAACTATTCAAGTGACTCTAATTGACCTGTTTTTGGTCAACACTTGTCCAACTCATGCCCAACCGTATAAGGTGTCTACTATGTGCTAAACTAAATCATAGCAAAAATGCACCTTGCAGGACACATCTCTTGCATAGCCCAATAAAGAGTCTTCTTAATGTTTTTTTTTGCATATTTATTAATTCCATAGAAAACATAATCAAACGAATACACATCTGCAGTAGCTCTTTGATTTCATTGGCATCTTGCATAGAAATAAAGTTAGAACATGACTTTCTTTCCCATCATGAGAAAAAATGTAAAGTGACAGGTGCCTAATTAGACCTTACCCTACAAACATACAATCTGATTGCACTAATGGATTATTATTTTTAAATTATATCCTGAATAACAATGTATTATTAATGTCTATTTGTTTATGTAAAGCAGGGGTTTTCTTTCTGCTGTCCAATCCCATTTCTTTAGATAAAATTAATCTAACAACCTGTTAAAATGCACCAGAATACAGCGGAAATTCCCTCTAATTTATTAAACGTTTTCTGGGGGTGGCCCAGAAAAAATCTGGAATGAACAGAAGCGTAATAGCAGCCCCAACACGATAACACCTATCCTACATTGGTGTTCTTAATCTAAAGGGATATAAACATAAGTAGCCTGTATCCTTCAACCTCTGCCTTATCTCACAAGACGTACTTCATGTGAGCTTCTGTGCCTCACTGATAAAAATAAAATAAAATAAAAACGTCCTCATGACTCCCTCATGATCCTGATAGGTCTTTGTCTTTGGCTACCTGAAACCAGAACCTACTGAACTGGACTGCAAGTGTTAGAAGCACAGCCTGCGTAGTATGTAATAGCTACCATATGTACTTTGTAGTGGCTACTAGAGGTGGACCACTAATGGACCATAATTTATTGCACTGTGTGGGCCAAGTGTAAACAGAATGTGTCAATGGGCATAATTTATGGTATGACATCAGGCAGGATTTTTTTTGTTTTAATAATGGGTTTCAGACTAAAAACCAAGTAAAGGTGGTTGTGGAAATAAATATCCCCAGGTACTTTCTGAGTATTTCTGTGATGGTTTTCCCAAGAACAGAGTCAGTTTAACAGGTTCAATCAACCATAGAGTAATTGAAAACAACAATCGGATTCTGTTGCTGTACAGAGACAAAAAATGTCCACAGTTTTAAAAAGGGGTTTCTGTGGATGTGTCTTCTTCCACTGCACCTACAAACAGACATGAGGAAATATGAGATGAGCGTGCCATGAATCCCTTTCTGATAGAGTAGAAGAAGTGCATCTGAGGCCCGGCTATGTCAACCAGAACAGATACAGTATACTATACACGCAGCACCCATTTGTTGAATAATGAATAAACACTGACACAAACATGCATGGACGCACATGCACACACACACACACACACACACACACACACACAAACACACACACCACGCATACCATCTTGGATGTGTTAGTTGGTATAACTGGTGGGTTACTCTCTATGTTGTCATTGATAACCAACTTATCACAATGCTGAAAGTAGTTCACATGTGGCAACGTAAAAAATATTTTTGTGTAACTACAAAAACAATAGAAATGTGACATGTTACAGCAGCATTAGGCAGAGGGATAGTTGAGTTATACATGGCTTGTAAAAGCTCAACATATATTTTTATTGTCCCTCATCCATAGATGCACCAGCCTATGTAATGGTTGCCAGCAAAGGCACATCAACACTGCACTTGTGTTATACTTACTTGGAGCAGCTGAATAGGAAGACAAACTTGCCATTTGTGTACCTACACTGTAAACCCGGATAAGTTAATACAACTCAAAACTTTTGATGTAACTGATTACATCAATAGTTTTGAGTACATTAACTAAATATTTTAATTAAATTAATTTGAAAAGTTTTAGTACATGAATTTTGTACTTAAACTTTTAAATTAACTTTAATTAAAATATATAGTTAATGTACTCAAAACTATTGACGTAATCAGTTACATCAAAAGTTTTGAGTTGTATTGACAATTCGGGTTTACAGTGTACATAATGCAAAGCAGCGAGATTAATTACACTGTAAACACTTAAAGGAAGTTTTAAACACACATCACAATGTTTATCAATAGAGAGTGTAACAATATCAGTTACTTCTAAATATCTCCAAATATTTACTTCTTTAGTTATTTACCTTTGATTTTTCTCTTTCTCCATCTCCACAATATAAAACAAGCAGTGGTTCCAATCCCACAGAGCACCAGTATGACCAGTACAGAGGACACTGTGGGTGCTACAGGTACTCCTGGGTCATACTCTGTGGTAGAGACAAACAAGTCAGTAAAATTATACTCCCAACTCTTGTTACTTTTTTTTTTTTTTTACTTTTCTTCATTTTTTCTTTTACCACAGCCACGTTGTTTTACAACTACATAACTAATGCCTTTTAAAGTTTTACTGTTACACAGACTGCTTAAATATATCATCCACACATACAGTACATGTAAGTGTAAAAGGAAATACCTAATCCAATGTCCAGCTTGTTATCCAGACTGAGGTGTTCAGCTCTGCAGGTGTAGTGATGCTGCTGTAGCTCCTTTGCGCTGACCTCCAGGCTCTTCCTCATCTGGTACGTCTCATCTCCATTAGGTAGCAGCTCCCCCCCAGTGATCTGGTGGTCAGGCACAGGCTGGCCGTCTCTGAGCAGGGTCAGGTTGATGTGACGGGGGTAGAAACCAGTGGCCAGGCAGGTCACTTTGGCCCCTCCAGAGTCTGGAAGTATCTTCTGAAGGAGTCTGACTCTGGGTTTCACTGAAGATGGTGTAAATAGTTATATACATTTTCAGTACTGTCAAGATATGAAACTGTACTAGTTTTTAATTATATACTTACATTATTAAATACTACATGGAATGTGCAATATTGCCATGACACCCCTTATTACTGTTATGTATAGTAAGAACTTGTTCTGCCCTACAAAGCCAAAAGGCAGTAACTATATTTTGTCAAAAGAGTTTAGACTAGAAATTGACTTTACAACACCACCTTTGACTTCTGACTAAATCTCCTGCTTCTTGCTATTTAAAAGTCCATAAAAGCATCACCACTTGTAAGTGCCAGTTTAAATAATATTAGAAACTAGATGTACCACATAGCGGTAGACATAGTTGAGTGAAGGCCGCGTGTGTTGGGGTTGCACCGTCCTTGTGAGTTGAAATGTTGTATTTAGGTACGGTAATACTAAATTCTGTCAAATGGAGTCTGTGTATAGTCTTAGCCTTCCTTGACCCTATGTGTTGGGTCTTTTGTTAAATGAATTAATGAATTCTACTTTTGTGGAACATGTGCCTGTTGCTTAAAAGTATACCTAAGGGGTAAGCTTATTGGAGTGGCCTGAGGTGAACCCCCCCCTCAGGTGGCATAGTCGACCATCACGTTTTAAATGACCTTGCCTCTGCCACAGGCAGGCAGTACAAGAATTGAATAAGGAAAAGACTGAAGCTGAAACGGGACAAAGGAACATTACATGGATCTTCAACCCCCCAACAGTGTCATGCCATGATGGGGTATGGGAATGCCAGTTAAGATTGGTGAGAAAGGTCCTAAATTCAGTTGTAGAGCAGCAAACTTTGGATGAGGAGGGTCTGCAAACACTAATGTGTGAGGTTGAGGCAGTCACCAATAGCCAACCTCTCACAAAAGTGTCAGATGATCCAAACGACTTGGAGGTGTTAACTCCAAATCATCTGCTTTTGATGAAGAAGGATAAGGATATCTACTCCAGACATAGGTGGCACCAGGTCCAATACATGGCAGAGTTGTTTTAGAAGTGCTGGACCAAGAAGTATGTGGAGGCAGTGAAAGCATGGAAAGCATGATTTCATTAAGTGTAAACCACAGTTTCAGGAATATAGGTAGCTATGAGCATGGCTTTAACTCACTACAAAGTGTCTAAGTGGTTAAATCTTTTTGTTTGTGTTTGTTGTGTTGTTGTGATATTTTTTGGTGAAAATAAATCTTTTTGGTTTTTGAAAATTCTATAACACAAGTCATTGCTCAGGAAGCCATGCTTTACACCACTATTATATGTACAGCATGTTCGACAGGGCTTGCTGTGTATTTTTCAGGATCAGTGTCATGTCAAAGCACGTTGTGTACATGGTGACATTATAATCGTTGGCGTCATTAACAGAAAAAGGATTGATCTGCCAGTATATAAAGAACTTCACCTTTCTTTAGCACGCGCTTGTTTTCATTCACAAGGTATTTTTTTAGATATTTGATGCAGTTGGGGTGGAAAATCATTCCATATCGCGAGGGAGAGAAGTGAGTCCATATGTAACTGTCCATATTTGGCAACCTCCGATCAGTGTGAAGAGTATCGTGGTCTACATCATAATAGTCTACTTCTACAACCTCCCCGTTGTAAGCATCCTTGTTGACCATTGGTCCTGGTTTACCATTGTCCAATAGTTCACATCCAGCAGCTCTCTGAAACACAGAGATATCTAAAAAGAAATAAACAATTAATGGTCAATGTTTGTATGGCTTTGTTGCTACTGGACTTGTCAGACACTTGCAGGCATGAGCTGTAGTTTAGAACTTTACATTTTGCCCACTATTCCAGTAATAATGTAGCAACCCAGTCACTAAAACGCTGTCGCCTGTCCATGCAACTTTTTTCCTCTAATAAAAGGCTCCAGATTTTCACTTGAGACAATGCAGAAGGTTAGGTGATAAACTGTTGAGACCAGTGTTTTTATTTTCCATCCCTGCGTGCCCTGTGTGAACCTATCTTGCTATTGCTAGACTGAAATAGCAAACAATGTAACATAGGCCTACTTTGTTTTCATTCTCATGTCGCTTTATATCAAGGTAGCCTACTCCACTTTGAGGACATCATTTTTTTTACAAAGCTGGATAAACGATACCAAACAAACTGGATAAGTGTGCATGTGATGGTATGGCTGCAGTAGGCTAAAATATCACAACATCTGCAAAGGACAACTGCACTTTCAACCGTTAGGGCAACCGTACAGGAAAAAACTACTCGGTGTTGCTTTAAATGTTTTTTTATGTAAATGTATTCAAAATGCCAAGCCTTTTTATTCATACATTATTCATACAGTGCTCTATGTTTTGAAAGTGTGAACCAAAGATCTTCACCTGCATTTAAAAACTTAATTTACAGCCAGCAAACTCTGTTTATGTTTTAAATTTTTGTGCCTTCTCCCCCTGGCAGGGTAGCAATGCTGTCAGTATTTTGAATTGGACTGCAGTACCAGGTTTGGCCATAATCCTACAGAAACCAATTGACAGCAATGAAAGCGCTTTAATTGCAGGCCTAAATTAGGTTTGAGTATGCATGCCACATTCAGGCATTTGTGATTGGTTGAAGTTTTAAAATTGACAATACGTATCTACCCACCATCTGGGTCCACCAGGCCTATAAACAGCACCATGAGCAGGTAATCATCGGATAAAAGAGACATGGTTGGTTTGAATCCCCAAATGTGTTGTGCTTTTGTTTTTGCATTTTAATTAAGTATCCCTTTTTGTGCTTAACTGGCAATATGTCTTCCATCTTCAGTAGGCCTAACAGTCTCTCTCCGAACAGTTATCTTACCATTTGTGTGGTTGAAGTAGTTCTTCAAATAAGATGCTTTGTCTTTAAGTTGTCCATGTGTATATCCAAGGTACGATCCAATGTAATTCACGCCTTCTGCATCCATCACTGTGTCTGAGGCCTTATTGGTGTCTATGTACATTACTTTGGCCTTATCTGAGTTATAGTGCGCAATTACAATATCATCCAGTAGTACATTCCCTGAGAATTCAGGGAATGGTGTCGTTCCTCTAATGTAAGTTACCCTCAGGCATAAGGAGTGAGACCCTGGGGGGTTAGAAGAGGGACACAGTGATTATTGTGTTAGCCAACACATTGTCACTGGAACAGCCATTACAGTATGTAGATAGAGAAATGTTTTTGTTTTTGGGGAAACTTGCTCTGTGTCATACAGTACATCTCACACATTTACCAGACAGCGTACTAGACAAGACAGAATAGACAAACGTTTTAGCCCCCACTCACCTTCTCACCTACAGACCAGGACAAAACACATAAACCCACATCATAAATAGAATGGTAAAGTGCAGTTGTGTATATTATGACATTATTTAGTTAAGAGAGAGAAAGTGCAGAGAGAAAAGAGGACGAGGAAAAGAGAGCAGCTGGAACCTCCTGCCTAATGCCAACAATTCATACTGTATGTCTGGTATTCAGAATGTCAAATATCTTCGTTAATAGCTTGTCCTTTCTTAAACACCATCGCTTCCCCAGGAGATCTACAGCGGGTGTTCTCAAACTTCTGTAAGCTGTTCAAATGTATTAAGAGAGACCCTCCCCATTATTATTCTACTTCTTGTTCTTCTTATTTTTGTTTTTGCTTTATACCACTATGGTCTAAGTCAGCAACCTCAGCAACATGCATCAGTAGAAACATATTGTTGTTGTATAAATGCAGTGTAGTACTATGTTAAAATATAAATTGCGTTACAAAGGCATAATCTAATGTGATTATTTAGGACTGTTTAAGTGTTTCAATTGAGGTCTAAAGCTTTTCATGTCACACCAAAATGTAGTATTGTGTCTACTTGCTACATCTAACAATGTCATCATCCATGCTTTTCATCTTTCCATTCCATCTCAATCAGCTTTCACTACCTGTCTCAGCAGATTGACCCAGAATTCCTGGGCAAACATCTACAATAACAAAGCATTCGTGTTCTGCATTCGATTAAGTTTGGCCCATTTACACAGACCTAAAGCCTATGTTTTGTTTTCCTTTTTTATAGGCCTATTGATTAGAGTTGTGATGAACTGATACTTTTGAACAACTTCACACAGATGCACACAAAAGCTCCTTCACAAAGTGAGAGACAGGGAACAATTATATGGGGAGGAGTGCAGCCTAGCTCTACGGTGCATATTTGATATGCAAATGTAGAATGACCCCATCTGAGTTGTCCGCATCAGGTAGTGCTACGTCCAATAACTGCAACTGTTACTCTTGCTCTACAGCATATAAAGTTTATATATACAGCACATATTGTAAATATACTAAATATACAATTGTCCATATAACATCCTGTATATTGCCCCCTGTTAATCATGCTAATTTATGTTATGCCCATGCTTTTTTACACTGTCCTACCTATACATTCTGCTCCTAGAACTTATTTGTGCATTATCTGCACATAACTATGTCCTACCATAATTTATCTGTACATATTCTGCAAATTAGTTAATTAACAGAGGGCAATATACAGATGAAACTATCTACAGACATGTTATATGGACAATTGTATACATTCAGCGTCACCCTATGAAACATGACAAATGAAGTTATAATTAATATTTCAGAATAATTCAAACTCAGATACTGAGGTGGTTTGAATTGTTTAGCTCCAAATCTCATCTCAACATTCCTCCTAGTGATTATTTCCAGGATAAAATTAGATACCCTCAAGCTTGCTCTTTAAAATGTAATAAATATTTTTTTAAAAAGCTAAATGAGCCTGTCTTTTGAATGTGTCTTTCAAAGGAATGATCCGGAAAGATCAAGATCCCCTCAAAGAGCCATGAATCCCATCTCTACTATTGATTGAAGCTTTTTGGTTATAGGCCTACTCTTCATCAGCCTCATTTTCATTACTTTCCGCCGGTGTTCTGTCATTCTGTCCTACATTGTCAGAAAATCCTACGGTAGGATGTCTCGACAGACATAATCTGTCAGATTGTCCTACATTGTCAAAGCATCCTACGGTAGGAGGAATGACACTATCAGACACGTCTTTACCATAACATGTTTTAGGATAGGCTACCTACCCAACATTTAAGGATAATGTAGACTTCCGAGTATTATTTTAGCCAACACACGAATGCAGGACGTCATGAAAATTCAAGTTTACCAGCAATTTAGTCTACGTGATACGCAGGTAGTATACCCACCACGCCACCAGTTTGGCGTTTTCTATACACACCTAAATAAATGACTGTACCAACCTAAAGTATGAAAAGTTGAAAAGTTAAACTGTTTAGGGAAGATATTTTTTGTATTTCAAGACTCGCTCACTTTTTAAAATCAGAATTATATTACATTGTGTGGTTAATATTGAATTTACGTCATTAATCTACCCCGCTTGCTCTGCAAAGTTTTAGTAACAGCTGATGTAGGACAAAATGATGTTTAAATGGCGGGAAATGGAGTATCGTGATCTGCTCATGCGCGCGCATGTGCCGTGGGTGTTTGTAGGATAAAATGATATGTAGGATAGAATGATAGAACACCTGCAAAGGTAGCCTATTCGTGTTTCTAATTACAGCCATTTTCTCACGGTTTCAACATTTGATCGATGATGTCTTTATAGATTCGCAATGAACGCCTACACCTCTAAGTTCAGCGAATTGGGTTGATATAGATGATTCATAACTGTTTTGGGACTGCCACAGCGGGTTTAGTCGTCATGGGTGCAACTCGGTTCAACTTGAACTCCGTGTTTTTTGAACTTCCTTTCTGGAATACCCCTCCTAGTCATATGACACTTTACTTAACAGCTGACGCACACGGTACATGGTTTATTTTACAAAATCATGGAAATGCATGGTTGTATCATTCATTATGTTATAGTCTTTTAACTGAAAAAGGAAAGGCCAATGTTGTGAACTGTGTTATAAAATTATTAATGTTCTTAGGCTACATAGCATTGTTAAATTAAACCAAGTTAAAAAGATCCATGCAGCACATTTACTTAATTTTTAAAATTGGTTCTATGGTCCGTGGTGGTGATTTCCTATTCTTAACTCAACATAATAATAGGTAGCCTATTTCTTGGTCATTGGCAACATTATGTAGCCCAAACATTACAAGTATAAAACACAATGTAGACTAACTTACCTGTTTCCCGCAGTGAAACAAATAAAGAACACAAAAATATGAACGTTCTCATGTTTTTGCTGTTCTGATCAAAACATGGACAAGTAGATCACTAGATAGAAAGATCATCAGTGTAATGGCCTCAAAAGTTCTACTAAGCTATATCTAGCTGTTTCTCTCTTTTAAACCACTTCCTCCAAAAGAGATTACAGCACAACAAAGTGTCTCTTGTTGTTTTTCGCTGACATGCTGCAAAAACTCAAGCCAGTCCAAACCCAACATGTCATGGGGTTCACCTTGCAAGTTCACTTCAACTGTTTTTTTGTTTTTAGCTTTGCTTCATAGCACTTAAAAAGGCATCACACATTTAACATGTAAGAAAGAGTTGGTGTTTAGCAAATATGGTCAGGTACTTAATATCTCTGTGCTGGTCACCAAATATGAGGCTGGCATCTTGCTGGTCTTCATGTTCCTGTTTTGACTTGTAATGTCTGTAGATTAGCTTCTTCACATTGTAATTGTAGGCCAGTTGGATGTCATCCAGCATCACCACTGAGCTAATCTCTGGGAAAAGGTTGTCTTCAAAGATGAATGTTGAAAGTGTCCAAATAGAATGAGAGCCTGTGAATTAAAATATCAGGATAATGTCGATCTACATGATGATAGTCTATCTCTCTTTAGATAGTGGTTAGATTGAGACCATTTTAAACAGACATGATCAGGCAGAGAGTGCATAAGGCTACACTGAGTGTTGGTAGTAGTCGTAGCAGCAGTTGTGAGAGAACAAGTAGTGTTTAGAACAATTTGTTTTTAATGGCTGTCAAGTATGTAAAGAAATATTTTTGATAATCAAACTCTAGAAAAGACTACGGGTATCCATGATGTTTGTTGACATAGATTTGTAAATTAGACTTGAAAAGTGTAATGAAAAACTTTATTGTTCTATATACGCTTTTTTGAATATCAGACTGAAAATGCTCAGGTTCCTGAGATTTTATGTATCTTGTGGCTTTGACTTTTGATCATTGCATTCACCATTGAGTTCATGTGTTCAGGGAAATGGAACATATGTACATGTGTTCACATTGACCTTGAACTTTGCCCTTTGACCTCCAAAGTCAAAACAGTTCATAATAGAGTCCAAGTAAACATCCAAACCAACACACATGCTTTCGAACATTCTGATTGACACAAATGGGAATTTCAGGCTCTAAGTAAACCTTTACCCTCAACATCAACCCTGTTTAGCTTTGAGTTCAGCTACACCCTGAACTGGACAAATATACAACATGAAAACATATTTAAAAAAATAGTCAAGTGACTCTAATAGTCCTGTGTTTTTGGTCAACACTTCTCCAACTCATGCCCAACCGACCGTAAAGTGTCTACTATGCTGGACATAAAGGCATGTAATTACTACGTTACAGAAATAGGCTACCTCATTACTAAGAAACAGTCGTAGTCTATTAAATGTGATATATGTCACATATATCACATATATCACAAGTGAATGGGGTCAGCAATTCAGGCACTGAACCCACTTTCTCGCCCACCAGTGTTAAAAATCATACCACATCACCACAGTTGAGCAGGAAATAGAATGCATTTTATACTGTATAGCTGAAGTCTGATATTTAAAATATTATGAAAAGGTCCCCCCTGCAATACAGATTGCTAAAACATTTAGAGTACTTTTTAGAAAGAATGTATACATGTAGTATAACATATAAACAGGCCTTACATTTTCCAGGAAATGTTTTGAGCAAAACTACGTACCTAATTACTGACACATCTCCTCTACCCTATTCTGCAATATCATTCACTATACAAAAGTAAGCAAATGACAAGTATATATCATGTACCATTACACACACAATTTTATGGAGCCTGCACATCTTTTATGGGGAATGAGGAGGGCTTTGACAGCAGATCAGGAACAGAATTTGTGGCTGCTGCTAGAGGTCTACATACGGTTGTTGTCTATGGGTATAATTTATGGTATGTCATCAGGCAGGATTCCTGCACTTTTGTTTTAAAGGGGTCCTTCCGCTAAAAACCACTTTGAGTAGCACTATTTACAATGTGGTGGGTCACAACAAGCAGTATATGCACGCAGCATTCCAAGACGTGAAATTCGACCCTCATGGTTTTACTGGTCATTGAAGGGTCGAGCTAATCAAAACGAGCGGATCAGAGCATGCTAAACCTATCTACGTCACTAGGTCGTAAGCCCGCCCAGAGCCATATATGGCAAGCCCACATCCCAAAGGATTGGTGGACAGAAGCTAGGTGAGCGAAAGACAGGGAATTAGCCCAATCAGAGGTGCCTTATTGACACGTCATGGATATTCACGAGGGACACCGGAAAAAAACAGTCGTTCAACCACTACATCTGTTATAGCTTACAGAAAACAGCGTCAAACAAGAGATCTAGGACATAATTTTTACAGAAATGACGCACAATGCATTCAACCAAGTGGCGACACAGAAATATGAATAAAAATAACGATGGAAGTTCCCCTTTAATAGTGGATTCCAGACTAAAAACCAAGTAAAGGTGGTTGCGGAAACAAATATTACCAGGTACTTTTAGACTTACAGTCAGTTTAATTGACAGGTTCAAACAATCAACCATAGAGGAATTGAAAACAAACATTGGATTATGTTGTATAGAGACAAAAAATGTCCAATTTTAAAAACGGTTTTCTGTGGATGTGTCTTCTTCCACTGTGCCTGAAAACAGACATGAAGATTATGAGAGGTGACAGTGCCATGGATCCCTTTCTGATAGAGTATGCAAAAAGTAATTCACATGTGTCAACGCAACAAAAAAACCCAAAATGTTTTTATTTTTCATCATCCATAGATGCATCAGCCTATGTATGTAATGGTTGCCAGCAAAGGCACACTAACACTGCACTTGTATTATACTTACTTGGAGCAGCTGAATAGGAAGACAAACTTGATGTTTGTGTACCTACATAATGCAAGGCAGACAGACTGATTATAAACACTAAAGAAAGTTTTATCAGTTACTTCTAGACAGTTGTAAATATTTACTTCTTTAGTCATTTACCTTTAGCATTTCTCTTTCTCCACAATATAAAACCAGCAGTGGCTCCAATCCCACAGATGCCCAGTATGACCAGTACAGGGGACACTATGGATACTACAGGTACTCCTGGGTCATACTCTGTGGTAGAGACAAACAAGTCAGTAAAATTATACTCTAGTTCTTGTTACTTTCTTTTTTTTACCTTTCTTCATTTTTTTTCTCTCACCACAGCCACATTGTTTTACAACTACAAAACTAAAGCCTTTAAAATTTAGCTGGTGCACAGACTGCTTTAATATATCATCTACACATGCATATATCATCTACACATGCAGTACATGTAAGTATAAAAGCAAATACCTAAGACAATGTCCAGTTTGTTGTCCAGACTGAGGTGTTCAGCTGTGCAGGTGTAGTGATGCTGCTGTAGCTCCTCTGCGCTGACCTCCAGGCTCTTCCTCATCTGGTACGTTCCATCTCCATTAGGTAGCAGCTCCCCCCCAGTGATCTGGTGGTCAGGCACAGGCTGGTCGTCTCTGAGCAGGGTCAGGTTGATGTGACGGGGGTAGAAACCAGTGGCCAGGCAGGTCACTTTGGCCCCTCCAGAGTCTGGGAGTGTCTTCAGGAGGAGTCTGACTCTGGGTTTCACTGAATGTTTCAAACAATATCATATCATTTAGAACTCAAAATAAATCATGATTTAGGTGTAACATTTGTATGTAATAGTTTGGTTATGGTAGCATCATCACTCAACAATTAAGATATGCTCCGGTTTTAGTTTTTGCAGATGAAAGGGACAAGGACAACACCTCATGAATATCAAAATATATTTTCACTCTAGTGGTGTGATGTGTTAAACCCTGTCTATAGGAATCATACCAATAACTTCTGAACATTAAACATGTATTAATCATGAATACAAAATACAACTATATTACCTTTTCTCATTACAGTGTTTTTGGCATTGTGAAGGTCGCTCTTCAGGCTTTTGATGCAGGCAGGGCCGTATATATTTGTATACACCCTTTCTCTTATACTTTTCTTTACACTGCTCCACATTGCTGCCCATACACCTACATATTCAAAAGTGTTGTGCTCCATGTTGTAGTTCATGCCTTTGTTACCCACTCCATTGAAAGCATACCAGGAGTGATATGGACCAGGGCTATCATTGTCAAAGAGTTCACAACCAAGCAGATGTTGTTGGACAAGTATTTCTTTAAAAGAGAAAAAGAAAGTTCATTGAAGCACTACATTCACTAAAGCACTGTCCTTAAAAAGAGGCATTGAGTACTTTGTAGGTATGCAGTTTGATTGAATACCTTGTGCACACCCACAATAGGTAAAGCAAACGAATTAAGAATTACAAGTAAAAAAAAAACAATCAAAGGTTGCCACATATTTACCTTGTGTACTGTTGAACTGAATTTTTAAGAAAAATGCTGCATCTTTCATGCGTCCGTGCAGGACTTCTAGGAGACTGCTGTCCTCCTCCTCTACACGGCCATGCTCTGACCTGTACGGGCTGTGTATCATCTTTCCCTTATTTGAGTCATAATAACCCATCTGAATGTCATCCAGCATCACCACTACACTGAACTCTGGGAAAGGCGTGTCTCCAATGATAAGTGTTGCAAAAATCCATTGAGAATGTGTACCTGCAGATGAGACTAAAAGTTTACAAAAGTTAACAAATATTGTCCCATGGAAGTCAATGAGTAATACTATCCAAAAAACCTCAAACTAATTTTAATACTATAAAGGGTACTCATGAAGTTTTTTGTAAGAGGCCTTTGGTCATAATCCTGTGTAACCCAATAGAAATCATTCAAGAAACAAAAACAAATAACGTTTAATCAAAATGATAAGTAGGTCTTAGTGTCTGAAGACTTACAACCCCTCATGAAACATTCCAAAACTACTCCAGTATTCTGACTAAACAGTCTATATACAGTAAAATAATGATTAAAAAACAGCATTACCTGATATTACAGTCAAAGCAATCTGGAATGAACAGAGGAGTAATGGTAGCATTGACATTGTGAAACAGGTATCCTCTGCTTTTTCCAGGTATTCCAATGTAGTGTTTTGTTAGCCTACCTCTGCAAGTGAAATGAAATGAAACTGTAACCCACTAAACTGCAAAGCATTAAAAACTAGATGTACCACATAGTGGCACATGGTAGGACTGCTGCCTGGTATTGTTTTTTGGAGTATGAAATACAAATGGCCGAATACAAATAGGTTGGAAAGGCCAAGTGAGGTTAAATGTTTTGATGAGCCTCGCATTTACAAATCCCAGTTTTAAATGGTTATGGTGTGTAGGGCTAACTGATGGAGTTTGGCTACTAGAGGTGCTCCTGAGTTGGAAAATCGTAGTGTGAACTGCTAGTGCTAAAGTGAAAAGTTTTCCAGACTTCTAACTTTGAGGGGGAACACTGCCCCCATGACAAAACTTCTTGTACGATTATTGACTCATTAATGAGTGCAATCAAATGTTGATTAATAGTCAAGTATCAAGATTCAACAGTACAACTGAAGTCTTTATATATATTCATAAAACAACATATAACTGTCACTGCAGTGAGTTCAGCTTCCTAAAGGCCACTGATACAAAACAATCTCTGACAGACCTACGTAGTTCTTGTTGTAAATGTTCCAAAACAGCAAGCTGAGGGAGCAACACAAAACTCCCCAAAAAGTAGGTGGTGCCCAAACAGTGGTGGCATTTTGTAATTAGTTTGGCCTTGCTTGGCCATGACTCGTATAACACTGACATTTTGCAGCTGGGCTAGCTGTACCCCAACCACCTTTGATGCCACAATCAGCAGCTTTGACAGTGCACCCCCATTGATCATTGGCAGACAACCGTAGCACACCACAATGCAAAAATACAGGACAGATTCTAAAAAAAATCTGCAAAAACATTGTCAACAAAGTCCCACACACATGAAATGGCTTCATTCTTCTTAAAAGGGAAAGCCACTGTTGGGCCTTTCTACATACACCATCAGTGTTACTATCAAAAGGATAATTTGTTATCAATACCGGCTCCCATGTATTTGCACCTAAGTGTGACATTTTCATTCAATATAATAGCATGTGTAAAAGAGTATTGCCACCACCAGAAGTCAACTAACATGTATTTGGTCTTTAGACCATGTTCATCCTTATGTAAAAGACTCATTGACCATATCTTCACTAAACTTTAAAAAATACCTATTATGCTAACTGCTCCTGCAGTTAATGGTATGTAAACAGAAAAGAAGAGGTAAGGGCACACAACCTTGGGGAGTAGAAAAAGCTGAAGAAACAAATTTGGAGGTTAGGGCACCATTTACCCAAGCCTGCTGCACTACCATAGAAACATTAAAAAAGCGATCAGCACCCAACTATGCCAGAAACTCTGCCAAGGAGAAGTACAAAACAGTCATAAGAAAGGAATCGAAACCGTACAATGACAGCTTTTTTTTATCAGTTGGGTCCAGAAATAAAGAGGTTTTAGGTACTTCCTAGGTAAAATAGTTGTCCTGTGCTTATTTTACTACAGAGCTATTTTACAACAGTTTTGTGTGTTATAATGCTGGGTATACGCTCTGTGTTATTGGGAATAGGGAAGGCTGTATGACTTGTTCAAACTGTGGCCACCGCATGGAGCTGATTCAGAAGGCCACCGTAAACACACAGCATATGTAGTTATTGACACATTGTAATCATTTTCCAATAACTCCAGTGACACCCTAAAAAAAGTACTGATACACATTATTCTAGGTAAATACATAATATGTAGAAAATGTGCAATACCTGATTCCACTGAGAAAAAAAGTGGAAAAAACTGAGTAAGCCTTGAACTGGTAGCCTCAACATTTTAATATACAGTATATGTACCCCCTCTGAGGTTTTCAGTATATCCCGTGGTATATCCACTTCATCTCTTTCCAACGGCAGTTTCTTTTCCTTTAAAACTCTGCCCATGCGCTACTAGGGTTGGACCAAGACATTTTAAGACTGCAGTAGTTCCTGTTTTTTTTAACACTTCCTGATGGTACTCAAAACCACATCTTAAATTAACTGGAAACCAATGCACTTTGCCGTGTACACAATCACAGATTTTTGTGATATATATGTCTGTTCACACGGTATATCTTAATATTATTACTACCTCCGCCTACAAGGTTATGTGTTTCTCTGTCTGTTTGTTTGTCTGTTTGTTTGTTTGTTAGCAAAATAACTCAAAAAGTCATTAACGTATTGTTCTAAAAGTTCAGAAATCACAGTATGTCGGTATTGTCACTGCCTCGAGGTGATTCTTTTTTGGTGAAAATCAGTTCATTGGTTACCTAACAAAAAATGTTTTTTTTTAATTGGCATATCATGCAAAATGTCTCCATTAACCCAGAGTAAGCAATGATATTGTGGGGAAAATGTGAGGAACTTACACAACTCTATTCAGGGCATTACAACACAAATGCATTCGCAACACAGGCAGACTGAACACATATGCTCTGCCAAGGAGGTTATATTTAAGGGTATGGGATGCCAAATAATGCCCTTAAGGCATTACTTCAGCAAAACAGCTGGTATCTATTATATATGGCATCTATTCGTGTCTATTTCCTTCACCGCTATGCAGTGCAGCAGTCTGACACCTATAGAAAGTAGAAGTAGTTAAAAACAGACTCTTCTATGCAGTACTTAAAATGACTTTCTGTGTGGAATTATAAAAGACTGAGGCCAAAGCTTCGGGAAACGTGTAAGCAGTATAACTCAGTTAATCGGGCAGTCAAAATCCAAATAAGACAGGCCATTGAAAATAGACATCACAGCAGTGGCGGCTCTATAGTGTTTTACGGCCCCAGGCAAGACCACCTCTCAGTTCCCCCCCACCCACCTTCTCAGCAAGCAAGGGCGCCTGCAGTTCCACAACAATCCACAGTTTAGGGGGCGCCAATGTGAAGATTGCAGCGATATGACACACAGAGCTTTTTATTTTATTTTATTTTTTTTTCCCAGGCGCTCGTGGCGCCCCCCACGAAATGGCGCCCTGGGCGGCTGCCCGGTTCGCCCATGCCTAAAACCGCTACTGCATCACAGCGCTTTCTGTAACCACGTGTTCTTTGGGTATTTTCTTCAATCTGTAAAATGCAACCAGACAAGTTGAGCAGGATGACGGCAGAAGGGTGAGTCCTAGACCATAAACACTGTGTTTCCTTTATTTCACCACAGTCACCTTCACACTTTTGGAATAAACAGACTAAACATGTGTAGGTGGCAGACATTCATAGCTCTTGTCCCATTTGTTATTGCTACGGATACAGGTAAAAACTAAAATATTCTATTTGTTATTTGGGTTTTGATGCTTTTTTGTGTGTTGAATAGTTTTTCAATGGATGCTGCCCATGTTAAAGGCACATGTGTTGATGGTTGTGTTTATGGTTGTACTTTTTGCTATGTTTATATTGTTATGTTCTGTTATTGTTATGTTTATAGTGTTATGTTTCTAAGATGTTTGATGTACATTTGTGGGCCTAGGGCACGCTGCAATTTCTAATCCTGTGTGCAATCTGTACATATGGCTTTTCACAGTAAAGCTGACTTGGACTTCTGACTTTTTGCTTTCTTTTATTTTTTATTTGGCAGCAGATGGTTTTGTCCAACACAGATGGTTTTGTTATATTTCAAGCAAACTTTCAGGTGTAAGAATATAAATAAAAATGATCCTGGTGTTACTAAAGGTTGATTGGTTGATTCTATGCTACCTGCTTATGGACAGTTTCTCTTGATATAAGATTGTAATCTGTTGATGCAAGAATGACATGTAAAAGATGTAGTTGTTTCAATTTTATTTGCTCTCTTATTTTTACTAAAGTGTTTTTCCACTTGCTTCCCTCCCAGGTTCTCACTCTTTGTCAATTCTTGCTACATTTATAAAGGGTGACACTCCATTCCCAGAATTCAGTGCTGTATTTCAGTTGGATGATATTCAGATTGGATATTATGACACAAAGGAGGACAGGCTTGTCCGCAGGAGAGTAGATGGTCCAGAACGCATACCTGATGCCTCCGAGCTAAGATATGTTGAAAAACTAGTTGGTTACTACTATGGAACTATGGGAGAAAGAATATCCTATTTGAAACACATACTTAATGACACAAACAGTAAGTCCAAGTACCATAATCCAGATTAGCCTACAGGTCGGTGTGACCATTGCATATTACATTTCACCCTCCAGGTGTGTGAAACCAAGAAAAGACACACGGATAAAGACTACATTGTCTGTGTTGTATTTAAAAAAAACTATTGATATTTGACCAAAGTGAAAATGTCAGATGGGACTTCTTCCTTTTCCTTGATAGAGTAGAAATGTCAATCATTAAGTTAGTGATGATGCATTGGGTCAAAACCTGTTACATACATCATTAACTTTGGCTTTTCCTGTGGTGTTTGAGATGTTTATGTTTTACAGAGAGTCACAGGATGTCAGGTGGAGAAAAATGACAAACTAGGAATGACTATAAACAGAGATGCATTCAACGGGGAGACTGGAGATGTCCGCTACTACCATCCAGAGCTTCACACTTTTCACACTGGCAGAATGTGGCCAGAAACAGTGGACAATCTATGGCCTGTCAGTGTGCATTTTGCCTAAGAACATCTTAATCCCTACTGCATTGAACACCTCAAAAAACAACTGGCCAAAGAAAAGAAACGTGTTTCTAAAAAGGGTATTAGAAAGCGTGCAGTTGCTGCCTTACACACTATCTGGACATATTAGATAGTAAATTAGTGTTCTTGCTGCCATAAGCAAGCACACTGTTATTGTTTTCAGGCAGAACTTTTATTTAGCACAACACTCTGCTCCTCGTATGACTTTCAAGATAGAGACAGAACTGAATTTCTGATGGTGTTTAAAATGGTAACACTCGCTTGCCCTTGTTGTTCATTCATTATTTTTCATCTTAGCAACATCAGAGCAAACACATTTTGAATTTTCTCTGGAGAAATGCAGTCTAGTTAGATTTATATAGCAGTCCTCTTTACATTTACTTACAATGCTTCATTAATGAGAGAGTTCTGTTCATACAGTGGGTGTATATCCACAAACACCTATCAGTAACTTTAATATACGTCAGGTGGCATAGCCTAACTCTGCAAATAAAATAAACATGCCTGTTTAGATGTTTTTGTTTACATTCAGTTTCCTTCTTATTGCCTTTTTTTCATTTTTTTACAGTGAAGCCCAGAGTCAGGCTCTTTCAAAAGACACTCCCAGACTCTGGGGGATCCAAAGTGACCTGCCTGGCCACTGGTTTCTACCCCCGTCACATCAACCTGACCCTGCTCAGAGACGGCCAGCCTGTGCCTGACCACCAGATCACTGGGGGGGAGCTGCTACCTAATGAAGATGAGACGTACCAGATGAGGAAGAGCCTGGAGGTCAGCGCAGAGGAGTTACATCAGCATCACTACACCTGCACAGCTGAACACCTTAGTCTGGACAACAAGCTGGATTTTGGATTGGGTAGGTATTTTTGCAGTACTACCAATCACAACGGATAGTAAAATCATTGTTAATTATGTCATATTTTTGTCTGACCATGGCCAAGTTCTATTAGAACTGCAGTCCATTAAAAACCTTACTAACATTGTCTCTGCTACAAAATACAAGCCAGGAGAAGCGTTAGTGCCCATAGGAGCCTCTCTACTGGTCTTACTGATGGTTTTTGTGGTTGGAGGCATTGCTGGTTTGTTACTTTGGAAACGGAGGCACAGAGGTAAGCCACTACTGCTTACATCAGCTTTAGCTAAAGAGTGGCGTGCTCATTATAATGGACCTTTTTTTCTCTCACTCACCTATTTGATTGTTGTGTATTACACAGGTGACTACACAACACGTTCGTCTTCCTACAGGGTTACTTCCAGTAAGTCGATATATTTAGATTAAAAAAAAAAAAGAGCTGCATCTGTGTGGTTGACCATTAAGTCCAGTCAGTGTACATCCTACTAATTTTGGTTGATATAGCTCTGTGTCAAATACTTGTATCACTTCATCACAATGCAGTTCAGAGCATCACTCTCATCAATCTAAAACCTGATTTGTTCATCCAGGCACAGAGGAAGAAGAGACATCTATGGGAAACACAAGTTGACGTTGTCCTCTCTACACAACAGAATGAAGCACAGTCAGTGTTCATGGTCAGTCTCTCGGTGGTGTAGACCTGGCAAGTTCTAATGGAACCTAAATCTGAGAATACAGACATACTTTGAGACAAGTGCTAATATTTTTCCTGTGAATTTTCTGAAGATCTTTTATTCCAACAGTATTTTCTTTATTCTTGTTTGTTCTTATTTTGTGGAAATCATGTAATATGTTGGCTTAATAGATGTTTCAAAACTACAACAAACTACAACATTCCTCTGCATGTTCTATGTGAGTTCATTATAAAGATGACACATGATTTGTATGTACATAAGCTTACGTAAGTTCAAATCCATACTGAGATATCGTAACACTATTGCATTGCAGTGCTTGTAGCTTAAGCAGCTATATAGAGAACCTCACAAATTTTACCATTAGCATGGCACACACAAACACACAAACACAGACACACACATACACACACAAACATACACACACACACACACAAACATACACACACACACACACACACACACACACACACACACACACACACACACACACACACACACACACACACACACACACACACACCACAAGCAGGCATCTCAAGAACAAACAGACTGTGCCAGTCCTTTGGAAAGGTGAATCTTCCAGGAGAGGTGTACCTGAGGACAATGTCTCACCTGTGTTATTCACACCCAGGTAGTGTTGAAACATGTACCAGCAGTGCACTGAGAACCAGCAGACACTCTGTCAGTCAAACTAGCGAAAACGAAAACTGGACATCTGCTCTAACATGTACACACTGTTTGGTCTTCTGTGATCTTTGTGTTTTCTGTTTCTGATTTGTTTGGTTCATATCATGTGGTACGAACACTACATTACTTCAGTTTCACTGTGGTTGTGTACAGTATGTGTGTTTTGGCCTAGCGCCCTCCTGTGATTACTGTGAGGTATTACAGCAGTGTGTTCAAGCACTGAAGAGAATGTGAAATGTGTGATAATAAAATTGATTAAATTGCAGAAATAATATTTATTATATCAAACTATTGCCTCGATGTTTTTTGGGGAAAAAGTCAGTAGTGAAAATGATACTTTCCAATTATTTCTCCATGTGCTGTATGTGTTGCATCTGCTGTGCTGTGTGTTGGGCTTGCGTTGTTCCCCGTGTTTGCCAGCAAATGTGGTCTCCACAAACCTAAGACTTCCTCCTGTGCTTTCATCTGTGTGAGACCATTGGCCAACAACAATGCACTGCTTGGGTTGAATGGGGCACAGTGGGTTCATTAACACACTTGCAGTCAGACAACCGTACAGTTTTAACTTTTTAAACAACAATCACAATCCTGATCAGCAGGTTTAAGCAGCAAATATCATTAACTGTCTGTAGACCGTGGGTGGAATTTTTCAAACCAGGAATGAGGACGACTGAAACATGGAGTAATCACACATGACGTATTGCTGGCAGGAGAGGCAGGCACTGGAGACATGTTATTACTAGTGTAACCATTTGACCAGGCATTTCATGTTACTTATTTAATGTAAAGGACCCTGTGCAATTTTTGTAAACATGACAAATAAATAAATAGACTGCCTTTAACTCTACTACACAATATGTATAGCATCCTCTGTACTATTCACTGTTTTATACAGTCTATGGTTTAGAGAACTATATGAATTTAAATTAGGTACATTTTACTTGAACATGAACTCAGTATTAAAAATTTGTTTATTGTTCGCTCACTTCTGTGTGGCAAGTTTGGTATCAGAAAGGACACAAAAGCATGTCGGTGGAGTCATTTTAACCAAAGAGTTCAACAGCTGATATTGTCTTTTGTTGACATGGTGTTAGGCCTAAGGCATAATATTCACACGTGTCACAATGTTGAGGATACTTTTGCTTACCTGTTTCTTCCAGCCATTTGTGACCATAAAATCATGGCTATTTTAAACACTACAGTTCTAGCCCTACTCTACCTTGCACTCTAATAGCTGAAGATTTCTCACACTTTCCTACAAACCTACGCCTCCCCCCTCCCTGTGGGTTTGTGGTTCCAGGAAGTGGCTCGATGTTGCTCTGTCTCTTTGACACAATCTTAAGACTGACGGCTTCACTCTATTTGGTCTTGTGGACTGGTTACATGCACCAGAAATTTCCCCCAAATAATTAAAATCAAGCATTTAATAAATACTATTTTAAGAGGTATGTAATCAGCATGAACAAGCTAATTTTCTTCACATATCTTCTCTTATCATGGAGCTGTACACACAGGTAAGTTAAGCTTAAGTGTTTTTGTAAGCTCATGTGTGACAGCTTAATCTGCCTTGTGTTGCAGAATGACGAGGACAGGATTCCCAGTTCACGGCTTTATTCTGATGATGAAAACAAAAGTAGGTGTCCTGGCTGCACAATGGCAATACAAAACATTATGCACACAAAACAAACTGGGCAGGGCATGATCCTTGCATAGGGAAGTTTACTTAGATCTTAAAGGGCCAGAAGACAATTTCCTCAGACACCCAAATACAATGGCAAGTGGAACCATTTTCAATCCTGTTACTCATGCATGCTCATAAAGTAATGATCACACCGATCGCTATGTACTGTGGATATGGCTGACATGACAATAAAAAAACCCACTTGCCTTGCCAAACGGAACTGAACCAAGATACTTGCATTGTTTCTAATAACAAAATTTAACATTATCATTTAAGCTGAGATAAAACCACAACATGTAGTAAAAGATCTATAAGACCCTTCAAAATAAGGTAGACAATATACTGTTATATTTAAAATAATCATTAAATTTATGATCATAGCAAAGACAAAGCTGTAACATCCTAACAAACAAACAAAAAAGTAAAAACAAGTAGGACAGTTGAATAGGGGTACAAGTTGGTGTGTGTGGATGACTGGTGGGTGTACGTGCTGCTTTCAAATTGGTCTCAGGTGAATACCTCTGACAGAGAGCTTGACTGTGCATGAGAGCGTAACGTTCTTGGTGTGCATATACAATAGTAGACTTTTCCTCTATGCTTCGCCTGACTACCTGGCTACATATCCTACTTAAATCAAAAAATGAACGGCAAATCAAAATGAACGGCAAATCAAAATGAACGGCAACCTGTCGCTTTATATCTTTTGCTAGTCATTCATGTGACTGGCTTTACACCTAGCATTAGATAGACAGTTTGGATTAGTTTGAGGAGGCATGCTCTGATTTATGCTTTCACCAAAGACTGTGGTCTACAGTCTACTTCTTCAACACCCTCTGATTGTACACACATTTTGCTGTTAGAATGTCAACAAAATGGTAGAGACACAGATCATGAAGAAGCAGGACAAAATCGTAACACTACAAAATCATAATAAGCATGTACCACAGCCTCTGTCTTTCCTACTTAAATGACCAAAAGGCAAAAGCAAAATTGTTCTGAGGGTTCACCAGAATGGACAGATTGATGGGTCTGTTCCCCAATGATGACTGAGACTAAAACTGTCTGCTGTGGATTCTGTTGTTGCAGGGAGATGACTGTCAAGCATCATCATTGATACTTCTGCAGGGTGTTGTTTCTGCTTCCCCTGTGCCTGCAAAAAAAGAGGAGAAAACCAGAACCATCTCATTTACAGTCGTTCATTTTACACTTGAATGTCAACTTAAAGTCATAAAATACCAAATAGATTAGAATTATGTCAAACACACACACACACACACACACACACACACACACACACACACACACACACACACACACACACACACACACACACACACACAGAAATGCACTGTATGCATGACCTGGACTTTGTGTCAGCAAGGCTGTAAGCCTATGCTGAAGCACATGAAGGTAATAACTCTTGTTTACAGTTTGATGGTCTACTGGCCCAACGATGCGGCAGCAGATAAGAATGGTTGACCCCTGTGATACAATGATAATTTTAATTAATTGAATCTTACTTACTTAAAGTAGCTGTGTAGGAAGACAAACTTGCTGTCCTGCTACCTACATAATACAAACCATTCAGATGGGTTAGGTTGTAAGGCACATAAAGTAAATCATAAATTAGCATGTTAAGTTCAAATGCAGATGGACTACAGACACATATTGCTTCTTACACCGTACGTCTTATGTTTCTCATGCAGAGTGAAATCAGCTTTTTCTTGTAGTATGTACAGTGTTTTTGTCGCAGTAATAAACATTCACCTCCTTGGTCTCTTACCTCTGTTCTGTCTTTTCCACAGTATGAGACCAGCAGTGGTTCCAATCCCACAGAGCACCAGTATGACCAGTACAGAGGACACTATGGGTACTACAGGTACTCCTGGCTTATATTCTATGGTAGACACAAAGGCAGGAAAATTAACTTAACTGAATAACACATTAAAATCAAGTGTTCTTAGAGTTTTTACCATTTTACTTACTAATACAACTACGGATAATCGTTCAAATTACATCTGGGCTGATCATTATCAGTGATGGCTGGTTATTACATATTACATTACATTGCATTTGGCAGACGCTTTTATCCAAAGCGACTTACAATCAAGGGGGACATAAGCAATAGAGGAGGACACAGAGTAGAGACACAACAGACATATGTACTTCTGCATAGGGATAGAGAGAGAGAGAGTTTAGATTAGTGTTTGTTAGTTATATTAGTTTTGTTAGGAAGGGAAGCAATCTCGGAAGAGAAGGGTTTTTACAAGCTTTTTAAAGATAGGGAGGGATGTTGCTGTTCTTGTCGCAACTGGTAGGTCGTTCCACCATTTGGGGACAACCACGGAGAAGAGCTTCCGCGTTCTGGACCATTTGCAATGGTTTGATCGCACAGGCAGGTAGACCGACTAGGAGAGAGTTACAGTAATCGAGCCGCGAGGTGATTGATGCCTGTATTAGCAATTGAGCAGCATATTGGGTCAGGTACGGTCTAATATGCTGCTCAATTGCTAATACAGGCATCAATCACCTCCATCCATCATGAAGGGCACATGTTACTCATGCCACCTAATGGCCACTGCATTAGTCCTTGAAGTTATATTCTGTCTTCTTTTTATTACTCTGTTGTGACCAGCAGTGGAAGTAGTTTTAAATTACTGTTGGTACGCAAATGGGGAATGGTCTAAGGGGCAGAGCTCACAAATGATTGACATGTGTATATAACTAGTTTTTTTTACTGTACATTGGGTTGGTAAAGAACTGTATTCTCTCTGCATTGGGGAGACATGACTATGTAAAGCATTCTGAGATAAGATATTATTTCATGTTATTGCTGAAAAAGTTGACCATGACTGGCTGGGAGTGTGACAGGAAACTGCTGTCTCTTCCTGGTAGTGTGTACCCCCACTGAATCTTTTAGTGGCACGCACTACCGTTCCTTTCCAGCCTGCTTTAATCCTTTATTATGATAACTCCTCATCATCTGCACAGAAGTGTAAAAGGAGATACCTAATCCAATATCCAGCCTGTTGTCCAGGCTGAGATGTTCAGATGTGCAGGTGTAGTGATGCTGCTGTAGCTCCTCTGCGCTGACCTCCAGGCTCTTCCTCATCTGGTACGTTCCATCTCCATTAGGTAACAGCTCCCCCCCAGTGATCTGGTGGTCAGGCACAGGCTGGCCATCTCTGAGCAGGGTCAGGTTGATGTGACGGGGGTAGAAACCAGTGGCCAGGCAGATCACTCTGGCCCCTCCAGAGTCTGGGAGTGTCTTCTGAAGGAGCCTGACTCTGGGTTTCACTGCAGAGGATGAGACATCCTGGTCAACACAGAACAGCTCATGACAAGAACTTTAAATCTTTGACTCTGCACAGTACAAATAATCCATCAATAAATATCTTTAATATGTATAGTTGCAGGTTACAGACAGAATGTCTTGTACTTTCAAGAATGCCTTCTCTTTCATTTTCAACAGATTTATGTACTGCTTTGTGCTTTGACAGGTGCAACTGCTTGTTCCCATGGCTACTACACATCTGCATCTTTCCTGCTTTGATGATTTCATCCACAGGATTTCTATCCATCCACACTGTTGCAGTATACTGCCTCCTCACTAGTACTGTCTGTCATGACTGAACTCTCACACAGTAAGTCTTTAAAGGAGAAATCCAGTGTAAAATGAACTTTGGGAATGTTAGAACATGGTAACATGGTAACGGCATTTAAAATGAGGCACTGAGAACTTTGCAAGTGTACAGACAGTCTATACACGCTGTACCTTGAGGCAGTCTAGTTTCCCATGCAAAAAACCCTATTACCAATTACCTGCTATACCCAATACCAAACCCAGCCCATTGGCAGATTCATCAGCTATTCAATAAATATAAGACACAACTGTCTTACCTCTTCTATTCACCTCATATCGCCTGGCATGAAGGTTATTTTTCAGTGTTTTGATGCAGATGGGGCTGTGTATATTTTTAAACATCCACTGTAGTGTTCTTCTTTCCACATCATTCCACAATCTTGACCACACTCCCTCATACTGAAACGGTTCCTGCTGCCCACTTAAGTCAATCCGTCCACTGTCTGCCCCATTGAATGCATCAAAGACTTTAATTACACCAGGGCTCCCATTGTCCTGTAGCTGACAACCAGACACTCTCTGCTGGACTTGTATTCCTTTAGTGGGCAAAAAGAAAAGAAATCATCCATTAAGGTACACTTCATTAAACTAAGGGTATCCAAAAGCAAAATCAGTTTGAAAGAGAAGTTAGGCAAAATTTTCAGTTCCAGTTTCAGAATCAGGAGTTCACTATTTCAGTAAATCCATTTAAATCACATACATGTGTGTGCTTATTCCCTAATATTCTTCTTGTCTGGCAGATCTTATGTTTTTTTTACTACTTTGTGCTTTGTGTGCACATTCAAGGTAATCTTCAGTACATTATATGTGAGCCAGGTAACCAACATCAGATATAAATAGTTATCTTAAGATAGCGAGGATTGTTTGATTAAGATAACAAAATAATTAATTTAAGATCTCAAGATAATGATATGTATTCTCAGGATAAGGACATTTTAAAATAGTTGTACAACATATCTCCTACAGACCTGAGGAAACCATCAAGTGTAGCTATCATTTATTGAGCTAGTTTACTGTCATATTTAAAAGTTTTTTTATTCTTGTCCTACAAAGTGTGCCTGAAGATTGTAGAACTTCTTAATGTGTACAATATTTATGTTAACACTATTGTAGGTGCCTCATCCTAATTTTTTAATCCTGAAGTACATGTTTATAAATAAACACATACATACATGCATACATACATACATACATACATACATACATACATACATACATACATACATACTTTGTCGTGACACAGACAAATTATTAGTTATAACACAGTTACCATGAGTGCTGTTAAGTTGCTGTCTAAAGAAGAAAGCTACTTCTTTCATGTTAATGTGCTGGTATGCAAAAACGTGACTGGCATCTTGCTTCTCCTCTTGTTCATGTTCTGACTTAAACTGTCTGTAGATCGGCTTCCCCACATCTGAATCGTAGTACCCCAGCTGTATGTCATCCAGCATCACCACTGCACTGTACTCTGGGAAAGGTGTGTCTCCGATGATGAATGTTGAAAGAACCCAGAGCGAGTGAGATCCTGTAAAGCAAAAAGCAAAAGCAAAAATGTGTTTTTTATTCAAAACAAATACCACCAAATAATGCAGACAACACCATATTAACCTTAATAAACCTTAAATCCTGTGTAAAGGTTTACAGGTTTACTAGTAGTAGTACTGAGCAAGAGAGTGGTGGAATGTCTTTCTACAAGATTAACACACCAAAGTTTTAACTCCTGCTTACTTCAAAATTACTTTCCTAAGCAGTGTTGGGCTAGTTACTCAAAAACTGTAATACACTACTGATTACTTACTACTGTCATTTTAAAGTAATGCCTTACCTTACAATGTTACTCAATTTAAAAAGTAAGGCATTACACTACTTTTACATTACTTTTAGTTACTCTCGCCAAAATGACTGGAAAGAAGGATTTGGCATCCCTAGCACATATCTCTCATGTGTCATGAATTTCACCCAGGAGGTGTTTTGTGAGCCTGTAGACTGAAAACTAACATGAATTGCGTCTTACCTACCTATAAGATATATTGTCCTTTCCCTTCTATCACAGCAGGCACACCAGCATTGTAATGTGTAATGCACTGTAACGTTGCAATTGTAACTAGTAATTCATTACCGATTTCCCTGTAATGCCTTACATTACTGCGTTACACCAAAAAGTAATGCATTACAGTAATTAATTACTTTTGTAATGCGCTACTCCCAACACTGTTCCTAAGTCAATCACTTAAGACACATATTATTGTACTTTGTCATTGTGCAAAATAGAGTACCAATCTTGCAGTATTCTGGCAAAATTATTAAATAGTGCTCCGACAGGGAAGCTACAGATAGTTTGTTAAATTCAACTTCAACCTTTAACATGAGCAAAATTATTACCAATTATTACCTGTAAACAGTTTGGTGATAATCTAGGTATCTGTGCATGGGACACTGTTGAAATAGATTGTGGTCACGTTATGTATACAAAAGCCTTACCAGATTTCACGCTCAAAAGACTCCGGAATAAACAGAGGAGTAATAGCAGTCTCAACATCATGACACAAGTATCCTTTGTTTTTCTGTTCTCTTGACAAGCAGAAATGCCTCCTGTTTCTGCCTTCCCTGCTTACACTATGCCGTTCGAGCTATTTCCTCCTCTTGTTAAACACCACACACCAATCAAATCCATGAAATCTGCAACCAAAACCTGCTGAACAAGACCGAAAGAATTTCTACATAGCAAGTTGATTTTGTTTCCATTTTTGTTTTTCAACCTGTTCATCGTTGGATGTAGGCATGGACAGGTGATTTTGTCCAAGAGATTGTCTTGCTGATTGTACATGACAAATTTGGTGCAGTTTCTCAGTTTAAGATATTGGCAATTTATAAATTCAATTTTTACATTTACCTATTTCACTAAATGGGGCTACACCACAACAAAGTGTTCATGGGCTGCATTGAAATGACTTTGTACCACTGGCATACTTATAAAGTCGTTGTGTCTACCAATCTTTTTCAGTGTGTGAGGTTTAGTGGAGTTCAAGACAAAAACAAATCGTTTTAAATTGTAGCGTGTTCCAGATAATATGAAAAATGATATTTTGAATTTGGAATTATAGTTCCCCGCACAGGCCGACTTTTGCGATACTTGCTGGGCTATTAGAGATTATTCAGCCTGTAAAGGCCATGATGCCAATTGTTTTAAATGTAGGTATGAAAATGGACTGACAGCAAAAACAACTTGTACAAATATTTTATTTGTCTTACATACATCCCCTACAACAAAGCCAAGAGTGAGGCTCCTCCAGAAGAGACTCCCAGACTCTGGAGGGGCCAAAGTGAGCTGCTGCTGCTGCCCTCATTGTTTGGAGAAAACGGTATGCAGGTTAACACAGTGTAGGTCTGTTAGTGGGTTAGCTGCCTATGCCCAGTGTTATGTTAAAATTACATTGACCTTATGCATGAACTCTTTGAGGATCAAAAGCTTAATGTGTTCAATGTACTGTATACTACTATAACCACTGTTTAATCTCACAGTGAAGCCATTATGATGATGACATTTAAATAACATGTGACGTGAAGTGAAAGCCCACCTGGGAAACACCCAACTCCCAGTTGTCATTGTGACACAGCACTCCACAGCACACACTGCACACTATGAAATTGCATTTATGCCTCACCCGTGCAAGGGGGCAGCCCCCAATGGCTCCCCTGGGGAGCAGTGCGGCGGGACGGTACCATGCTCAGGGGGGGAGAACACTGGTTAATTACTCTCCCCACCAACCTGGCGGGTCAGGAGTTTAACCTGATACCTGTGTATTTCAGAGATCGGCTCCCAAGCATCGCTACAAGACTACACAGCTGCTCCGTGTGAGTTAAACTATGCAGGTGATCCACTGTGCAACCACAAACTGAGAAGTGTAATGAAATCACAAACACTGAATCACATAGGAAACTTAATGCAGGCTAATTTGCCTATTAAAAACATATTCCATTTTTTTCAGGTACTGAACAAAGCAAAGAACAAAGATGTTCTACTTACTTTGTGTATTTAATACTGGAGGTATACATACAAGCATGTAACGATTTAATGTGATGAAACCCAGTTTAATGTAATGTTAATGTTTAACATTGGGCAGACAAGGCTATTAATCAGTTACAGTATAAGACAGTACAGGGCTATGAACAAATTACAGTATAAAACTAAGCAGGCTGATCATGTGGTCTGATTACATACACAATGCCTTTAATGGCCTTATGTGTCCAAAGTTCAAAGATAGCCCATGTAGCTTACTTGCCACTTGTGGTGTGCTACTGTGAGGAGAAATTTGACCCAAATGTTTTAAAACAAACATTTGATGAATGCTTTTTTTTTTAAGTAGTATGTAACCAGCATGAAAAATGTAATTTTCTTCACCTGTCTTCTTTCATTTCATGGAGCTGTACACACAGGTAAGCCAAGGTGTTGTTGTAAGCTCATGCATGCTCATAAGTTTATGATCACACAGATTGCTTTTCAACGCAAATGTCTGCTTTAAGATCTCTTATAAAGGATTTGTTTTTTACATTATATGCCCAGAAAATCTGTACCCCACAAGTGTCCTTTTCATGACAAATAAGATGTTGGCTGTAATAATAATTTGCATGGTTTGATTTACATATAATAACAATGAGGCACTGACCTAACACCTTAGAAATCACAACCTAGCATAATTCCATAGAAGGACATTTCCAGTGTTCATATCTGCATTTGGCAATGCCAAAATCAAGCACTAAGCTAGATTTGTCTTGCTGTTGCAATGCTGCTTCCTTTAAACCATATTCATTAAAACATAGGCTCTTATGAGGTCTAAATGAGTCGCATAGTCATTAAAAAACGTAGTATCTCACCATAACTGTCATGTCATTCAAATTACCAGTATAAACAAGTATGCCGTGATCAAAAATGACATGATTAACCACAACATTCTGATACACTGGCAGCTTGTTTTATAGTGGAATCTCTCTTCTTTCCACAGGATCTCACTCGCTGTGGGCTCTTTCAACATTCATCATTGGAGAATCGCCTTTCCCAGAGTTCAGCACAGTGGTAATGCTGGATGACATTCCCCTTGGTTATTATGATTCAAATGTGGGGAAGATAATATACAGACAGTATAAGTCAGAACATGTAGAGGAGGAACAAGAGGATGGTGTGTTTATATTTGGACATCAGTATGACAGCATGAAACGTAGAGCCTTGCTGTCATCCCAAAAGCTCAACAACACACATGGTGAGTGACATATGATGCAGCAAACAGAGTTCATTACAGTTCCTTTTTGTTGGAATGAGTACTAGTAAATGAAGTAACAGTATAATACATTATGTGCATCATCCAAATGTACTGTACATTTTAGTATGGAATACCTTTTTTATTGTTTTACTTAAGAAACCCCTAGAGATATCTCTGATATCTGACAGCTTTGCTGCATCGACATTGCTCATGTCAGACTGTTTCACACACTTAGCCCTTTTTAAATCCCCTTCCAATAAGTGTGGGCTTGGTATGGACATGCTCCCTATTTACATTAATCACTATTTCATGTCTTTACCAAAGGAATACATGTTCAACAGAGGTTGGCTGGTTGTGAGCTACTGGACAACAGCACTGCTGGTCCACTACGATCTTGGGAGGTGTTTAATGGAGTGAACGGGGAAGAGCTGCAATACAGTTCGGAACAGAAAACTCTTCAAGTTAAAGGTGTTTGGTCAGTAATGTGGAGCCATGCTAAAAGGAAGAGTCTTGAGTCAATGTTTGCTAATATTTACCACCCAATCTGCATCAAAACCTTGAAGAATTACCTCCATACAAGCAAAACTCATCCGATAAGAGAAGGTGAGACGGGTATCTCTGGATTTATTGTTAAGAGTTTTGATTGACAGTTACTTTAATCACTGCTTTAATTTGTCCTTTACAGAAAAACCAAAATTGAAACTTCTTCAGCAGGCACTGAAAGCTTCTGGAAGGGCCAAAGTGACCTGCCTGGCCACTGGTTTCTACCCCCGTCACATCAACCTGACCCTGCTCAGAGACGGCCAGCCTGTGCCTGACCACCAGATCACTGGGGGGGAGCTGCTACCTAATGGAGATGGAACGTACCAGATGAGGAAGAGCCTGGAGGTCAGCGCAGAGGAACTACAGCAGCATCACTACACCTGCACAGCTGAACACCTCAGTCTGGCCAACAAACTGGAGTTTGGATTGGGTAGGTATTTTTGCAGTACTACCAATCACAACTGATAGTAATGTTTTTATGGACTGCAGTTCTACCAGAACAAGGCCATGGTCAGACAAAAATATGACATAATCAACAATGATTTTACTAACACTGTCTCGCCTACAGAATACAAACCAGGAGAAGCTTTAGTGCCCGTAGGACCTTCTCTACTGGTCTTACTGGTGGTTTTTGTGGTTGGAGGCATTGCTGGTTCTTTCCTTTGGAAACAGAGGCACAGAGGTAAGCCACTACTGCTTACACCAGCTTTAGCTAAAGAGTGGCGTGCTCATTATAATGGATTTTTTTTGTCTCACTCACCTATTTGATTGTTGTGTATTACACAGATGACTACACAACACGTTCGTCTTCCTACAGGGCTACTTCCAGTAAGTCAATATATTTAGATTAAAAAAAATTGAGCTGCATCTGTGTGGTTGACCATTAAGTCCAGTCAGTGTACATCCTACTAATTTTGGTTGACAAATACTTTTATCACTTCATCACAATGCAGAGCATCACTCTCATCAATCTAAAATTTGATTTGTTTATCCAGGCACAGAGGAAGAAGAGATATCTATGGGAAACACAAGTTGACGTTGTCTTCTCTGCACATCAACAGAATGAAGCACAGTCAGTTCTAATGAAACCTGAATCTGAGAATACCCAAGACATACTTTGAGACAAGTGCTAATATTTTTTCTGTGAATTTTCTGAAGATCTTTCCGTTACTTACTCATGATGACCACCTTTTATTCCAACAGTATTTTGTTTATTCTTGTTTGTTCTTATTTTGTGGAAACTATGTGATGTAATCCCACATATTATTACATACTAGATGCATGTTATTATTAGTGTAACGATGTGACCATAAAGTTCCTTCACATTACTTATTTAATGTAAAGGACACTGTGCAATTTTTGTAAAAATAACAAATAAATAAACAAATAGACAGTCTTCATCTCTACTATACAATATGTATAGCATCCTCTGTATTATTCATTATTCACACCTGTGTGGGAAGTTTTATTATCAGAAAGAACACAAACGCATGTGGGTGGAGTCATTCTAACAAAAGAGTTCAACACGTAATATTGTCTCATGTTGACTTGGTGACATGTTGTTGGTGAGAGTTAGGCCTGAAGCATAACATTCAGGATTCATGTGTCACCATGTCAAAGATACTTTTGCTTATCTGTTTGTGACCATAAAATAAATAAAAAATCCCATTCAGCATTTTGCGGGACGCAAATGCTTGAAGAGGTTTCTTCCCACCAGGGCCACCTCTCTTCTCATCACTATTGTGTTTATACATGTACAGTAGGTACAGTAGGTGCTCACTTTACTGCCTCACTATGTGGAATTGGTGTTCTGGGTATAGGCATATTTTTGTAGAAGGAGGCTGGCACACACCAGATCAAACTTACCATGGTGATAGTAATCAGAATGGTAGTTCCTTAAAGGGCAAGAAATCTCCCACTGCTTTTCTCTATGCCAACGATTATTGATTTGATGAGGGTATTCTTATTTTCTTATTTTATTCTGTTTTTTTTTTTTTTTTTACAAGAAATGACAGCCTGGGCTCTTTTAGTTTCCATGCCAGTGTGGTGTGGCCTTGACAAAGAGTCAATTATTAGGAGATTAATCAAATCAAAGACATGTTACTCAGGCTACCTTTTCTTTACCTGCACCTTATGAGCACTGAGGTGGTTTAAGTAAATATGAGTATTGGGAGGGTGGAACTCAGCTCTGGAATAGGCTCCTATCTACTAGGAAGTATAACTGTGGTGCTTTGAACAATACGTTTTTGTATTTTACCTGACACAGCTAGAGGGAATACAGGAACAAATTCTACATGTTTGCATCATGTTTAACCTTTACACCATACTGTGTATCTGGTCATGTGTCACAGCAGTTAAAACAGGTAAAGGTCTGGATAATGTTTATATCTTTAGTTCCACTGCAATGTTTAATTAATTCTGCATTGCAGCTGATGTCGTTTTCTTCAATGGGCTAATAATGACAGAACATGTGGAAATACAAGGCAGACGATATAGCTACATGTAAAATGTGATATATCCAAGTAAAACAAGAGTTGTAGAGAGAATAGGCAGTAAGATACGCGATTACTGATTAACGCAATGCAAAAAAAAGTTTTACGCGTTTGTGTTGAACTGTTGACTATGGGCACTCGTACCAAATGCTGTTACGCTGTCTCGCAGCATGAGCAAAGTGATGGCCCGCATATCTCAAGCCTACCCATTCCGCGTTTCAAACCTGTTTCGAACCATATTTAATCTCAGAACAGCTGTCATGCCCAACAACTGGAGACGTATTTTTGACCTTAAGTATTTACTTGCTTCCCATGTCTTTATAAAAGTACATTATTCACAAACGATTATTTAATATGTTCTGTGTGGAAACGAGGATTCGGATACATCTGCAGAATATTTCATTACATTACATTACATTGCATTTGGCAGACGCTTTTATCCAAAGCGACTTACAATCAAGGGGGACATAAGCAATAGAGGAGGACACAGAGTAGAGATACAATAGACATATGTACTTCTGCATAGGGATAGAGAGAGAGAGAGTTTAGATTAGTGTTTGTTAGTTATATTAGTTTTGTTAGGGAGGGAAGCAATCTCGGAAGAGAAGGGTTTTTACAAGCTTTTAGAATATAATGTTAGCCTAATGCTGAGTAAATAACTTGCATACAAAAACTCTCTTGGTGGTGAGTGTTGTGGTTCTAATACCTACTGCCTTTGCCTTACAGTATCTAGCTGTAAATGAACTTGTCACAGCTATTCTGTTGTCGGCTATTGTATTATTAGTTGACATCTTATTGTTCTGTCTTGCATACCCATATGTACGGGGGTGGGGTGGGGTTGGCAGGTGCAGAGGAGAGTGCAAGGCCATAGGTGGGCAAGAGCACTTATATCATTAGCTGTCCTGTTGTATTAAGAACCACAGTACACAGCAGGCCAAGTAAATTGATTCAAACTGAGCATCCCCAAAGCAATGTGATATGTCTGTGCAATGATTTGGGGGTTCAAGCTACAGTTTGCTGACCATATGAGCTCTCTGGTTTGGATGACCTGACAGGTATATACTGTAGGTTCAGGTAGTGCTTTTAACATGACCAAGCGAGCTAAGGATTTTGTGCAAGTCAAGTGTGGCGGTTGTTTACAATTACCACTTTGGTGAATAATGCAGATGACTGCCACTGTATTGACTGTTTTGATCATTACACATCAGCTAGATCATGGACTAAGCGCTTTAGTGTTTTGATATGGTGACTTGGCCACACACTGCTAACATGTTTGCCCTTTTACCTATCCTAGCCATGTGGGGTTGCATAATGCTAATGGTTAATTTTATGATGTTGATGTTTTTGTTGGACCTTATCCCTTACACCTCAGTTTGTTTGTTGATAGTATTTTTTCTAACAACTTTTGCTAAGGACCTCATTCCCTTTGGACTTATGCCACCTTCATCCTGGGAGAGACTCCGTTCCCTGAATTCAGTGCAGTAATTATGCTGGACAATGATGTTCAAGTGGGTTATTATGATTCCAAAGTGAAGAAGCTTGTCTTCCGAGGAGACAAAGCACTGGAGCATTACATTGATGCTGATGACCATTCTGACGCAGTCAAGCTGTACGAAGACATGCATAGGATGATGTGGATGCGGACTGTGTACCTTACGCACTATTACAACCATACAAGTGGTAACACTTGACTACCTTCTTGAATAAGAACATTTACTCAGCCATTTAAACAAATATTTTAACTCATATTTAAAAAAAATAGTTAATTGTATCTATGTGTGTATGTTTAAATGTGATTTGTACCACTGCAAATATAAGGCTACTATATTACAAGTCCATATACAACAAGTTAAATACCACTCTAATTGGCACTATTGTTTTTGATAACTTAGGAAGTAGATGTTTAGAATTTTGCCCAGCTCTTTTATATTATCACAGGTGACCTAAACATATTATACTTGCACACTGTAGGTATACTGTGTTACTAAACATGCGTATTTCCATTTTTTAGGAGTCCATGCTGAACAGGGACAGCTAGGATGTGAACTGCATGAAAATGACATTCCTGGAGTAATTACAGCCAGGACTGCCTTTAACGGGGTGAAAGGAGATGAGCTGCTCTTCAATGTACAGCTGCAAAGTTTTCAGTCTCAGTTTCAGTGTAGGTGGCCTGGGATGAAAAATCCAGATGAGGAAACCTTAAGGGGGATGTTTTCCTATTTTTACCACCCGATATGCATACGAGCCCTGAGAAAATGCTTAAAGATCAAGAAAAGCCATCCAAGAAATGAAGGTAAGACCCCAAAATTATGCAGAACAATGTAGTGAATAATATCCATGCATCACATCACAGTGTGCCTTTGTTGTCCAAAAATTAGTTATCAACAAAGTAGAGACAAGCTCGAGAGCGACTCGAAGTCCCTATAGAGTCTTTTATTGTGCCGGCGACTCTGTCGCGGCTTTGTTGTCTGGCTGGGAGTTGGGATACACGTTTGTAATGGAAACACGTTTTAACACACATGCATCTTTGATTTTTTTTACTACACCTTCATATGTTCTGACTGCTCTATAGTTACAACTTAATTTAACGAGCTAACAAGCTTAGAGTAAACATTGATAGATAGACATACAGTATGTCACAAAAGTGAGTACACCCCTAGCATTTTTGTACTTTTTTAATTATATCTTTCCATGGGAGAAGTCTAAAGATATAATACTTTTCTACAACGTAAAGTAGGTAGTGTACAGCTTATATAACAGTGCAAATTTGCTATTCCCTCAAAATAACTCAACACACAACCATTAATGTCTAAACCACTGGCAACAAAAGTGAGTACACCCCTATGTGACAATGTCCAAATTGTGCCCAATTAGCCATTTTTCCTCCCTGGTGTCATGTTATCCATTAGTGTTACATGGTCTCAGGTGTAAATGGGTAGAAGTTGTGTTAAATTTGGTGTTATCACTCTCACACCCTCTCATACTGGTCATTGGAAGTTCAACATGGCACCTCATGGAAAAGAACTCTCTGAGGTTTTAAAAAAGAAAATTGTTGCTTTACATGAAGATGGCCTAGGTTATAAGAAGATTGCCAACACCATACAGCGCTTCAAGAGGACAGGCTCTACTAAGAACAAGCCTCGCTATGGTTGACCTAAGAAGTTCAGTGCATGTGCTCAGCATTATATCCGGAGGCTGTGTCTTCAAAATAAGCGTAGGAGTGCTGCCAGCATTGCTGCAGAGGTTGAGGGGTAGGGGGACTGCCGTCAGTGCGTAGACCATACGCTGCACACTGCATCAAACTGGTCTGCATGGCTGTCTGCATGGCATGGCAGAAGGAAGCCTCTTCTGAAGATGATGCACAAGACAGACCGCAAACAGTTTGCTGAAGACAAACAGACTAAGGGCATGGATTACTGGAATCATGTCCTGTGGTCTGATGAGACCAAAATAAACTTATTTGGTTCAGATGGTGTCAGGTGTGTGTGGCGGCCACCAGGTGAGGATTACAAAGACAACTGTGTCCTGCTAACAGTCAAGCATGATGGAGGAAGTGTCATGGTTTGGGGCTGTATGAGTGCTGCCGGCACTGGGGACCTAAACTTCATTAACGGAACCATGAATGCCAATATGTACTGTGACATACTGAAGCAGAGCATGATGCCCCCCCCTTTGAAACTGGGCCGCAGGGCGGTATTTCAACATGGTAACGACCCCAAGCACACCTCCAAGATGACCACGTCTTGGGTGAGGGTGAAGGTGATGGACTGGCCTAGCATGTCCCCAGACCTGAACCCAATTCAGCATCTGTGGGGCATCCTCAAATGGAAGGTGGAGGAGCTAAAGGTTTCAAGCTCAAGGTCAGCTCCGTGATGTCGTCATGTAGGAGTGAAAGAGGATTCCAGTGACAACTTGTGACACTCTAGCGAACTCCATGCCCAAGAGAGTTAAGGCAGTGCTGGAAAATAATGGTGGCCACACAAAATATTGACACTTTGGGCACAATTTGGACATTTTCACTTAGGGGTGTACTCACTTTTGTTGCCAGTGGTTTAGACATTAATGGTTGTGTGTTGAGTTATTTTGAGGGAACAGCAAATTTGCACTGTTATATCAGCTGTACATTGCCTACTTTATGTTGTAGAAAAGTATTATATCTTTAGACATCTCCCATGGAAAGATATAATAAAAAAAGTACAAAAATGTTAGGGGTGTACTCACTTTTGTGACATACTGTATATAGAATAGATGATGATGATGACAATAGAACTTGGTAGTTGTTGATATTTGAACTCAACCAATTAACATTTGGATATTTGAACTCAACCCCTTATTCGCTCTCCCTGCACCAGTCTTGAGTTGTGAGCATTAGGCATATTTGTATTAAACCACTCTCAGAGGGTTTTGGCTATGTTTGCATGATAACAAAGTGTTTTTGTCTACTAAATACCAAGATGCATGCATTGTTTTGTGGGCACTGTGTAGGATATTAGTCTCAACAAAATGTAGGTTGGGGAGGTCTAATTGGAAAAAAAAACATGATTTATGCATTTAACAATCATAATTTTATGTATGCCTTTTCTTAATGCAGCGAAACCAAGTATACATCTCTTCCTCAAAACACCTCCGGACTCTGGAGGGGCTAAGATGACCTGCCTGGCCACTGGTTTCTACCCCCGTCACATCAACCTGACCCTGCTCAGAGACGGCCAGCCTGTGCCTGACCAACAGATCACTGGGGGGGAGCTGCTACCTAATGGAGATGGAACGTACCAGATGAGGAAGAGCCTGGAGGTCAGCGCAGAGGAGCTAAGAGAGAAACACCAGTACACCTGCACAGCTGAACACCTCAGTCTACAAAACAGAAGTTTGGAAGTCAATCTTGATTACAGACATAACAATGGTTTGTATGGAGCTGTGTGTGCTCTGTGTGTGTTCATTCATACTCTGAACAAAGTAGTTCTTAAAGTTAAAGCAAGAATAGGAAACAATTTTTCATCTCAGAGGTATATGTGCGGGTCTACCACTTTTGGTGTCATCTTCAGATTTGTTTTTAAATGATTTGAAAAATAAGCAGACCTGTTCTTCTTGCTAACCATCTTGAGAAGTGACATTTTTTATACCAGAAAGCACACACTCAGCACTGTAGATGATGATGACCCACATGGACAATGGCCTAATTACGTTATCATCACATACAGATAAAAGTTTTCTGGATCATTTAGTAGTTCTTGTAACTCACACCAAAATACATATTTTGCTCTTTCACCCAAATTTATTCCAGCAGGACATACTATATAGCCAATTTAACTGCCAGAAATTCATGAGTTTGCAGGCACTGATGGAGTATGGTTGATATTTTAAACCAAAACTCCTGACACCATCATTAGACTGGGTCCCTGTTGTAAGTGCTCTTGTGCTCTTTGTTTTGTCAGACTACATGAAGTATCCTTTGATTCTGATAGCCATGCTGATGGTTGTGTGTCTAATCGGGATGTTTATGTGTGTCAGGAGAGCAAAACAAGCAGGTAATAAAGAAACATTCCAACAATGTATTTACACATAGACATATCTGTGTAAGAAAAAAATCTTGCTTTGTCCTACCATTACACCTGTTTGCCAAATGAAATATTTTAAAATTTAAGTGATTTTATTTCTGCTTTATGTACAATTTTTAGGTTCTTCTTTCAAACACTTTGAGTCACTTCAAAACAATTACACTGTTGCCCCAGGTAGGTACCCTAAGTGTTTTACCACCAACACAAGTATTTCACTGGATGTGTTCTTCTCACACACCATAAACAAACTCCAATTTATAGTGTTGCAGTTTGCATAAACGGCATGCTGGGCTGAAACGGGAAGCATGTACAGATGTGACTTCACACAGATATTTATTTCTTTTTATAGGCACAGATGGAAATTCTGAAGACACCCCATCCTGATGCCCAATGAAATCTTAACATGCTCTGAGTATTCTAGAACATGCTCTTTCTAGAAGTATTCTAGAACAAATCTTAACATGCTCTGAGTATTCTAGAAAAGCCAAGTGTGCTTTTCTAGATATTGCAGTGCTATTGGGCAATGACAGAGAGAGATGAGGGCAATGTCAGAAATGGAGAAAGCATACAATGATCTGATCTTAGACACAATTATATACAGTATATACATGATGTATCATATATGTAAAATTATAGGAAAATAGGCTTCTTGATCCTTGAGGCACACACACAACACTGAGTAGTTTTGACAAAATACAATTTTTATTAATGCAATACTAAATTGGGAGTCCAGCACAAAATAATAAAAACAAAGACACTGTGTAAAAATGGCTTAGGCTAGAATCGTAATGGCGCAGTGGTACGCCTACTTTACTCACTGAGGGGAAGGGGGGAGAGGCGTGGCGGCGCAGTGGTACACCTACTTTACACACTGAGGGGAAGGGAGGAGAGGCGTGGCGGCGCAGTGGTACACCTACTTTACACACTGAGGGGAAGGGAGGAGAGGCGTGGCAGCGCAGTGGTACACCTACTTTACACACTGAGGGGAAGGGAGGAGAGGCGTGGCGGCGCAGTGGTACACCTACTTTACACACTGAGGGGAAGGGAGGAGAGGCGTGGCGGCGCAGTGGTACACCTACTTTACACACTGAGAAGGAGAGGGAAGGGGGGCGTCAACCATTTCACAGCACACTTGAAAAGTTAAGTTCGATACACCCACAAAGTGGCACACGTTCACTATGCTACACTACAGAGTGATAATATTCCACAGCACACCATAAAACATTTGGGATTATATGCACTGGCACACGTCACGCACTCAGTGTAGAGGGGAAGGTTCTAAACCGGCCTATGCCAAAAGGGAGGGAATCCAAATGGTGATCGCAAACCAAGTAGGTGCTCCGCGCTTGGCCTGCGCCACCAATTAAGGGCACACGGTGAAATTGGCCACAGCAACCATAAATGTCAAACCCGGCACACAAATAGTTTCAATAGATTAAAGTTGAAACACACAACCACACTCGGTGTAAAGTAAAGGTGGTGGGCGAGCACAAGCGCCGAGCAGTACCGGTAGCGATCACACAATAGAAGGGAGGCTCTGACAAGTACAAGCAAGCACACGAAATTTAAACAGTTAAAATACACATTAGCAAGTCAAACTGATACACATAAAAAAGTCAATTAAGTCCAGACGCCACTCACGACCGCGATACACAATTGTCCATCAACACGACCCAGGGCAGACCGTCCGGTTTACTGCAGTAGCCTAAACGGTCGTTGGAGCCGACGTCCTCGGCTCGTATGCGCCGACACAGTGAGGCGGCCAGCCCGTTGGAAGTAGTTGTTTGCACGCGGTGGAATGGCCAGCCAGTTCCCAGGTATATGGCGTGACCCAGAGCTGTCGAGGAGAGGGCAGGAGTGAGTAGCTTGTCTGTGCTAGTAGCCCATAAAGCGACAGTTGGCTCGAGGGAGAAAGCAAAGGGCTACTTAACTTTTGTTTCGTTAGCGTGCGAAGTTTGTGTGGCGTTCTCCGTCAGCGTGTCTCACGAGGATACCTGTCCTCTCTCTCTCTCCGGCGTGGCGTGGCGCGTGTGCTCTGTCCTCTCTCTCTCCAGCGTCTGCTCGGCATCCCTTGTTCTTCGCTCGCTTCAGCCGGTCGGTAATTAGAGGCTCATTCGCCACACCTGTGTTTCAGACAATCACTACAAACATGCATATCAACGCCATGCCCACATTACAAGCCCATTGTCCAGCCCCTCCCACTCCCTTTCGAGTCAATGACAACAATGTTCAGTCAATAAAATCACATTCACAGTTCATAGATTTCGGCCCCGTTACATCGTTCCCCCCTGCTTTAACGGTGGTCGTCCCCGACCACTACCAGAGTCAATGTTCAATGTTCAGTCTGGGTCAGGGACGGTACCGTGCTGGAGGGTCGCCCCGATTTGAACGAATAGGGTAACGCCTCGTATTCGCGGGGTCCGTCTCGTCTCGGGAGGGAGCTGGGTCGTGAGCTGGTGGCCCCGGAGGAGGAATCGGGTCGTGAGTGGATGCTACAGGAGAGTGAACAGTCTGTTCTCCAGTCACAATTGTGGATTGGGGCCTTGGCCCAGGAGCTTCATGAGGCAGGCTGGTTGAGACAAAAGAGGGAAGTGGACATGCTACGGCAGTAGGTGGCACTTGTGTAGGGGCTGGCAATGTGACTGTGGGCACAGGCCAAGGTGGACACGTAGCACTAGGAGTTCGTGGACCAGGGAGCCCAGGCAGTTCGTTTTGCCTGGCATGTTGGGGCGTAGGAGCGTCAGTTGGGCATGCGCGAAGGTTGTTGCGATGAATAGTCCGCAGGGGTCCCTCTTTTCCTTCTGGGCGGATGGTGAAGACAGGCCGGTCCCTGTAAGGCCTTGTAACAACAACGAATGGTGTGGGTAACCATCGAGGTGCTAATTTTCCCTGGGCCCTCCGTCGAAAGTTTCTCATAAGCACCCGTTCTCCAGGAAGCAGCGGCATGGTCCGTGTGTTGCGGTCATAATGTTGCTGATTCCACTGCGTGCGGCGCTCTACGTTGTTGCGAACAGTGGTATAGGCATGCAGGAGCCTTTGATGGTGACTTTTGACCCATCCCTCCAGGTCGTTTCGATGCTGTGGGGGCGCGGTCTCGTGGAGCATGTCTACCGGTAGTCTGGCATGACGGCCAAAGATGACATAGTGGGGGGTCATACCTGTGCTTGCATGTGTGGTGTTGTTGTAGGCTTGCAAGAGTGCAGGGAGAAGGCTTGGCCACTGGTTCTGAGAGTTTACATTGATTGTGCTCAGCAGTGACAAGAGCGTGCGATTGAACCGCTCACATGCCCCGTTGCCCTGTGGATGGTATGGCGTAGTGCGCACCTTTTTGCATCCATACAATTCACATAGCTGTTGCATCAGCAGGGCCTCAAACGATGCTCCTTGGTCCGTGAGTATCCTTTCCGGGCAGCCGAATGGGAGAATGAGTGCTGTGTACAAGGCTTTGATGGTCGTTGGGGCAGACTGGTCTTTGGTGGGGACTGCCAGGGCATATCGTGAAAAAAGGTCAGTGATGACAAGAATGTACTGATAGGTGTCAGAAGGCCTGCCAAGGGACAGAAAGTCCAGTGCTACGGTTTCAAAGGGGTAGCTGGATGGGATGGAGCACAGCGGGGCTTTCGGTTGAGCTCCTAGCTTCTGGACCACGCAAGTGGAGCACTCTGCTGCCCATTTCCGTGCGTGTGCGCTCATTCCCGGCCAGTAGAACCTTCTTCTCAGGAGGGACACCATCTTGTCACCGCTTGCATGACCGCCCGCTTTATGGTAGTCCTCCCATAGCCTCCGGGCCTGTTGTACGGGGACCAGGATCTGTTTCACTGGTGCGCCTGTGTCCGGTTCTGCAACGCACCTCACCAGCACTCCATCTTGCAGTTCTAGTCTATCCCACTCCCGGAGGAGGCAGCGGAGCTCTGAGGAAAGGGAGGGGCAGTCACTTCGGGGTGGTGGCTGTTTACTTGACTTCAAAGCACACAGCCGTCGTAGGTCTGGGTCCTCTGCTTGTCGCTTGCTCCATCCTTCGGGTGCCCCCTGCTGTTCTGGAGGTGTGGAGCCTCCTGCCACATGCACCAGTGAGGTTGTTACTTCACCTGGGAGCCTCGACAACACGTCCGCATTTCTATTTGTTGCTCCAGGCCTGTACTGGATGTCGTAAGAGAAGTTTGCCAGTTGAGCCGCCCACCTCTGTTCGGTCGCGCCCAGGGTAGCTGTGTCGAGGTGGACCAGTGGATTGTTATCTGTGAAGACTGTGAACTGTGCCCCCCACAAATAGTCTTTGAACTTTTCCGTCACCGCCCATTTTAGTGCTAGCAGCTCCAACTTGAACGAACTGTAGTTCTGGTCATTACGTTCGCTAGCATGAAGACTGCGGCTGGCATAAGCGATGACCCTTTCCTTCCCATCCTGGACTTGGGCCAGCACTGCACCTAGTCCATGGAGGCTGGCGTCGGTGTATACGCGGAATGGCAGCTGGAAGTCTGCATAGGCAAGTATGGGAGCAGTGAGGAGGGCTTGTTTGAGGTGATGGAATGCAGACTGGCAGTCACTTGTCCACTGGATGCGGGCAGAGGGTCGGTTAGCCTGGCCTTGAAGGAGCTGGTGTAGTGGGGCAGCTACCTTGGCAAAAGCTGGAATAAACCGCCGGTAGTACCCCACAAAGCCGAGGAAGGACCGCATCTGCTTGACGGTGGAGGGGACAGCCCAGTCCCTAACGACTCGGATCTTGTCTGGGTCTGTTGCCACCCCTTCTTTGCTAACAATGTGCCCCAGATAGGCTACGTGACGTTGGAACAGCCGGCACTTGCGAGGCTGTAGCTTCAGGCCGTAATTGTGGAGGCGGGTGAAGACCTGTTCCAGGTGGTTCAGGTGGGCTTGAAAACTTGGGGAGTACACCACGACATCGTCAAGATAAATGAGGAGGTAGTCGTACACCTGGGCCCCCAGGCAGCGTTGCATTAACCTCTGGAATGTAGCAGGTGCGTTACAGAGGCCAAAGGGCATGCGTTCAAACTGATAAAGTCCAAAGGGGGTGGCAAATGCTGTCTTTTCTTGGTCCTCTGGAGCTACCTCCACCTGCCAGTAGCCACTGGCCAGGTCAAGGGTCGAGTACCACTCCGACTTGCTGAGGCTCGTTAGGGACTCTTCAATCCGTGGCAGCGGGAAGGAGTCCTTGTGGGTCACAGCGTTCAGCTTGCGGTAGTCCACGCAAAACCTCAACGAGCCATCCTTCTTCTTGGCTAGGACAACTGGGGCAGCCCATGGGCTCGCACTTTCTTTGACTACCCCACTGTCCAGCATCCCTTGCAGCAGCGCCCTTAGTTCTGTATAGAGCTTGGGGGGAACCGGGCGATAGCGCTCTCGGATGGGGTGCGCCTGACCAGTGGGGATCTGGTGAGTGACTACAGCCGTTTGTCCGAAATCTTCATCGTTGGCTGCAAAGACATGGGACCATTTCTGCAGCAGACGCTTCAGTTGGGCCTGTTGGTGGTCATTCAGTCCTTCCCCGCTGAGTGACAAGGCCGGGTGTTCCTCTCCTGGAGCTTGCGCCACCTGCTGGACATCGACCTCAACGACCCGAGGCCCTGCACTGCGCAACACCAGCCTCGACTGCCCCTGGATGTCTTGTGGGTCGATTTGAGTGACCGAGGCTAGAGGGCACCGCTGCTGGAGCTCTACGGAAAAGGGGTTGGGATTACACACACGGATGGGGACCATACCCTTTCGTGTCCAGCTCACGGATCTGGCCACCCTCCACTCTCGGCCATGGTCTTCCAGGTCTTCGATCAGCACTGGGCAGTCAGGCTGGCTTATGGCTTGCGGCACATGGGCCCAGATGATCATTTCGGTTGAGGGTGGAACCACCACCGGGGGCTGCCGTGGAAGCCGAGCAACTCCCTGTAGATCCATGTTGGACATCAATGCGTGGATACGTTGGCAAGTGGCGAACGCAGTGTCCCAGGCCTTTTCTGCAGCAGGAGGAAACACAGATTTAAATGCAGCGACACCCGGGTGCCCACCCCTAAAAATGCCAGCCCAGCAGTCTTCAATGACGTTCATGCCCAAAAGTCCATACTCTGTACTCATGCAGTCGTCTCTGACAATTACTACACCCTTCCCCTTCACCTCTATTCCCCCAACCCGGAAGTCCATAACTGCATACCCCACATATGGAATCTTGAGCCCATTCGCGGCCCTCAGTGCTAGCCACGATATGCTACTTGGGTCAAGCATACGGCTTCCAGCGAAGTGCCGCTGGAACAGAGTTTCACTAAACAGTGTTACCTGTGAACCAGTGTCCAGTATGCATGGTATTCGTTGGTTTTGCACAAACACCTCGACTGCAGGGCATCTACCTACGATAGAGGGCTTCTGTGGGGGTGCAGTGGGAGACCCCTCCCGGCTCACTCGCCCTGTGGTGGCCGGGGGTAGCGAAAACCCGTCTGGGTTGGGCGTCGGTGGTGGCAGAATCTTTGAATGTGGCCAGATTCTCCGCAGTCCCTGCAGATAGCTCGGCCCTGAGCATCCCACTGGTACTGAGACTGCAATGGAGGTGCTGACCCCAGTCTCTGACGCCGGGGGGCATTCGTGGGTGGCACCCAGGATGGTTGCGTGGACGTGGGCATAGCACTTGTTCTTGGGGAGGCCGCTGGTGGTGTTGAGGGCACCGCTGGGCTGATGTTCAGGCGCCCCTGCAGCTCGTCTACAATGGACTTTCCCAGGAGAGTCACTTGCTCCCTCAGTTCTTCTCTTAGCTCCATTCGCAAAGCCTCCTTCATCGCTTGCCAACTCTCCTGTGCCGGGGCCTTGGCCGTTGAGGCCTTGGACGTGCTGGCGAAGGCTGGGCAGACCTGCGCTTCTTCGGCCTGCGTGCGTTCCCGTTCCAGTGCCTTTGCCTCTTCACAGGCCTCGGTGAAGGTGAGCGTTGGGGTCCTGCGAAGTAATCACTGCAGCTCCTGACTCACCGAACCCGTCCTTAGGCCCATGCTGAATTGTGTGCGCAGGAGCTCATCATCGGTTCCAGCTGTGAGGGGCTCCACCGCTCTCCATTTGTAGTGTAGCTCCCGGAGGCGGAGTGTGAAGGCCCGTACATCCTCACCTGGCTCCTGTTTGCATTTGAAAAACTGTGCACGTAGTTGGGCAACTGGCTGTTGGCCTCCATACAGTCGTGCCAACTCCTGTAAGATAGCAGTGTCAGTGTTACGTTTTTCCAATGCCAGCAATGCCACTTCCCTCTTTGCGTTTCCCTCTAATGCACTCAACAAAAAATCAACCCGTTGTTCCGCGTTCAGCCCCTGGGCCCTAATCAAAGCCTCTATTTGAGTTTTCCATTCAATAAATCTGAAAGATTCCCCATCCCCACTAAACTTAGGAACCCAAGGTGCTCCCATAAACCATGGCATGAAAACATTTGGTGCTTGAGGCTGCACATTTGCCTGTCGTTCTTCGTTACTCATGCTGTTGTGTACGTCAAGGGCCCTGCCGAATCTACGCCAATTGTAAAATTATAGGAAAATAGGCTTCTTGATCCTTGAGGCACACACACAACACTGAGTAGTTTTGACAAAATACAATTTTTATTAATGCAATACTAAATTGGGAGTCCAGCACAAAATAATAAAAACAAAGACACTGTGTAAAAATGGCTTAGGCTAGAATCGTAATGGCGCAGTGGTACGCCTACTTTACTCACTGAGGGGAAGGGGGGAGAGGCGTGGCGGCGCAGTGGTACACCTACTTTACACACTGAGGGGAAGGGAGGAGAGGCGTGGCGGCGCAGTGGTACACCTACTTTACACACTGAGGGGAAGGGAGGAGAGGCGTGGCAGCGCAGTGGTACACCTACTTTACACACTGAGGGGAAGGGAGGAGAGGCGTGGCGGCGCAGTGGTACACCTACTTTACACACTGAGGGGAAGGGAGGAGAGGCGTGGCGGCGCAGTGGTACACCTACTTTACACACTGAGAAGGAGAGGGAAGGGGGGCGTCAACCATTTCACAGCACACTTGAAAAGTTAAGTTCGATACACCCACAAAGTGGCACACGTTCACTATGCTACACTACAGAGTGATAATATTCCACAGCACACCATAAAACATTTGGGATTATATGCACTGGCACACGTCACGCACTCAGTGTAGAGGGGAAGGTTCTAAACCGGCCTATGCCAAAAGGGAGGGAATCCAAATGGTGATCGCAAACCAAGTAGGTGCTCCGCGCTTGGCCTGCGCCACCAATTAAGGGCACACGGTGAAATTGGCCACAGCAACCATAAATGTCAAACCCGGCACACAAATAGTTTCAATAGATTAAAGTTGAAACACACAACCACACTCGGTGTAAAGTAAAGGTGGTGGGCGAGCACAAGCGCCGAGCAGTACCGGTAGCGATCACACAATAGAAGGGAGGCTCTGACAAGTACAAGCAAGCACACGAAATTTAAACAGTTAAAATACACATTAGCAAGTCAAACTGATACACATAAAAAAGTCAATTAAGTCCAGACGCCACTCACGACCGCGATACACAATTGTCCATCAACACGACCCAGGGCAGACCGTCCGGTTTACTGCAGTAGCCTAAACGGTCGTTGGAGCCGACGTCCTCGGCTCGTATGCGCCGACACAGTGAGGCGGCCAGCCCGTTGGAAGTAGTTGTTTGCACGCGGTGGAATGGCCAGCCAGTTCCCAGGTATATGGCGTGACCCAGAGCTGTCGAGGAGAGGGCAGGAGTGAGTAGCTTGTCTGTGCTAGTAGCCCATAAAGCGACAGTTGGCTCGAGGGAGAAAGCAAAGGGCTACTTAACTTTTGTTTCGTTAGCGTGCGAAGTTTGTGTGGCGTTCTCCGTCAGCGTGTCTCACGAGGATACCTGTCCTCTCTCTCTCTCCGGCGTGGCGTGGCGCGTGTGCTCTGTCCTCTCTCTCTCCAGCGTCTGCTCGGCATCCCTTGTTCTTCGCTCGCTTCAGCCGGTCGGTAATTAGAGGCTCATTCGCCACACCTGTGTTTCAGACAATCACTACAAACATGCATATCAACGCCATGCCCACATTACAAGCCCATTGTCCAGCCCCTCCCACTCCCTTTCGAGTCAATGACAACAATGTTCAGTCAATAAAATCACATTCACAGTTCATAGATTTCGGCCCCGTTACATATACATGGATTCATCCATCTGATTCTGATTGTTGTGTCTGTAACACAGGCAGCGTTATGTCACATTAATGCACTTTGCACTACTGGGTCACATGACTGTAGGTTTATCCAGCGCATACACCAGCTCCATACAACATTTGCAATATAACACTTTTTTATTTAAAACAAGACCAATACTCTATAAATCATAACTGAATGTAATATAAATGTAATTGGTAAACTTACTTAACATTGATGATTAAGAAAACACTATTTGTCACTCTTCCAAAGGACTGGCACAGTCTGTTTGTTGTTGAGATGCCTGTTTGTGTGTGTGTGTGTGTGTGTGTGTGTGTGTGTGTGTGTGTGTGTGTGTGTGTGTGTGTGCCATGCTAATGCTAAAATTTCTGAGTATTTAGACAGAGGTTCTCTATATAGCTGCTTTAGCTACAAGCACTGCAGTGCAATAGTGTTGCAATTGCTCAATATGAATTTGAATTTAAGTAAGCTTATGTACATACAAATCATGTGCCATCTTTACAACGAACTCACAGAGAATATACAGAGGAAACCTTGGTAATTTTGATATATCCATTGAGCTCAACACATTACATAGTTTCCACAAAACACTTTGGACCCTTTGGAATAAAGGGTGGTGATAATGAATAAGTAACGAAAAGATCTTCAGAAAATTCACAGAAAAAAAATATTAGCTTTTGTCTCAAAGTATGTCTTGGGTATTCTCAGATTTCGGTTCCATTAGAACTTGCCAGGTCTACACCATTGTGGAGAGACGGACCATGAACACTGACTGCTTCATTCTGTTGATGTGCAGAGAAGACAACGTCAGCTTGTGTGTCCCGTAGATGTCTCTTCTTCCTCTGAGTCTGGATAAACAAATCAGATTTTAGATTGACAAGGGGGATGCTCTGCATTGTGATGAAGTAATACAAATATTTGACAGGTACTACTGTCTGTTTGAGAGAGAGCTATGTCAACCAAAATTAGTAGGACATACACTGCCAGGTTGCAAAAGTCAGCCTTTAGCGGAGCTGTAATTGAACAAAATGTCATTTTTCGTATTATCTGGAAGACGGTACAGTTTAAAACAACTTGTTTTTGTCTTGAACTCCACTGAACCTCACGCACTAAAAACACAATGATTTTTTAAGTATGCCAGTGGTACAGAGTCGTTTCAACGCAGCCCATGAACACTTGTTTGTAGTGTATCACCACTTAGTGAAATAGATAAATGTAAAACTTGTAATTATGAATTCCTAATATCTTAAACTGAGAAACCACACCAAATTTGTCATGTACAATTAGCAAGACAATCTCTGGGACTTTTTGCATGAAAATCACCTGTCCATGCCCACTTACAATGATGAAAATGTTGAAAAACAAAAACAAAATCAACTTTCTGTGTAGAATATATTGCTATGTAGGATTTCTTTTGGTCCTGTTAAGCAGGTTGTGGTTGCAGACGTCATGGATGTAATCTAGTAACAATCTGCAACAGGTGGGTGGTGTTTAACAGGAGAAGGAAGAAGCTCGAATGGCATAGTGTAGGCAGGGGAGGCTGAAACTGGAAAGATTTTTTTGTTTTGTCAAGAGAACAGAAAAACAAAGGATATGATACTTGTGTCATGATGTTGAGATTGGCATTACTCCTCGTTTTTTTCCAGGTTCTTTTGAGCGTGAAATCTGGTAAGGCTTTTGTATACATAACGTGACCACGTTTTACTTCGCCAGTCTCCTATACACTGTGCACATAACTAGATTATCACCAAACTATTTGCACAGTGTAAGGTTGGCTTGGTAGTAGTTTTGTTCATGATGAAGGTTGAAGTTACATTTAACAAACTATCTGTAGCTAATGTTGCCAGAATACTACAAGATTGGTACTCTGTTTTGCACAATGAGAAAGTACTGTACAATAATATGTAGCATTTGTGTCATAAGTGATTAATTAGGAAACAAATTTTGAAGTAAGCAGTTCAAACTTTGTGTTAATCTTGTGGATAGAAGTTCCACCACTCTGGTAAGACAGTGGCAAGAGTTAGTTGGCCAGGAACATTTTCTGGAGAAAATGTTTGTCTGTCCATTCAGTTTGGAGTTTATATGATGTGTGCCAACCAGAACAGCAATGTTTGATAGAAAGGGATTCTATGCAATTCCATGCATTTCTTATCAAAGGCATCTTTTAAGAACGTTCGTGAAGTTCCCCCTTTTTTTTTTACACAGGATTACTTGAGGTTTATGAAGGTTAATATGGTGTTGTCTATATTATTTGGTGGTATTTGTTTTGAATAAAAAAACAGGATCTCATTCACTGTGGGTTCTTTCAACATTCATCATCGGAGACACACCTTTCCCAGAGTTCAGTGCAGTGGTGATGCTGGATGACCTGCAACTGATGTACTACGATTCAGATGTGGGAAAGCTGATCTACAGACACTTCAAGTCAGAACATGAACAAGAGGAGCAGCAAGACGCTAGTCAAATTTTTGCAAACCAGCACATTAACATGAAAGACGTAGCTTTCCTCTTTAGACAGCAACTTAACAGCACTCATGGTAACTGTGTTATAATTTGACTGTGTCATGACAAAATATATGTGTATGCATGTAATGTATGTAATGTATGCATGTATGTATGTGTTTATTTATAAACATGTACTTCAGGATTTAAAAATTAGGATGAGGCAGCCAGTAGAAAATAGTGTTAACACAACGCTCTACAGTTCTTCAGACACACTTTGTAGGACAAGAATATATTTTTAAAAAATATGACAGTAAGCTAGCTTAATAAAATATACAGTAGCTATACTCGATGGTTTCCTCAGGTCTATAGGGGATATGTTATACAACTAGTTTTAAAATGTCGTTATCCTGAGAATACATATCATTATCCTGAGATCTTAAATTAGTTATTTTGTTATCTCAAGAAAACAATTCTATTTTGTTTACCTGGCTGACATATACTGTACTGATGATGGATTCACTGAGATAGTACATGTCTAATTCTGAAACACTTCTGATTTTCCCTTCTATTTCAATCTGATCAATTGCTTTTGGATACTCTTAGTTTGATAGAGTGAACATTAATGGATGATTTATTTTCTTTTTGTCTACTTAAGGAATACAAGTCCAGCAGAGATTGGCTGGTTGTCAGCTACACAACAATGGGACCGCTGCTGCAAATAAAGTTGTTGATGCATTTAATGGGGCAGACAGTGGATTGATTAACTTTAGTGTACAACATGAAACGTTTCAGTACGAGGGAATGTGGTCAACATTGTCGAACCACATGGAAATAAGAAGACTAGAGTGGATGCATGCAAATATATACATGCCTATATGCATCAAAACACTGAAAAATAACCTTCATGCCAGGCGATATGAGGTGAATAGAAGAGGTAAGACAGCTATCTCTTGTGTCTCTTATATTTAGTGAATAACTAATGAAACTAATGAGTAGAGAGCCTCAAGGTACAGCATGTATAGACTGTGTGTACACTTGCAGTTCTCAGTGCCTCATTTTTAAGTCAGGGCTCTTGTTATACTGCCAAGGAAGTGTGGAACTACTTTGAGCTTTTCGGGTTAAAAATAAAACTTCAAGCTAACACTGTGCCACAGTAACTAGCATGGCAAGTAACAAGCAACTATATAGTCTGCAATGCCACAGGCTAGCATAGTTTTTCTCCCTAACAAACATACCAAGTCGTTACGATGTTTTAACATACCTAAAGTTCATTTTATACTGGATTTCTCCTTTAAAGACTTAATGTGTGAGAGTTTAGTCATGACAGACAGTACTAGTGAGGAGGCAGTATACTGCGACAGTGTGGATGGATAGCAGTCCTGTGGATGAAATCATCAGAGCAGGAAAGATGCAGATGTATAGTAGCCAAGGGAACAAGCAGTTGCACCTGTCAAAGCACAAAGCAGTACATACTGTAAATCTGTTGAAAATGAAAGAGAAGGCATTCTTGAAAGTTACCTGCAACTATAAATATTAAAGTTACTTATTGATGGATTATTTGTACTGTGCAGAGTCAAAGATTTGAAGTTCTTGTCATGAGCTGTTCTGTATTGACCAGGATGTCTCATCCTCTGCAGTGAAACCCAGAGTCAGGCTCCTTCAGAAGAGACTCCCAGACTCTGGAGGGGCCAAAGTGACCTGCCTGGCCACTGGTTTCTACCCCCGTCACATCAACCTGACCCTGCTCAGAGACGGCCAGCCTGTGCCTGACCACCAGATCACTGGGGGGGAGCTGCTACCTAATGGAGATGAGACGTACCAGATGAGGAAGAGCCTGGAGGTCAGCGTAGAGGAACTAAGAGAGAAACACCAGTACACCTGCACAGCTGAACATCTCAGTCTGGACAACAAGCTGGATTTTGGATTGGGTATTTCCTTTTACACTTATGTGCAGATGATGAGTGATTAAAGCAGGCTGGAAAGGGCCCGTTGTGTATTTTTGCTATACTACCAATCACAACTTATAATGATGTTTACTGCATTTATAATTTAATGGACTGTAATTCTACCAGAACAGGGCCATGGTCAGGCAAAAAATGACATAATAGATGATGATTTTACTAATATTGTCTCTGCGACAGAATGTGAAACAGGAGAAGCTTTAGTGCCCATGGGAGCCTCTCTACTGGTCTTACTGGTGGTTGTTGTGGTTGGAGGCATTGCTGGTTTGTTACTTTGGAAACGGAGGCACAGAGGTAAGCCACTACTGCTTACACCAGCTTTAGCTAAAGAGTGGCGTGCTCATTATAATGGACTTTTTTTCTCTCACTCACCTATTTGATTGTTTTGTATTACACAGGTGACAACACATCAAGTTTGTCTTCCTACAGGACTACTTCCAGTAAGTCAATATATTTAGATACAAAAGTTTTTGAGCTGCATCTGTGTGCTTGACCATTAAGTCCGGTCAGTGTACGTCCTACTAATTTTGGTTGACATAGCTCTGTCTCAAACAGACAGTAGTAGCTGTCAAATACTTTCATCACTTCATCACAATGCAGTTCAGAGCATCACTTTCATCAATCTAAAATCTGATTTGTTTATCCAGACTCAGAGGAAGAAGAGACATCTACAGGAAACAAAAGTTGATGTTGTCTTCTCTGCACAACAACAGAATGAAGCACAGTCAGTGTTCATGGTCAGTCTCTCGATGGTGGAATAAAGCTGCCAAGCTCTATAGAGCTTCATAGATATTTCAAAACTACAACAAAATTCCTCTGCATGTTCAATGTGAATTCCTTATAAAGATGACACAGGATTTGTATGTACATTAGCTTACTTCAATTCAAATTCATATTGAGCAATTGCAACACTATTGCATTGCAGTGCTTGTAGCTTAAGTGTAGCCGGATGGAAGAAGCCATGTAATACTGGGGCCAGGACAATGGGGGAGCTGTGCTGTGATTCACTGGGTTCATTGGGACAGGAAGAGGATGTTATAAAAGCCAGGCCTGTTGAGGGCCTCGGCCTCTTTGGTCTCCTTTGTGTCAGCAGTGGGTAAGGTGGATGGCGTGCAGTTTGTTCTGTTTTCTTGAGTTGAGTAATTTAGTTGATTTTGTTTAGACATTGTGTTACCTTATAATTGCTTTAGTTGCTTAGACATTGTGTTACCTTATAATTGCTTTAGTTGCTTAGACCTTGTGTTACCTTATAATTGCTTTAGTTGTGTCAAGTCACCTTTATTAATTTGAGTGCCATCTTGAGTTAAACCAGACTTGAGTGCTGGCCTCCTTCTATAGTCTATTTGTGTTCATCATTTTGTTCACTTTTTGTTAGTTCTGTTTGTTTGTTTGTCCACGCCAGGGCGGCCGACCTGTGCTGGGACCCTGCACGCCATCAGCCTTCCCCAGTGGCTCAGCCCGTGGTCCAGTTAGTAGCCCTTGCTTCATAGTGGTTTGTTGTGGCGGTTGCCCTTTTTAAATGGTGATAGTGAAATTAATAAAGTAGTGCTGAACTCTATCCTTTTAATGTTAATGTTAATGTTAATGCTAATTGTTATAAGTCTACCAGTGACTGGGGACTGCAGGCTGTAGCCATTGTGTGTACACCTACTACTGGGCCTTTGTGTGACATTTGAACTGTGGTAGACATCAGGGGTCATTGTGTGCCATATTTGCTGTGTACTGATTGCTGTGGTTTCATGTAGTGTAGCCTACCCAAAGTATTTATGCACTTGCACTTTATAGTGGTGTTGCACTCTCCATTGTGGAGCTTATTTATGCCTTGTTGTGACTGAGCTGATGTGTATTTATTGATCTGATGTGTATTTATTGTATTTAAGGTCCCAGTGGTGGGTGGCAACCTCTGACTCCTTCCTTCTCCCATGAGCTGGTTTAAATAAATTGTAAACATTTTTGATATTTGACTCTTTATTGTCTCACGTTGATCGACAGAACCTGGTTACATAAGCAGCTATATAGAGAACCTCACAAATTTTAGCATTACAGTAGCCTGGCACACACACACACACACACACACACACACACACACACACACACACCACAAGCAGGCATCTCAAGAACAAACAGACTGTGCCAGTTCTTTGGAAGCGTGAATCTTCCAGGAGAGGTGTACCTGAGGTCAATGTCTCACCTGTGTTATTCACACCCAGGTAGTGTTGAAACATGTATCAGCAGTGCACTGAGAACCAGCAGAGACTCTGTCAGTCAGACTAGTGAAACATTACTTCAGTTTCACTGTGGTTGTGTACAGTATGTGTGTTTTGGCCTAGCGCCCTCCTGTGATTACTGTGAGGTATTACAGCAGTGTGTTTAGGCACTGAATAGAATGTGAAATTGTGTGATAAAACTTATTAAATTGCAATATTATATAAAACTATTGCTTCCATGTTTTTTTGATGGGAAGGGGGTAGTCAGGTAGTTTATTAAATGTTTCTTTGACCAAAAAAGAGGTTTAAAAATTATCTGAAACACAAACAGGTTTCTTTTAAAAATGCCGTTTTGTTATTGTTGCCCGATTGTATGTGTATCTTCTGCCATCTCAAAGGGAGCCAAGTGACCTCAATAAACACATCTGAGGAGGAGAGAGTAAAGGTGTGTAAATAGTAAAGGTGTGAAACTGTATACCTTTCAACTATTTCTCCATGTGCTGCATCTGCTGTGCTGTGTGTTGGGCTTGCGTTGTTCCCCGTGTTTGCCAGCAAATGTGGTCTCCACAAGCCTAAGACTTGCCTCCTGTGCCTTCATCTGTGTGAGATCATTGGCCAGCAAAATTATACGGCTTGGGTTGAATGGGGCACAGTGGGTTCATTAACACACCTGTCCATGCCCACTTCCAACAATGAAAATGCCGAAAAACAAAAACAAACTGAACTTGCTTTAGGGTATCCAAATATCAATACCATGCAGTGATCGTACCCTTACTGCTATGCAGTACATCTAGTTTCCTATTGAAGCATCGTCTTAAATTATTGCCACTAATTCTTTTGTTCCAGTTCAGCAGGTTCTGGAACAGGTGGGTGGTTATTAACAGCTGGAGGAAGTAGCTTGAATAGCATAGTGTAGGCAGGGAAGGCGGAAACAGGAGGCATTTCTGCTTGTGAAGAGAACAGAAAAACAAAGGATACTTCTGTCATGATGTTGAGACTGCTATTACTCCTCTGTTTATTCCGGAGTCTTTTGAGCATGAAATCTGGTAAGGCTTTTGTATACATAACGTGACCACAGTATACTTCAACAGTGTCCCACAGACTATGCACAGATACCTAGATTATCACCCAACTGTTTGCAGGTTTGGTGTTTAGTTTGGTTTGGTAATAGTTTTGCTCATGATAAAGGTTGAAGTTGAATTTAACCATCTGTAGCTTCCCTGAATCATTTTGCCAGACTACTGCAAGATTGGTACTCTCTTTTGCACAATGAGAAAGGACAATAATATGTAGCAATTGTGTCATAAGTGATTGACTTAAGAAAAGGGATTTTGAGGTAAGCAGGAGTTTAAACGTTGGTGTGTTAATCTTGTAGATAGAAGTTCCACAACTGCTCAGTGCTACTATTAGTAAACCTGTACTGAAAGACTGACTGCAGATTAGACCAATCAGACAGCATGCTGTTTCCTGTAGAGGTGGTAAGACAGTGGCATGAGTTAGTTGGCCAGGAAAGTTCTGGAGAAAATATTTGTCTGTTTATTCAGTTTGAAGTTTATATGATGCATGCCAACCAGAACAGCAATGTTTGATAGAAAGGTAGAAAATGATATTCCACACGCTTCTGTGTTGTCATCTGGTGCATCAACGGGAGGTGGACTAGTAGACAGTAGAAGAGAAGACACCGGAGCAACACAGATGCGAGTTATTACTTCTTACACATGCATATGTTGTGCACGTAATAAATAAGAAGTAATAACTCGCATCTGTGTTGCTCCGGTGTCTTCTCTTCTACTGTTTGATAGAAAGGTTTTTATGCAATTCCATGCATTTCTTATCAAAAGCGTCTTTTAAGAGTGCTCATGAAGTTCCACAGTTTTTTGCACAGGATTTAAGATTTATTAAGGTTAATGTGGTGTTGTCTACATTATTTGGTGATATTTGTTTTCAATGAAAACAACCTTTTTGTTTTACAGGATCTCACTCGTTGTGGGTTCTTTCAACATTCATCATCGGAGACACACCTTTCCCAGAGTTCAGTGCAGTGGTGATGCTGGATGACATACAGGTGGTATACTATGATTCAGATGTGGGGAAGCTGATCTACAGACAGTTTAAGTCAGAACATGAACAAGAGGAGCAGCAAGATGCCAGTCACGTTTTTGCATACCAGCACATTACCATGAAAGAATTAGCTTTCCTCTTTAGACAGCAACTTAACAGCACTCATGGTAACTGTGTTATAATTTGTCTGTGTCACAATAAAGTATGTATGTATGTATGTATGTATGTATGTATGTATGTATGTATAAACATGTACTTCAACATTAAAAAAATAGGATGAGGCAGCCAATAGAAAATAGTGTTAACATATAAATATTGTACACATTAAGAAGCTCTACAATTCTCCAGGCACATTTTGTAGGACAAGAATAAAAAACCTTTAAATATGTCAGTTAGCTAGCTCAATAAAATATGGTCTATAGGGGATATGTTGTACAGCTATTTTAAAATATCGTTATACGTAGAACACATAACATTATCTTGAGATCTTAAATGAATTAGTTTGTTATCTCAAGAAAACAGTCATTGCTATCTCAAGATAACTATTTATGTCTGACCTGGCTGACATATAATGTACTGATGATTACCTTGAATGTGCACACACAGCAATGTAGTAAAAAACAAAGTCTGCCAGACAAAAGGATGTTAGGAAAAAAACACACATATGTGATTTAAATGGATTCACTGAAATGGTGAGCTCTTAATTCTGAAACATCTCCTTATTTTCCCGAACTTCTCTTTCAATCTGATTTTGCTTTTGGATACTCTTAGTTTGATAGAGTGTACATTAATGGATGATTTATTTTCTTTTTGTCCACTAAAGGAATACAAGTTCAGCAGAGAGTGTCTGGTTGTCAGCTACATAACAATGGGACCCCTGGTGCAACTAAAGTCTTTGATGCGTTCAATGGGGCAGACAATGGATGGATTGACTTTAGTTTGCAACAGGAAACGTTTCAGTATGAGGGAGTGTGGTCAACATTGTGTAAACATATGGAAAGAAGAGCAATAGTGTGGATGCATGCAAATATATACAGCTCTATCTGCATCAAAACACTGAAAAATAACCTTCATGCCAGGCGATATGAGGTGAATAGAAGAGGTAAGACAGTTGTCTCTTATATTCATTGAATAGCTGATGAATCTGCCAATGGGTCGGGCTTGATATTGGGTATAGCACGTAGTTGGTAATAGGGTTTTTTGCATGGGAAACTAGACGTGACAGCATGTATAAACGGTCTGTACACTTACAAAGTTCTCAGTGCCTCATTTTAAATGTCAGGGCCCTTGTTCTGTTCTGTATTGACATCATCCTCTGCAGTGAAACCAAGAGTCAGGCTCCTTCAGAAGACACTCCCAGACTCTGGAGGGACCAAAGTGACCTGCCTGGCCACTGGTTTCTACCCCCGTCACATCAACCTGACCCTGCTCAGAGACGGCCAGCCTGT
>CM059271.1:24984104-25151604 GCA_030347295.1 Setipinna tenuifilis | reverse complement strand
CTTTTGTTTTCATCATCAGAATAAAGCCGTGAACTGGGAATCCTGTCCGCGTCATTCTGCAACACAAGGCAGATTAAGCTGTTACACATGAGCTTACAAAAACACTTAACTTACTAACTTAAGGCTTAACGTACCTGTGTGTACAGCTCCATGAAATGAGAGAAGATATGTGAAGAAAATTTGCCTGTTCATGCTGACTACATACCTCTTAAAATAGTATTTATTAAATGCTTGTTTTTAATGATTTGGGGGAAATTTCTGGTGCACGTGACCAACCGGAGTCAAGCTGTCCTAAACTTGTATCAAAGAGGCAGAGCGACATCCTTCATGACAAGCCACTTCCTGGAACCACAAACCCACAGGGAGGGGGGCAGCGTAGGTTTGTAGGTAAGTGTGAGAAATCTTTTCATTGCATACCTCATACTTCAGTTGTTAGAGTGAAAGGTAGAGTAGCGTTAGTACTGTAGTGTTTAAAATAGCCATGATTTTATGGTCACAAATGGCTGGAAGAAACAGACAAACAAAAGTATCCTCAACATGGTGACACGTGAATATGATGCCTCAGGCCTATCTCTCACCAACATGTCACCATGAGACAATATCACTTTTCATTATTGTTAGAATGACTCCTATCCACCCACATGCTTCTGTGTCCTTTCTGATACCAAACTTGCCACACAGAAATGAGTGAACAACAAACACATGTTTAATACATGTTCAAGTAAAATGTACCTAACTTGAATTCATATAGTTCTCCAAACCATAGACTGTATAAAAATGAATTGAGGATGCTATACACATTGTGTAATAGAGATGAAGGCAGTCTATTTGTCATTTGCCAGCAATACATCATGTGCGATTACTCCATGTTACAGTCTTCCTCATTCCTTCTTAGAAAAATCCCACCCACGGGCTCCAGATAGTTCATGACATCGGCTGCTTAAAAATTAACCCGTTTGAGTTTCAGATCATTTTTTAACCTTTTTTTGTCAGGTTTCAGACAAGTAGGACCCAGATGCAGACACGTAAAGTTCAAGCAATTTATTAAAAAGGCAAAAACACAAAAGATCAACAGGGTCAAAAATTCCCAAGGAAAAACAAAGTCGATAAATCCACAAAAAAACAAAAGGCATCCAACAAAAAAGTTCAAAAACAGAGCTCAGTTAAAAATCCAGGTAACAGAGAAAATCCAGAGTAAACAAAGAAACCTTACAGACTCAAGAGTGACCATTGCAAGATGACCAGATGAAGACAAACAAAAAGCAGAGGGTATAAATAGGGCAGGTAATCACAGGGAAGCGAGGCACAGCAGGATAAACAATGACTGAATTACACAGGACAGGTGGCACGAAGGGGGAGGGGCAGGGTGTCAAAACAAAACGCACATGGCAAAGACAAACACAGAGCAAGGAGCGTATGGACCAGCAGGGGGGGTAACATAAACAATGAGTCCAGGAAAAAGGGCAGTCCTGACATTTTTGGTCAAAGAAACATTTAATAAACTACCTGACCACCACCCTCCCCACCAAAAAAAACATGGAAGCAATAAATAAAATAAATGTCACTTCTGCAATTTAATAAGTTTTATTATCAGACAATTTCATATATCCTCTTCAGTGCCTAAACACACTGCTGTTATACCTCACAGTAATCACAGAAGACCAAACAGTGTGTACATGTTAGTGCAGATGTCCAGTTTTCGTTTTCGCTAGTCTGACTGACAGAGTCTCTGCTGGTTCTCAGTGCACTGCTGGTACATGTTTCAACACTACCTGAGTGTGAATAACACAGGTGAGACATTGACCTCAGGTACAGCTCTCCATTAGAACTTGTCAGGTGTATTCCACCACCGAGAGACTGACCATGAACACTGACTGTGCTTCATTCTGTTCATGTGCAGACAACGTCAACTTGTGTTTCCCATAGATGTCTCTTCTTCCTCTGTGCCTGGATAAACAAATCAGACTTTAGATTGATGAGAGTGATGCTCTGAACTGCATTGTGATGAAGTGATAAAGTATTTGACAGCTACTACTGTCTGTTTGAGACAGAGCTATGTCAACCAAAATTAGTAGGATGTACACTGACCGAACTTAATGGTCAATCACACAGATGCAGCTCAAAAACTTTTTTTTATCTAAATATATCGACTTACTGGAAGTAGCTCTGTAGGAAGACGGACGTGTTGTGTTGTCACCTGTGTAACAAAACAATCAAATAGGTGAGTCAGAGAAAAAAAGTCCATTACAGCATGCCACTATTTAGCTAAAGCTGGTGTAAGCAGTAGTGGCTTACCTCTGTGCCTCCGTTTCCAAAGTAACAAACCAGCAATGCCTCCAACCACAAAAAACACCAGTAGAGAGGCTCCTATGGGCACTAAAGCTTCTCCTGGTTCGTATTCTGTAGCAGAGACAGTGAGTGCGTTCACATGGACAAGTCGAAACCACTTGGAAGTGGTTTGGGATCGTACCAGCTTCATGTGAACAGGGATTGGTTTGGTTTGGAATTGGTTTTCGTTATCCAGTTGCGACGCCAGGCCTGGGCTGTTTCGAAACCACTTCGACTGCCATGTGAACGGGGATCGGATTGATTTCGAGTATTGCGCATGTATCAACGAAATAAAAAAACGCAGTTTGTTCCTTCATACGGACTTTCTAACACAGCAGAATGCACAACACGTACGCGAATGCGTCAAACTCTTGGAACACCATGTTTGTATGCCGCCAGAAAGTTTGTTTATCGTCTTTATTTAGTAGGAACAGTGCAGAGCCCATAGAAGATGTGCCAGAGTATTACGTTTTTGTTTAAACCACCTTATTGTTTAAGTGTGTAATAATATCAGGTGAAAGGAGGAGGCTATGTAAATACATTTGCACTGACTGACTTGTAAGATTTTCTTTAGCCACTGTTTTGCGATGTGGAATAACCGGAATGAGAGGTGAAAAGTTCAGTCTCCTCTACGTGTCGTCTGTATGTGTAGGCATATGTGTGCAGTGCTGTAGTCTGCTGTTGCGTATACGATAAGATACATCTTACCTACGTAGCAGCTTTGTTGTGGGCAAATGTTTACTCGTGTTATGTCCATTATTTTAGTTATGTGTCGTTAGTCGCGTTATGTCCAACATTGTAGCAGCTAGCATTGTAAATCTTATCAGCCTGGGTCGTCATGGCTGGGTCGGCACGGTTTGACCGATATCTTTGGCATTTTTTGCCCAAACAACACGAAACTTGGTACTGCACACACTGGTAACATTATGATGATGCGGATGAGTGGTTCAAGAGTTATGCAGACGTTCCTTGTATTAAAAGATAATAATAGAAAGATAGAAGTTGACTACAGCGCCCCCGCCTAGCGTAGCGGAAAGGGCCGGAACTCTCGCCGAATCCGCTTAGACGAACTGCATGTGAACAGGGACTTGGGGAACAGACCACCCGTTGTGAACCAATCCCAAACCAAACCAATCCCACCATGTGAACGCAGTTAATGTCAGTAAAATCGTTGTTGATTATACTGTATCGTACGTTTTTCTGACCATGGCCATGCTCTAGTAGAATTACAGTCCATTTAATTATCATCCAGTGCACTACATATTACTATCAGTTGTGATGGGTAGTATCTGTAACTGTAAAAATACTTACCGAATCCAATGTCCAGCTTGTTGTCCAGACTGAGGTGTTCAGCTGTGCAGGTGTAATGATGCTGCTGTAGTTCCTCTGCGCTGACCTCCAGGCTCTTCCTCATCTGGTACGTTCCATCTCCATTAGGTAGCTGCTCCCCCCCAGTGATCTGGTGGTCAGGCACAGACTGGTTGTCTCTGAGCAGGGTCAGGTTGAAGTGACGAGGGTAGAAACCAGTGGCCAGGCAGGTCACTTTGGCCCCTCCAGAGTCTGGGAGTCTCTTCTGAAGGAGCCTGACTCTGGGCGTCACTACAGCCAAAAATGCACAGGTTAGAATGATTAAGTAAGCAAGTTTAATTATTAAACAGATGATTGATTGATTGATTGATGCTTTATTCCAGACTCAAGGTTCACCCCACAAAGTACAAAGAACAATTAACTCAAAATAGACAAATAAAAAAGGAAAACAGACAACCACAACCACAATATAAAAACAAATCATTACAGACAACACACAAAATTAAAACATCTAATGTCTCATTTTCAAGAGACACTTACACCAGTGCTTCCAATACTAAGATGTGCAGCAAGTGTCACTGTATATCATGCTTACTAGTGCCACAACATTTTGTTTTTTGAGTCATTCAGCCTGCAGATGAATCTGTACATTATATTTCTTAACACTGCATTCAGTGTATTGACTCCAGCACTCACACACAGCTCACTTGCACTTCATGAGATGAGAAAACTACCTTATCTTTTCGCATCACATAATTTTTCCTTTTGTATAGAAAACTCTTATACAACAGTTAGGTCCAGTAGAACTATTTAGTAATTTCTGATTGGACAAGAAGCATTCTAAGCGTCACTAGGAGTGAGGATATCCCATGGTATACCATGGGTGACTCTTCACAGTTGATAATCACTCCGCAGAAGATACAACATAACCGTTAATTTGAGTGCCTTTAAAACTATGGCAGACTTCAACAAAACACCCAAGACTGCATTAACTAATTGTGTTGGCATTGGAACTGTTGTATAAAAGCAATATAACACTTGTGTTCGTGAGGGTGTTTGTGGCTATCCTCTCGGCTATCACCTACGGTGGCCAAACCACACCTGTTAGGATATCCACGAACACCCTCACATCCACTCTTGTTATATTACTAAATTATTAAACAGATGAGAAAACTACCTTACCTTTTCTCATCACATCATTCTTCTTTTTATGAAGGCAGCTCTTAAGGCTGTTTATGCAGACGGGGTAATATAAATTTGCATGCATCATCTCCACAGTTTTTCTTTCAACATAGTTCCACATTTTGGTCCGTAATCCTTCAGAGTGAAGAGATTGTTCTTGCATATTAAATTGCACTCTTTGATTCATGTCTCCATTAAACGCTTCCCAAATTCTGAATTGACCATTCGTTTCGTTGTGAAGTAGCTCACAACCAGACAAAGTCTGCTGAACATGTATTCCTTTGGTAGAGAGAGAAAAAAAAACTTTTACAATGGCAGCCAGATACATCATTAGGCTACTGTTTTGTTTTATTGTGTTAATAGCACCATTGCCTTGATTTTATGAATTCACAGTATTCATAAATATTAAAGGATGGCTGTGACAAGTCATTACGGACTGAAATTAAAAAAAAATCTATTCAACTAACAGGGGCATGTATCCCAAAAGGATAGTTGCTAACTCTTACTAGGTTCAGACAAGGGAGTTATGACAGTGTTTGGGGAACAGTTGACCTCTGGATGTTGGATAGTTCAACGATGCATCATGCCATGTTAGTTTAAAGCTAAGTTGGTTAGTTGTTTGAGAAACGCACCCCAGGTTGGTTGGTGTAGATTTAGCAGAATTTCAGATGAAAGAGACACATGTATGCTCTTTCAAAAGGCACATATTATGTTCTCTCAAAGGCAGAATAGGGTGGGATGATGGCCCAATATCAGTGTCAATTTTTAAAAACTGAATAATTTCCCTGCCACTAAAGAGAGTCAACACGGAATGAATTAAATGAATAAATAATATACATACACCTACCATGTGTGAGGTTACGGTGCTGTTTAGTGAACAAGGCCAAGGCTTTCATATTATTATAGAGGTCTTCAAATACAATGGTAGCACTTTCAGGCATTGTACATTCGCTTTCTGACTTATAGCGTGTGTAATTTGTGTTCTCCACATGTACACGATAGTAGGACAGCTGGAAATCATCCAGCATCACCACCATGTTAAACTCTGGGAAAGGTGTATCTCCAATGATGAATGTTGCAAAGTTCCACAGGGAATGAGAACCTGTAAAAAAGTTTCGCCATGAAATTTGTATATAAATATTTTAGACATCATATTCAAGTCCATTGTTCAATTAAATATGACGTTGTAATTACAGTCTTGAACAGTCAACCTATATTATGGGAATGGGACTCATCAGACCTGCTTAGAGTGTAAATGTCCCCTTCATAATTGGGGAGAACTACCTTTTACGTTTGACATGCATTACATTAACATGTCGGTACAGCCCAAGCCTGTTATTTTTGACTCTTTGGTGGGCAATGGGTCTTCACTGGGGGCTACCCCAGTGTAATATAATTCGAACTATGGACTTCGTTTGACAGATTTACACAGTTGTCAAAATGTCTGTCCTGGCTTTGGCTGTTGCCACTACAATATATTTGTATATTTGAATTTATTTATTAGGATTAGCCCCTAGAGATGCACCATCTCATTTTCAAGAGGATCCTTAATATGTTAATTCCAGCTTATTGTATCTTTGGTAGGCACAGACATTTTTTTTTATATTTGGGCTCTTGGGGGTTAAGACTTGGTGATGATAAACCATATTCATCAGAACTAGTGACACACTCACACACACACACACACACACACACACACACAGGCATTGAACATTAGCCCAGTAATATCAGTATATCAGTAAAAAAAAGAAGATCAATTTTAATCAGAAAATGTAGTCCAAGTCCGGTCACATAAATCAGATCCATATAGATATCATTGCACAAACTATTTAATACTACTTTTAGTAGTAATCCAAGATTACTAACATACACTGGCAATGTTATAATGAAACACAGAAATACATGAATTGTAACTGCAAATACTTGTATACAAATAAATGTCAATATGCACACACACACACAAGTATTACCTGATTGCATAGTTGACAAAATCCGGAATAAACAGATGAGAAATGTCAGTCTCAGCATATCGATTGTTGTTTTGGAGGTTTTGTAACAGTGTGTTGTTTAACCAGTCCACCTTTCTCAACAGCAACACTCAATAGGTTATTTCTTGGGCTGCTTTCCAGATAAATTTCATGACATCCACTGCAAAAAACAAAAACAAAAACCTGCTACACATGACTGATGGTGCCAGTGTTGCTGTAGGTGCAGTTTTTTCAATTCTTGTATTATGACCAGTTCTTAGAGCTTAAGTCCACGAGACTCGTTGTAAAATTCAAACCTTTTACTGAAGGAAAACTTTCACACTACAGAAATAAAACGATAAAATCAAACTAAAATGGGCTTCATTGTTTTTACATCACGTTCTTGCCTCGCCTAGGTCTCGGTCAAAGACTGCTGCGTTCTGACCTTTTCCGTCACTCCAACAGCCTTTTTACATCGAGAGACGTCATACATCTTTTTCTAAAATCAAGAAATATTACACTACAGAAAGTAACACTACTAAATAAGCAGGAGTAAATACTTAGAAATATAAACTAAACATTACCACTGAACAATAGTAAACAATATTCAATTTGTCCATTATGGCTCTAACAGTTGCAGACTTCTATTGACTATTAGTCAATCACAGATTTGCTTGTCTCTACCAGCCCCGGCAGATAGGCTCCTGTGTTTTACATGATGTGAAAAATAAAGAAGTCTACCTGATCTTCTTGCTAACCGTCCTGAGAAGCGACCTCTCAGCTTGCTCCGTTAGTTGTTAGTCCGTTAGTTTTCGAACCAACAACTAACGTCAAGATTAGACGTTCACAATTTGTTTAAAGGCAGATCCAACCGTCAGACCCTCTGTGCCATCGACTGTAGCCTATATAAGATGGACAAAGCGGGCCCATTCAGTTCCGTTCTATAAAATTGAAAGACGACTTAGAATATTTGTGCCGAAACCGTCAACTTCGTAACCAGGGCCACTTACTTCCTGCTTGACAATAGAATGTTGGGACCTGCTCTGTACAAAACGAAGTGAAGTACGATCTGTCACTTTTACTTTCACTTTACCTCACTCACTCCGCCTGTGTCATTTGCTGGAACGTGCGAAAGACATTTCCGAGAGATGGAGATAAAGGAGATTTTGAATAACTTGGGAGTCGCTTTTCAAGTGACATTGTTAAATAAAACCAAGATTAAAAAAAATACATGCAGCAAGTTTCTTTAATTTTTAAAGTTGGTTCTATGGTTTACAATAGTAAACCTATGGTATACGGTTGACAATTGGTTCTATGGTTTACAATTTACAGTGCGACAAAAAGTCGTTCGTAACATTATGTAGGCCACACATTACTAGCACAGAATATAGTGAAGGATAACTTAGACTACCTGTTTCGCAGGCGCATGGTGAGGCAAATAAAGAATAGGCTACAAAAATATGACCTTTTTCATGTTTTTACTCTTCTGATCAAAACATGGAAAAATCAGTGTAACGGCATCACATGTTGTACTATTTCTATAGCTGTTTCTCTTTCAAACCACTTCCTCCAAAAGAAGCTAGCAAAATAAAATGTCATAAGGTTCTTTAATGGTGTGGTTGATTTCAGTGACACATATTACTACAACATATCACTGTGATTATTGCTTACATGTGGACACTGCTGTTAATATACATGTAGCCTATATTTAATACGCATGCCTGTGTTATGACAGCAACATACACTGTAAACCCGGATAAGTTAATACAACTCAAAACTTTTGATGTAACTGATTACGTCAATAGTTTTGAGTACATTAACTAAATATTTTAATTAAATTAATTTGAAAAGTTTAAGTACATGAATTTTGTACTTAAACTTTTAAATTAACTTTAATTAAAATATATAGTTAATGTACTCAAAACTATTGACGTAATCAGTTACATCAAAAGTTTTGAGTTGTATTGACAATTCGGGTTTACAGTGTATTAAAGTGCTTTATAATAAAAAAAAAAGTGCTGGGATATAAGCACAAGTGTTTTATTACCCTAATAAAATAATAATAAAAAGTAAAATAAAATAAACAGGTCAACTGTCTGTCCAGTTTCAGAATTGTGCAGTGATGACTACAAGGAACATTGATGATTGCAATTCTAGTTCTAGTTCTCTCTCTGAAACTCTGAATTCCTCTGTCTTTATGTCTCAAGGCTGTTTGGGCTGTCATGCTCTTGTGAGGTCCTGGCCTCAATCTCCTCCATTTCCTCTGTGCCTGTAGAAATGAAAAGGGTAATTTAGTCTCATCAGCTGTATGCTTTTCATGGTTTAAACAATGTTAACAATTCTCATGCAAAATACTTAATGTCTTTAAATCCTTTAACAAAAGAACCAAGGCTTGACATGTTTTGGAAAATGCCATGTAATTAATAAATATAACACACAAGGTATACACAACACAGCATTTAGTAGTCACTTAATTCAAGTGTAAATCAATTAAAGTTAATGTTAAATCAATCAAGTGGACTGCAAATGTAAGACAGAAAGTGGTGAATTTGAATTGTGTATTTGTTGGGTTTTGTGTACATTTCCTCTCCATGACACTTACTCGAAGCAGCAGAGTAGTCAGTCGTCTGGGAGCCCCCACCTGTTACAGTGACATGCAGACATGAGAGCAGTAGTTGTAGGATACCGAACACAGAGACACAAAAACACCTCCATGCATCTGCACTTGCATGTACACGTCAATGTACACATGTACATATCTAACTGCTGCTTTTTGTGATGGATTACAAGTTACTTCTTATAGATTTTTTGCAGTATCAAAGGAGGTGGAAGGGTGAACAGGGAATATTACATTTACCAACATACTGTTATGATGGCATACTAACATTAGTCTATAGCAGGGGTGTCAAACTGTGGCCCGACAACTACAAATCCCAGAATGCTCTGCTGGTGTTCTACTGACCCATAAACACCCTCTGTCAATGTTGGCTGTGACTTTGTCCAAGTTTTACATTTTGGCCCAGGGTGTATTTGAGTTTGACACCCCTGGTCTATAGCATTGCATTAAGCTTATCCAGAGTAACTTAGGTTAGATGCTTTGCTCAAGGGCACTTCAGTTATCAGTGAGGGAGTAGGAGAGGTGTAATACAACAATCAAATAGGTGAGTCAGAGAAAAAAAGGTCCATTACAATGAGCACGCCGCTCTTTAGCTAAAGCTGGTGTAAGCAGTAGTGGCTTACCTCTGTGCCTCCGTTTCCAAAGTAAAGAACCAGCAATGCCTCCAACCACAACAACCACCAGTACGATCAGTAAATAGGCTGGTATGGGCACTAACGCTTCTCCTAGTTCATATCCTGTAGTAGACACAGTAATAGTGACATCATTGTTGATTATACTGTATCATGAGTTTTTCTGACCATGGCCCTGTTCTAGTAGTATTACAGTCCATTAAATTATCATCCAGTGCACTAAATATCACTACCAGTTATGATGGGTACTGCAGGATCTGTAACTGTAAAAATACTTACCCAATCCAATGTCCAGCTTGTTGTCCAAACTGAGATGTACAGCTGTGCAGGTGTACTGGTGTTTCTCTCTTAGTTCCTCTACGCTGACCTCCAGGCTCTTCCTCATCTGGTACGTTCCATCTACATTAGGTAGCAGCTCCCCCCCAGTGATCTGGTGGTCAGGCACAGGCTGGCCGTCTCTGAGCAGAGTCAGGTTGATGTGACAGGGGTAGAAACCAGTGGCCAGGCAGGTCACTCTGGCCCCTCCAGAGTCTGGGAGTATCTTCTGAAGGAGCCTGACTCTTGGTTTCACAGTAAATGACAAATTCTGGCGGTGATTAAAGTAATTGTCAATCAAAACTCTTAACATTAAATCAAGAGATAGGTGTCTCACCTTTTCTCATCACATGATTTTTCATTGTATGTAGGTAATTCTTCAAGGTTTTGATGCATATTGGGTTGTAAATATTTCCATATACCCACTCAATGCGACTCCTGTCAATATGGCTCCACATTGTTGACCAGACACCTTCAACGTGAAGAGTTTTCTGTTCGGTACTGTATTGCAGCTCTTCCCCGTTCACTCCATTAAAAGAATCCCAAGATCGTAGTGGACCAGCAGTGCCGTTGTCAAGTAGCTCACAACCAGCCAACCTTTGTTGAACATGTATTCCTTTGGTAAAGACACATGAAATAGTGATTAATTCAAATAGTGAGCATGTCCATATCAAGCCCACACTTATTGGAAGGGGATTTAAAAGGGCTAAGTGTGTGAAACAATCTGACATGAACAGTATTGATGCAGCAAAGCTGTCAGCTTGTCCAGAAAGCTGGGTTTTCTTAATTAAAACAACAGAAGAAAGCTATTTAATACCAAATGTACAGTACATTTAGATGATGAAAACAATATTGTATTACACTGTTGCTGCTTTTACTAGTATTGATTCAAACAAAATGAAACTGTGATAAACCCTGTTTGATGAATCGTATAGCACTCACCATGTGTGTTGTTGAACTTTTGCGATGACAGCAAGACTCTGTGTTTCATGTTGTGATACAGACCTCCAAATATATTCACACCATCCTCATGTTCCTCCTCTACATGTTCAGATCTATACTGTCTGTATATTATCTTCCCCACATTTGAATCATAATAACCAAGGGGAATGTCATCCAGCATTACCACTGTGCTGAACTCTGGGAAAGGCGTTTCTCCAAGGATGAATGTTGAAAGAACCCACAGCGAGTGAGATCCTGGGGGAAAAAGAGAGATTCCACTATAAAAACAAATGCTAAAGCTGGCAATAGATCTGAATGGCGTGGTAAATCCTGTCAGTTTTGATCAGGGCGGAGTTGTTTATATTGGTAATTTAAACGACATGGCGGTTATGGTTGCTAGAGATGCTATAAGAGTGTCTGTGAAGATTCTCATTCATCTAGGTCATGGTAGTTAAAAAAGCTTAGTTATAAGCAACTGCATTTCTTTTTGTAGCTTGAACACATTTCACTTGTCGTCCAAAAGGCTTCTTTGATTCTATCCTGATGATAGAGAACCAGGGACTATATCTCTGGACCACTGGAGGTGGTCCTTCAACGGAGATTGCTAAGTAATGTCCACTTGCATGCCCTACGTTTAAGGGTAATGAGAGTGTAGAACCACTAGTGCAATGTGGTGGTAAGGGGAGGTGGAGGGATGTTTTGCAATGCCAGTGTGCATGACATGTGAAGCAGCAGGCACATTTAAATCACCTGGAGTGGGGGACAGGTGAGGTAATTCCCTATGATGTCTTCCGAAGTTTGTTTAACAAAGAACATTTTTGTTTTGTTTTTCCCACTGACATGGTTTTGTACCCGGAGCACAAATCTATCCTCATGCTCTGGGTAGCTTGGGCAGCTATTATGAATGACAGGTGTGTTTATTGGTCACATAACCCAGCCCTACTAAAAAGACTATGAGATTGATATGAAAAGTTGCTGAGACAAACCCCAATGAAGATATAAACACTGTAGATGTCCCTATTATGCTGGTTGGTGCTCCATTGCAAACCAACATCTGGGTTTCCATAGATAAGAGCTCCATTGCAAACCATGCAAATTATTATTACTACAGCCAACACCTTATTTGCTATAAAAGGGCACGTGTGGGTTACAGATTTTCTGAGCGTATACATAAAATAACTAATCCCTTATGACAACTCTTAAAGCAGGTATTTGCGGTGAAAAGCATTCGGCGTGATCATCAACCTATTTATGAGCATGCATTAGCTTACAAAAACACTTAGACTTAACTTACCTGTGTGCACAGCTCCATAAAATGACAGAAGATATGTGAAGAAAATGAGCTTGTTCATGCTGATTACATACAGTACCACTTAAAATAGTATTCCTCAAATGCTTGTTTTTAATGATCTGCGGGAAATTTCTGGTGCATGTAACCAGTCCACAAGACCAAATGGAGTGAAGCCGTCAGTCTTAAGCTTCTGTCAAAGAGGCAGAGCAACATCGGGCCACTTTCTGAAACCATGACTGCATGGGAGGTGGGGAGGCGTAGGTATGTAGAAATGTGAGAATTCCTTTCATTGCACAGGCCTAGCCGATAGATATCATACTTTAGTTGTTACAGTGCAGGGTAGAGTAGCGCTATAGTACTGTAGTATTTAAAATAGCCATTACCTGATTTTACAATCACAAAAGCCTCGAACAAATACAGTAGGTTACATGAATACCCTCAACATAGTGATATTTGTATACTGAATCGTATTCCCTGAGTCTATCTTTCACCATTGTTAATGAACCCACTGTGCCCCATTCAACCCAAGCAGTGCAATGTTGCTGGCCAGTGATCTCACACAGATGAGGGCACAGGAGGCAAGTCTTAGGCTTATGGAGAACACATTTGCTGGCAAACACGGGGAACAACGCAAGCCCAACACACAGCACAGTAGATGCAGCACATACAGCACATGGGGAAATAATTGGAAAGTATCATTTTCACACCTTTACTATTTACACACCTTTACTTTCTCCTCCTCAGATGTGTTTATTGAGGTCACTTGGCTCCCTTTGAGATGGCAGAAGATACACATACAGTGGGGCAACAATAACAAAATGACAGTTTGTGTTTTAGATCATTTTTAAACCTTTTTTTGGTCAAAGAAACATTTAGTAAACTACCTGACTACCCCCCTCCCCACCACAAAACATGGAAGCAATAGTTTGATATCATAAATGTCACTTCTGCAATTTAATAAGTTTTATTATCAGACAATTTCATATTTTCTTCAGTGTCTGAACACACTGCTGTAATACCTCACAGTAATCACAAGAGGGGGCTAAGCCAAAACACACATACTGTACACAACCACAGTGAAACTGAAGTCCTGTAGTGTTTGTACCACATGATAGAAACCAAACAAATCAGAAACAGAAAAGACAAGGATCACAGGAAACCAAACAGTGTGTACATGTTTGTGCAGATGTCCAGTTTTCGTTTTCGCTAGTCTGACTGACAGTCTGTTTGTTCTTGAGATGCCTGCTTGTGGTGTGTGTGTGTGTGTGTGTGTGTGTGTGCCATGCTAATGCTAAAATTTGTGAGTATTTAGACAGAGGTCCTCTATAAAGCTGCTTTAGCTACAAGCACTGCAATGCAATAGCGATACAATGGTTCACTATGAATTTGAATTTAAGTAAGCTAATGTACATACAAATCCTGTGTGATCTTTATAATGAATTCACATAGAACATGCAGAGGATTTTTTTGTAGTTTTAAAATGTCTATTAAGCCCAACACTTAAAATACTTTCCTACACAAGCAAGAATTAAAAATACTGTTGGAATAAAAGGTGATCAAAAATAAAGTAAGTAAAAAAAACATCGCATAAAATTATTAGCACTGTCTCAAAGTATGTCTTGGGTGTTCTCAGTTTTGGGTTCCATTAGAACTTGACAGGTATATTCCCCCATCGAGAGATTGACCATGAACACAGACAAGACGTCAACTTGTGTTTCCCGTAGATGTCTCTTCTTCCTCTGAGTCTGGATAAAAAAATCAGATTTTAGATTGATGAGAGTGATGCTCTGAACTGCATTGTGATGAAGTGATGAAAGTATTTGACAGCTACTACTGTCTGTTTGAGACAGAGCTATGTCAACCAAAATTAGTAGGACGTACACTGACCGGACTTAATGGTCAAGCACACAGATGCAGCTCAAAAACTTTTTTATCTAAATATATTGACTTACTGGAAGTAGTCCTGTAGGAAGACAAACGTGTTGTGTTGTCACCTGTGTAATACAAAACAATCAAATAGGTGAGTGAGAGAAAAAAAGTCCATTATAATGAGCATGCCACTCTTTAGCTAAAGCTGGTGTAAGCAGTAGTGGCTTACCTCTGTGCCTCCGTTTCCAAAGTAACAAACCAGTAATGCCTCCAACCACAAAAAACACCAGTATGATCGGTAGATAGGCTGGTATGGGCACTAAAGCTTCTCCTGGTTCATATCCTGTAGTGAAATCGTTGTTGATTATACTGTATCATGAGTTTTCTGACCATGGCCCTGTTCTAATAGAATTGCAGTCCATCATCCAGTGCACTTAATATCAGTATCAGTTGTGATGGGTACTGTAGTATCTGTAACTGTAAAAATACTTACCCAATCCAATGTCCAATTTGTTGTCCAGACTGAGGTGTTCAGCTATGCAGGTGTAGTGATGCTGCTGTAGCTCCTCTGCGCTGACCTCCAGGCTCTTCCTCATCTGGTACGTCTCATCTCCATTAGGTAGCAGCTCCCCCCCAGTGATCTGGTGGTCAGGCACAGGCTGGCCGTCTCTGAGCAGGGTCAGGTTGATGTGACGGGGGTAGAAACCAGTGGCCAGGCAGGTCACTCTGGCCCCTCCAGAGTCTGGGAGTATCTTCTGAAGGAGCCTGAGTCTGGGCTTCACTGTAAATGGCAAATTCTTGCAGTGATTAAAGTAAAGCAATTATCAATTAAAACTCTTAACATTAAATCAAGAGATAGCTGTCTCACCTTTTCTCATCACATGATTTTTCATTGTATGTAGGTAATTCTTCAAGGTTTTGATGCAGATTGGGCTGTAAATATTGGCAAATATCCATTCAAGGCTATTCCTTTTCATATGGCTCCACATTGCTGACTGTACACCTTCAACTTGAAGAGTTTTCTGTTCCATACTGTATTGCAGCTCTTCCTCGTTCACCCCATTAAAACCATTCCAAGATCGCAGTGGACCAGCAGTGCCATTGTCCAGTAGCTCACAACCAAACATTCTCTGTTGAACATGTATTCCTTTGGTAAAGGCACATGAAATAGTGATTATTTTAAATAGTGAGCATGTCCATATCAAGCCCACACTTATTGGAAGGGAATTTAAAAGGTCTAAGTGTATGAAACAATCTGACATGAACAATGTTGATGCAGCAAAACTGTCAGCTTGTCCAGAAAGCTGGGTTTTCTTAATTGAAAACAACAGAAGAAAGCTATTTAATACCAAATGTACAGTACATTTGGATGATGAAAACAATATTGTATTACACTGTTGCTGCTTTTACTAGTATTGATTCAAACAAAATGAAACTGTGATAAACCCTGTTTGATGAATCGTATAGCACTCACCATGTGTGTTGTTGAACTTTTGCGATGACAGCAAGATTCTATGTTTCATGTTGTGGTACAGATCTCCAAATATATTCCTGCCATCCTCCTGTTCCTCATCTACATGCTCTGACCTGTACTGTCTGTGTATTATCTTTCCCACATTTGAATCATAATAACCAAGGTGAATGTCATCCAGCATTACCACTGTGCTGAACTCTGGGAAAGGCGTTTCTCCAAGGATGAATGTTGAAAGAACCCACAGCGAGTGAGATCCTGGGGAAAAAAGAGAGATTCCACTATAAAAACAAATGCTAAAGCTGGCAATAGATCTGAATGGCGTGGTAAATCCTGTCAGTTTTGATCAGGGCGGACTTGTTTATATTGGTAAATGCTATAAGAGTGTCTCTGAAGATTCTCATTCATCTAGGTCATGGTAGTTAAAAAAGCTAAGTTCTAAGCAACTGCATTTCTTTTCGTAGCTTGAACACATTTCACTTGTCGTCAAAAAGGCTTTTTTGATTCTATCCTGATGATAGAGAACTAGGGACTATATCTCTGGACCACTGGAGGTGGTCCTTCAACGGAGATTGCTAAGTAATGTCCACTTGCATGCCCTACGTTTAAGGGTAATGAGAGTGTAGAACCACTAGTGCAATGGGGAGGTAAGGGGAGGTGGAGGGATGTTTTGCAATGCCAGTGTGCATGACATGTGAAGCAGCAGGCACATTAAAATCACCTGGAGTGGGGGACAAGTGAGGTAATTCCCTATGATGTCTTCCGAAGTTTGTTTAACAAAGAACATTTTTGTTTTGTTTTTCCCACTGACATGGCTTTGTACCCGGAGCACAAATCTATCCTCATGCTCTGGGTAGCTTGTGCAGCCATTATGAATGACAGGTGTGTTTATTGGTCACATAACTCAACACTACTAAAAAGACTATGAGATTGCTATAAAAAGTTGCTAAGACAAACCCCAATGAAGATATAAACACTGTAGATGTCCCTATTAGGCTGGTTGGTGCTCCATTGCAAACCAACATCTGGGTTTCCATAGGTAACAGCTCCATTGCAAACCATGCAAATTATTATTACTACAGCCAACACCTTATTTGCTATAATAGGGCACGTGTGGGTTACAGATTTTCTGTGCGTATACATAAAATAACTAATCCTTTATGATAACTCTTAAAGCAGGCATTTGCGGTGAAAAGCATTCGGCGTGATCATCAACCTATTTATGAGCATGCATTAGCTTACAAAAACACTTAGACTTAACTTACCTGTGTGCACAGCTCCATAAAATGAGAGAAGACATGTGAAGAAAATGAGCTTGTTCATGCTGATTACATACAGTACCACTTAAAATAGTATTCCTCAAATGCTTGTTTTTAATGATCTGCGGGAAATTTCTGGTGCATGTAACCAGTCCACAAGACCAAATGGAGTGAAGCCGTCAGTCTTAAGCTTCTGTCAAAGAGGCAGAGCAACATTGGGCCACTTTCTGAAACCATGACTGCATGGGAGGTGGGGAGGCGTAGGTATGTAGAAATGTGAGAATTCCTTTCATTGCACAGGCCTAGCCGATAGATATCATACTTTAGTTGTTACAGTGCAGGGTAGAGTAGCGCTATAGTACTGTAGTATTTAAAATAGCCATTACCTGATTTTACAATCACAAAAGCCTCGAACAAATACAGTAGGCTACATGTACCCTCAACATAGTGATATTTGTATACTGAATAGTATTCCCTGAGTTTATCTTTCACCATTGTTAATGAACCCACTGTGCCCCATTCAACCCAAGCCAACCACATTTGCTGGCAAACACGGGGAACAACGCAAGCCCAACACACAGCACAGCAGATGCAGCACATACAGCACATGGAGAAATAATTGGAATGTATCATTTTCAAACCTTTACTATTTACACACCTTTACTCTCTCCTCCTCAGATGTGTTTATTTAGGTCACTTGGCTCCCTTTGAGATGGCAGAAGATACACATACAGTGGGGCAACAATAACAAAATGCATTTTTTAACCCTCCTGTTACCCTCAAATTTTCTAACATCCTTTATCCTTGGGGTCGATTTGACCCCAGCCACTGAAATCTCCTTAAAATGTGTATAATTCAAAATATTGGCCTTGGTTATTGGTTTGTGTGTGAGGTACTACTATATTTCTTTGTTGAGGACCAAAAAAAAGCCCTTTAAAAATAACTTAGCCCCCATAAACACCACATACATCCATGATGTATTTCATGATTATGGAAAAATATGGAAATAGCCATAAAATCTTACTGATTGATCTAAAAATGGAAAGAAAGATATTTTTGGTATTTCAATTGATGCATAGTACCTCTTCATACAAATTTCTGTTATTTGTAACATTTGAAAATAAATTTGGTTGTGGTCATCAAGAATAGTAACATCTATTGTCTTCGGGGTCAATTTGACCCCGGGAAAAACAGACACAATTTCAAGCTTCAAAAAGAAGTACAGTTGCTTACAACTTAGAACTTTTGAGTACTATGACCTGGATGAATGAGAATCAGAATCTCCATTTTGAAACATCAGAAAATTGCTCAATTTTGGCTGAATTGACTAGCCTACCATTTCCCATTGAAATGAATGGGGACGGAACTTCCTCATTTAGTATATTGGCTGTATGGCCATGACAGCACTGTCCAGGGAGCAGTGTGTGGGACAGTACCATGCTCAAGGTACCTCAGTGGTACTACCGCTGGTTACCCATTACCCTAAGCGCATGGCCACCATTGCCTCAAGGTTCTTGTGGAAATTGTTTTGCCCCTCTCCCATGTCATCAAAATTATTAGTGTTAGGTTAGGGCCATAAACAGAGGAAACCTGTCTGAAGACTATAAAACTGCATGTTTTGATCCCCTTAATGTGATCTAAAACAACTTAAACATGTATGTGCAAAATGTGGATATTTTGTATATGTTTTATGCAGCTAAAACAGTTTGGGGTCAAATTGACCCCAAGGAACACGGATGCGTACAACATGCATACAGGACATTGAAAACATATTATCTTGTTAATTTTATGTTTACCCAGTTCTCCCCCCTTAATTAGGAAAAGTCATCAAGGATGAAGCAAAAAAAAATAATTCTTGGTGTATTGTTGAGGTGTTAAACATTGAATGGGGTCAAATTGACCCCAAAGATAATAGGAGGGTTAAAAGAAACCTGTTTGAGTTTCAGATAATTTTTTAACATTTTTTTGGTCAAAGAAACATTTAATAAACTACCTGACTACCCCCCTCCCCACCACAAAACATGGAAGCAATAGTTTTGTATAATAAATGTCACTTCTGCAATTTAATAAGTTTTATTATCAGACAATTTCATATTTTCTTCAGTGCCTGAACACACCTCAAAGTAATCACAGGGCACTAGGCCAAAACACACATGCTGTACACAACCACAGTGAAACTGAAGTAAAGTAATGTTTGTACCACCTAATATGAACCAAACAAATCAGAAACAGAAAACACAAAGATCACAGAATACCAAACAGTGTGTACATGTTAGTGCAGATGTCCAGTTTTCGTTTTCGCTAGTCTGACTGACAGAGTCTCTGCTGGTTCTCAGTGCACTGCTGGTTCATGTTTCAACACTACCTGAGTGTGAATAACACAGGTGAGACATTGACCTCAGGTACACCTCTCCTGGAAGATTCACCTTTTGTCACCCTTCCAAAGGACTGGCAAAGTCTGTTTGTTCTTGAGATGCCTGCTTGTGTGGTGTATGTGTGTGTGTGTCTGCCTGTGTGTGTGTGTGTGTGTGTGTGTGTGTGTGTGTGTGTGTGTGTGTGTGTGTGTGTGTGTGTGTTTTATCTGTGTGCCATGCTAATGCTAAAATATGTAAGTAGACAGAGGTCCTCTATATAGCTGATTTAGCTACAAGCATTGCAATGCAATAGTGTTGCAATTGCTCAGTATGACTTTGAATTCAAGTAATGTACATACAAATCCTGTGTCATCTTTATAATGAACTCACAGAGAACATGCAGAGAAATTTTGTTGTAGTTTTGTTAAATATCTATTAAGCCCAACACATCACATAGTTTCCACAAAATAAGAACAAACAAGAATAAAGATACTGTTGGAATCAAAGGTGGTCATAATGAGTAAGTAACAGAAAGATCTTCAGAAAATTCACAGAAAAAATATTAGCTCTTGTCTCAAAGTATGTCTGTATTCTCAGATTTAGGTTCCATTAGAACTTGCCAGGTCTACACCACCGAGAGACTGACCATGAAAACTGACTGTGCTTCATTCTGTTGTGCAGAGAGGACAACGTCAACTTGTGTTTCCCGTAGATGTCTCTTCTTCCTCTGTGCCTGGATAAACAAATGAGGGTTAAGATTGATGAGACTGATGCTCTGCATTGTGATGAAGTGATAAAAGTGTTTGACAGCTACTACTGTCTGTTTGAGACAGAGCTATGTCAACCAAAATTAGTAGGACGTACACTGACTGGACTTAATGGTCAAGCACACAGATGCAGCTCAAAAACTTTTGTATCTAAATATATCGACTTACTGGAAGTAGTCCTGTAGGAAGACAAACTTGATGTGTTGTCACCTGTGTAATACAAAACAATCAAATAGGTGAGTCAGAGAAAAAAAGTCCATTATAATGAGCACGCCACTGTTTAGCTAAAGCTGATGTAAGCAGTAGTGGCTTACCTCTGTGCCTCCGTTTCCAAAGTAACAAACCAGCAATGCCTCCAACCACAAAAAACACCAGTAAGACCAGTAGAGAGGCTCCTATGGGCACTAAAGCTTCTCCTGGTTCATATCCTGTAGTAGACACAGTAATAGTGAAATCATTGTTGATTACACTGTATCGTAAGTTTTTCTGACCATGGCCATGTTCTAGTAGAATTGCAGTCCAGTGTCCAGTGCACTAAATATCACTACCAGTTGTGATGGGTAGTATCTGTAACTGTAAAATACTTACCCAATCCAAGGTCCAGCTTGTTGTCCAAACTGAGATGTTCAGCTGTGCAGGTGTACTGGTGTTTCCCTCTTAGTTCCTCTGCGCTGACCTCCAGGCTCTTCCTCATCTGGTACGTTCCATCTACATTAGGTAGCAGCTCCCCTCCAGTGATCTGGTGGTCAGGCACAGGCTGGCCGTCTCTGAGCAGGGTCAGGTTGATGTGACGGGGGTAGAAACCAGTGACCAGGCAGGTCACTCTAGCCCCTCCAGAGTCTGGGAGTGTCTTCTGAAAGAGCCTGACTCTTGGTTTCACTGCAGAGGATGATGTCAATACAGAACAGAACAAGGGCCCTGACATTTAAAATGAGGCACTGAAAACTTTGTAAGTGTACAGACCGTTTATACATGCTGTCACGTCTAGTTTCCCATGCAAAAAACCCTATTACCAATTACGTGCTATACCCAATATCAAGCCCGACCCATTGGTCATTTCACTGTAAATGACAAATTCTGGCGGTGATTAAAGTAATTGTCAATCAAAACTCTTCACATTAAATCAAGAGATAGGCGTCTCACCTTTTCTCATCACATTATTTTTCCTTCTATGCAGGTAATTCTTGAAGTGTTTGATACAGATTGGGTTGTAAATGTTGCCATACACCCACTCAATGTGATTCCTTTTAATATGGCTCCACATTGTTGACCAAACACCTTCAAGCTGAAGAGTTTTCTGTTCCGTACGGTATTGCAGCTCTTCCCCGTTCACCCCATTAAAAGCATCCCAAGATCGTAGTGGAGCAGCAGTGCCATTGTCAAGTAGCTCACAACCAGCAATTCTCTGTTGAACATGTATTCCTTTGGTAAAGACACATGAAATAGTGATTAGTGAAAATAGTGAGCATGTCCACATCAAGCCCACACTTATTGGAAGGGAATTTAAAAGGGCTAAGTGTGTGAAACAATCTGACATGAACAATGTTGATGCAGCAAAGCTGTGAGATATTAGATATGTAGACTGGGTTTTCTTAAGTAAAACAATAAAAAAAGCTATTCCATACTAAAATGTACACTATTCGGATGATGCACACAATACTGTATCACACTGTTGCTTCTTTTAAGAGTATTCATTTTAACAAAAACAAACTGTAATATACTCTGTTTGCTGCATCATATGTCACTCACCGTGTGTGTTGTTGAGCTTTTGGGATGACAGCAAGGCTCCACGTTTCATGCTGTGATACAGATGTCCAAATATTGTCCTGCTATACCCCTGTTCCTCCTCTACATGTTCTGACTTATACTGTCTGTATAGTATCTTCCCCACATTTGAATCATAATAAACCATCTGAACATCATCCAGCATCACAACTGCACTGAACTCTGGGAAAGGCGTTTCTCCAATAATGAATGTTGAAAGAGCCCAAAGGGAGTGAGATCCTGTGGGAAGAAGAGAGATTCCACTATAAAACAAATGTTAAAGCTGGCAAATATCTTGAAAAAAATACAATTAAAATTACCATTTGAAATATAGAAAAGCACTCGGAGAACGCAGACCTCCGCCAAGGCAGCTTAACTTATACTGTATTTTTTTTTACTAAACATTGTGGCCATTATTTGTGGAGTTATAAGCAAAGATGTCCATATTGCCCCTATCTCACAATGATGAAAAATCCTTTAAGAAAATCCTGGGGCCTCATTTATCATCAGTTCGTAGAATTCCTCCTAAAATCTGTCGTAGCCTACGAATGAAATTTAGAATGTTCCTAAGCAGGGAAATTTCGTTCCAACGCTGGTCGTATGTACGGAAGCCGAGAGCGGCCTTCATAATTTTTTTTTTTTTTATTCACCGTTATCTTGACATAACAGCATAATTAGTTCATGATCTCGAGAAAACAAGAAAACTAATTCGAGATCTCGAGAAATCAAAACAATTATTCCGTGATCTCGAGAAAGCAAAACAGTGAGGAGACACCAAGACACAGTCTATGGCTAATGCTTTTCAACAATGTTTTTTGCACATTGGAATTTAGCAATATGGCCACACTCACAGAGATGATTGGTATACACTATAGTCTCCCCTCTTAAGTTTTCGGCCTCTCTCTGCATATAAACCGCACAGCACATGGACATATATATATGGTTTAACTGCACTTGACTTGAGCAAAGATTGAAGCAGCCACTTTAGCTACCACCGCTAGCTCGGCAGCGCAGCTCTGCTAGAAATCTCAGTTGTTTTTTTGTGATCTCAAATTAATTGTTTTGTTTTCTCGAGATCTCTAATTAATTGAAGGCCGCTCTCGGCTTGTACCTACGCACATCTGCAATGATAAATTCCACACCTTCCAGATCACCTTGCGCGGGCACGAGCAGACTAATTAACATCCCGCAACGCCCCCAATTACCCATATATGGCATCAACAATGTCTTTAAAAGCCACCGGAATTCCTAATTGAGCCTTGGTGGAATGATGGAGAGGCGCTCGAAGAAACGCAATTTCTCCGACACGGAGATCGAAACCCTGGTCACAGAGGTCCAACAAAATGAAGAAATCATATTTGGCACATTGGAGGTAGGGGTTACAAACAAAAGAAAAAATATGTACGTAAATGCCGTAGGATCGGAACCACGGACTGTGACCGAGATAAAAAGAAGTGGTTTGATGTTAAATTAAATACAAAAAAAGTGTGGCCGCTTACTAGCGTGCTGTTGCGGCGACCGGGGGAGGGCAAGTTCCAAATCATGTAAAACTCTCAGCCTTGGAAGAACGAATAGCAGCTATTATTGGAGACTCCGCATGCTCCGGTTTAAGTGGCACAGTTGGGGATACCGACCTCATGACACCAAATGACATTACATTACATTACATTGCATTTGGCAGATGCTTTTATCCAAAGCGACTTACAAAAAAGGAGGACATAAGCAAATAGAGGTGTAAAGGGACACAGAATAAAATTTTATTTATAGAGCGCATTTCATACCAAAGGCAGCCCAATGTGCTTTACAGAAATAAGTAAAAATAGATGATAAAAGTAGGTAAAAGACAGTAAGTAAATTACAAACTAAAGTTAAAAATACAACTACAAGATATAACATTATTAGAAGGATGTAAAAACATGAGACAGAATAAAATGAAACAGATTAAAACATAAAACACTAAAAATATAAAACATGAAGCAGATTAAAAAGAAACAAACTAAAACATAAGACACTAAGGACATGAAACAGATTAAAACATAAAAAGAGGCTGGACTTAAAAATGGCAACACTAGCAGCATTTTTTATAAATTCTGGGAGTTGATTCCAGAGCCTCGCCGCATGGTAGCTAAAAGCTGCCTCACCACATCTTGTTCTTACTGTGGGTATTACCGGCAAATTTTTCTCAAGTGATCTTAAAGACCTAGTTGGTGTGTAAAACTGAAACATGTCGTTAAGGTAGGTGGGTCCCAACCCATTCAATGTTAAAAACAAGAAACAGTACCTTAAAATCAATTCTATGGCTTACTGGGAGCCAATGTAATGATCTTAAAACTGGAGTTTTGTGCTCTGTCTTTTTTGTACCCGTTAGCACCCTTGCCGCTGCATTCTGGACCAGTTGGAGTTGTTTAATAGTCTTTTTGGGGAGGCCTATAAAAAGGCATTGCAGTAATCAACTCTACTGGAAATAAAAGCATGCATTAGTTTTTCTAAGTCTTGTATGGACATAAGACCCTTGAGTTTAGAAATATTTTTAAGATGATAAAATGCAGACTTAGTGATCGCTTTCATGTGATTATTGAAGTTTAGATCACAGTCAATAATAACACCAAGATTTTTTATGAAATCCTTTGCTTTGAGCCCCTTATCTTCAAGGAGAGTCGCAATGTGAGACCTTTCCTCTTTGTTCCCAAATATGATTACCTCAGTTTTGTCAGAGTTTAGCTGAAGGAAATTTTGAGACATCCAGTTGTTGACTTGGTCAATGGAACTATGGAGGGACTCGAGGGGGACATAGTTGTTAGGGGACATAGCCAGGTAAATTTGGGTGTCATCAGCATAGCAATGGTAGTTTAGTGAGCTGTTCTTAATAATTTGGCCAAGGGGGAGCATGTAAAGATTAAATAACAATGGCCCCAGGATAGAGCCCTGGGGTACCCCACAACTCAGAGGCAGAGGTGACGAGGTATGACCACAAATGGCTACATACAAATTTCTCTGCTGCAAGTAAGATTTCAACCATTGTATGACTATGCCAGTCAAGCCAACCCAATGCTCCAGTCGGTGTAATAGTATGGAGTGATCAACTGTGTCAAATGCTGCACTTAAGTCAAGGAGCACCAAGACTGATGTTTTTCCCACATCAGAGTTTAGGCGTATATCATTAATAACTTTAAGAAGAGCCGTTTCTGTGCTATGCCCTGCACGAAAACCTGACTGAAACTTATCAAAACAGCCCATTTGATGTGAGAAAGGCAGTTAGTTGATTAAATACTATTTTCTCGATTATTTTACCAATGAAAGGCAGATTGGATATGGGCCTATAATTGTTGAGTACTGAAATGTCGAGGTTATTCTTTTTCAGAAGGGGTTTAACAACTGCTGTTTTCAGAGAAGAAGGAAATAAACCAGTCTGTAAGGATGTGTTTATGATCTGAACTATGTCATCTGATATCAGGTGAAGAATGGATTTGAAAAACACTGTTGGGAGAATGTCCAGCTCAGAGGTGGAAGAATTGAGGCTTTGTACAGTTTTACTGAGAACCCCAACATCAATTAAACTGAATGTTGACATTTGGTTGAGATCTGCTTTCGCTGGGACAGGTGGTCCCAGATTTTGGGATAGCTGCACCTGTGTTGCAATATTTGCACGTATGTCATCGATCTTTCCCTTAAAAAAACGGGCAAAGTCTTGGCATTTGTTACTTGAAAGAAACTCAGAAGGCATAAGATGTGGGGGGTTTGTAAGTTTCTCAACAGTAGAAAAAAAGCACCCGTGTATTGTTGATATTCCTGTGAATCATGTCAGAGAAGAAAGACTGCCTTGCTTTAGAAACTTCTAAATTGTATTTACAGAGCATTTCTTTATGAGTTTGATAGTAAACATGAAGCATTGATTTGCGCCATTTTCTTTCAGTCTTTCTACATTCTCTCTTAAGCAGTTTAACAGCTGGATTCCGAGTCCAGGGTGCTTTTTGCTTAGAGGTGACAGTTTTGTTTTTTAAGGGAGCAATGGTATCCATAATATCAGTCATTCTTAAGTTAAAATTGTCCATGAGAATGTCTGCACAATCTGAAGATTCAGTTTGGATTTCAGAGACTGCCCGCTGGAAGAGTGCTACTGTGCCCTCATTTATGACTCTCTTTCTGACAGTAATTGGCTTGCTCTGGAAGGGAGGGGGCATGCAAACATCAAAGAACACACAGAAATGGTCGGACAGCCCCAGGTCTACAACACCAGCCGAAACATCAAGGTCCTTGGTAATCACAAGGTCTAAGGTGTGGCCGTGGTTATGTGTTGGCCCTTGTATGTGCTGTGTTAGGTTGAATGTCTCAGTTAGTGAAATCAACTCATTGGCATGGGCATTGTCAGCATTGTCAACATGAAAGTTAAAGTCCCCCGATATTATGATTCTGTCGAACTCCAGACAGATATTTGACAGCAGTTCCCCAAACTCATCAATGAACAATGGTGCAGAAAGTCTTGGTGGTCTATAAACAGTCAATAATAAAACACTAGGAGAACAGTTTACAATAACACTTAAATGTTCAAAGGATGTAAAATTACCAAGTGTTGTCTGTTTGCATTGAAACAGTGACTTGAAGATAACTGCGATCCCCCCTCCCTGTTTATTGGGCCTTTCAGCACTAATAAAATCAAAGTTTGGAGGTGTTGCTTCAATAAGAGTGCGAGAGCGACTGGATTGATCCAACCAGGTTTCAGTAAGAAGCATAAAATCAAGTTTGTGATCACAAATAAAATCATTGACTGAAAAGGGCTTATTGTGGAGGGATCTAACGTTTTGTAGTGCCAGTTTTACCTTGAGCATTGGGGCCATTGCAGCAGAGATGTTCTGATGTTGTTTTGGAAGGGGCAGGAGTCAGATATCAGATATATCTCTAGACTGGGTTTTCTTAAGTAAAGCAACAGTAAAAAACCTATCCCATACTAAAATGTACACTATTTGGATGATGCACACAATACTGTATCACACTGTTGCTTCTTTTACTAGTATTCATTTTTACAAAAACAAACTGCAATATACTCTGTTTGCTGCATCATATGTCACTCACCGTGTGTGTTGTTGAGCTTTAACCGAACATTGTGGGCATTATTTGTGGAGTTATAAGCAAAAATGTCCAAATTGCCCCTATCTCACAATGGTGAAGAGTCCTTTAAGAAAATCCTGGATCCAGATGGTTATCCGGATCATCACCAAAAACAAATCAGTTCTAACTTAGCCCAGTTCTGTCCTATCCTGAAAATTTAATTTAAATCCGTCCATAACTTTTTGAGTTACGCGAATAACAAACAAACAGACAGACGGACAAACAAACCAACGCCGGTGAAAACATAACCTCCTTGGCGGAGGTAACAAACCAATATTTAGATAAATTGCCATTAGTATATTTTTGTGTTTAATTACCTGTGTCCAAAGCTATGGCCAATGGAAAAAGAGCCAAGAATATCTCACAGTAGTGCATCCTGATCAAGCTGTATTGAAAGCGGTTGGAATGTCTTCTCATTACAACAGCGGTGGGATAAACTGCCAGAAGGAAAAAGATATTCTGTCTGGTTCTGCGGACATGCAGAATGAGCGCAAACCACACCTCTAAAGTTCTCCTACATGCGTCATGTCTTATCAACAAAGATTAAAGTGTAGATTGTTGTCAGTCTTCTAAACTGCGGAATCTTTTTTACAAATCTTTTTTACATTTGCCAGGAGGAAAAAGATATTCTGTCTGCTTCTGAAGACATGCAGATTGAACCCAAACCACACCTCTAAAGTTTTCAAGTAGTAGTGCAAACACATTTTTAATTCTGAGTTCATTTGCTAGAGCAAAAGATATTCTGTCTGTTTCTGGGGACATGCAACAACATGAGACAATATCACCTGTGGAACATTCCACCCATATGCTTTTGTGTCCTTTCTGATAACAAAACTTGCCACACAGGAGTGAGTGAATGCCAAACACATTTTAATACTTCATGTTCAAGTAAGATGTACCTAACTTGAACTCATATAATTCTCCAAACCATAGACTGTATAAAAACAATGAATAGAGGATGCTATACATGTTGCATAGTAGAGATGAAGGCAGTCTATTTATTTATTTATTTGTCATTTTTACAAAAATTGCACAGGGTCCTTCACATTAAATACGTAACATGAAGGAACTTTATGGTCACATCGTTGCACTAACAATGACATGCCTCCAGTCCCTGCCTCTCCTGCCAGCAATACGTCATGTGTGATTACTCTATGTTGCAGTCTTCCTCATTCCTGGTTAGAAAAATCCCACCCACAGGCTCATGACATCTGCTGCTTAAACCTGCTGATCAGGATTGTGAGTGTAAAAAAATAAAAAAATAAAACTGTGCGGTTGTCTGACTGTTTACATTTGCCAGGAGGAAAAAGATATTCTGTCTGCTTCTGAAGACATGCAGATTGATCCCAAACCACACCTCTAAAGTTTTCAAGTAGTAGTGCAAACACATTTTTAATTCTGAGTTCATTTGCAAGAGCAAAAGATATTCTGTCTGTTTCTGGGGACATGCAACAACATGAGACAATATCGCCTGTGGAACTCTCTTGTTAGAATGACTCCACCCATATGCTTTTGTGTCCTTTCTGATGACAAAACTTGCCACACAGGAGTGAGTGAATGCCAACCACGTTTTAATACTGAGTTCATGTTCAAATAAGATGTACCTAACTTGAACTTGTATAATTCTCCAAACCATAGACTGTATAAAAAAACAATGAATAGAGGATGCTATACATGTTGTATAATAGAGATGAAGACAGTCTATTTATTTATTTGTTTGTTTGTTTGTTTGTCATTTTTATAAAAATTGCACAGGGTCCTTCACATTAAATACATAACATGAAGGAACTCTATGTCACATCGTTACACTAACAATAACATGCCTGCAGTCCCTGCCTCTCCTGCCAGCAATACGTCATGTGTGATTACTCCATGTTACAGTCTTCCTCATTCCTGGTTAGAAAAATCCCACCCACAGGCTCCAGATAGTTCATGACATCTGCTGCTTAAACCTGCTGATCAGGATTGTGAATGTTGTTTAAAAAATAAAACTGTGCGGTTGTCTGACTGCAAGTGTGTTAATGAAGCTCCTGTGCCCCATTCTACCCAACACACAGCACAGCAGATGCAGCACATACAGCCAGCACATGGAGAAATAATTGGAAAGTATCATTTTTACACCTTTACTATTTACACACCTTGACATTCTCCTCCTGGTGTGTTGATTGAGGTCACTTGGCTCCCTTTGAGATGGCAGAAGACTGGTATAGAATGTAGAATAGTTTGATATAATAAATGTCACAGCTGCAATTTAATAAGTTTTGTTATCACACAATTTCACATTCTCTTCAGTGCCTGAACACACTGCTGTAATACCTCAAAGTAATCACAGGAGGGCACTAGGCCAAAACACACATACTGTACACAACCACAGTGAAACTGAAGTACTGTAGTGTTTGTACCACATGATATGAACAAAAGAAATCAGAAACAGAAAAGACAAAAATCACAGAAGACCAAACAGTGTGTATATGTTAGTGCAGATGTCCAGTTTTCGTTTTCGCTAGTCTGACTGACAAAGTCTGTTTGTTCTTGAGATGCCTGCTTGTGGTGTGTGTGTGTGTGTGTGTGTGTGTGTGTGTGTGTGTGCCATACTAATGCTAACATTTGTGAGTATTTAGACAGAGGTCCTCTATAAAGCTGCTTTAGCTACAAGCACTGCAATGCAATAGCGATACAATGTCACTATGAATTTGAATTTAAGTAAGCTAATGTACATACACATCCTGTGTCATGTTTATAATGAATTCACATAGAACATGCAGAGGATTTTTTTGTAGTTTTAAAATGTCTATTAAGCCCAACACCTAACATAGTTTCTTACACAAGCAAGAATTAAAAAATACTGTTGGAATAAAAGGTGATCAAAAATAAAGTAAGTGACAGAAACATTGCATAAAAATTATTAGCACTGTCTCAAACTATGTCTTGGGTGTTCTGATTTTTGGGTTCCATTAGAACTTGACAGGTCTATTCCACCACCAACAGACCAACCATGAACACTGACTGTGCTTCATTCTGTTGATGTGCAGAGAAGACAATGTTAACTTGTGTTTCTCGTAGATGTCTCTTCTTCCTCTGTGCCTGGATAAACAAATCAAATTTTAGATTGATGAGAGTGATGTTCTGAACTGCATTGTGATGAAGTGATAAAAGTATTTGACAGCTACTACTATCTGTTTGAAACAGCGCTATGTCAACCAAAATTAGTAGGATGTACACTGACTGAACTTAATGGTCAAGCACACAGATGCAGCTCAAAAACTTTTTTTAATCTAAATATATTGACTTACTGGAAGTAGTCCTGTAGGAAGACAAACTTGATGTGTTGTCACCTGTGTGATACAAAACAATCAAATAGGTGAGTCAGAGAAAAAAAAGTCCATTATAATGAGCACGCCACTCTTTAGCTAAAGCTGGTGTAAGCAGTAGTGGCTTACCTCTGTGCCTCCGTTTCCAAAGTAAAAAACCAGCAATGCCTCCAACCACAAAAAACACCAGTACGATCAGTAGAGAGGCTCCTTTGGGCACTAACGCTTCTCCTGGTTCACATCCTGTAGTAGACACAGTAATAGTGACATCGTTGTTGATTATACTGTGTCATGAGTTTTTCTGACCCTGGCCCTGTTCTAGTAGAATGGCAGTCCATTAAATTATCATCTAGTGCACTAAATATCAGTACCAGTTGTGATGGGTAGTATCTGTAACTGTAAAAATACTTACCCAATCCAATGTCCAGCTTGTTGTCCAAACTGAGATGTACGGCTGTGCAGGTGTAGTGATGCTGCTGTAGCTCCTCTGCACTGACCTCCAGGCTCTTCCTCATCTGGTACGTCTCATCTCCATTAGGTAGCAGCTCCCCCCCAGTGATCTGGTGGTCAGGCACAGGCTGGCCGTCTCTGAACAGGGTCAGGTTGATGTGACGGGGGTAGAAACCAGTGGCCAGGCAGGTCACTCTGGCCCCTCCAGAGTCTGGGAGTGTCTTCTGAAGGAGCCTGATTCTTGGTTTCACTGTAAATGGCAAATTCTTGCAGTGATTAATATGGTAATTATCAATCAAAATTCTTAACATTAAATCAAGAGATATCTGTCTCACCTTTTCTCATGACATGATTTTTTCTTGAATGTAGGTAATTCTTTAAGGTTTTGATGCACATTGGGCTGTAAATATTGGCATATATCCACTCAAGCTGATTTATTTTAATGTAACTCCATGTTGCTGACCATACACCTTCAAACTGAAGAGTTTTCTGTTCCATACTGTATTGCAGCTCTTCCTCGTTCATCCCATTAAAAGCATCCCAAGATCGTATTAGACCAGTGCCATTGTCAAGTATCTCACAACCAGCCAACCTCTGTTGAACATGTATTCCTTTGGTGAAAACACATGAAATAGTGAAAATAGTGAGCATGTCCATATCAAGCCCACACTTACTGGAAGGGAATTTAAAAGGGCTAATTGTGTGAAACAATCTGACATGAACAATGATGATGCAGCAAAGCTGTGAGATATCAGATATATCTCTAAACTGGGTTTTCTTAAGTAAAACAATAGAAAAAAGCTATTCCATACTAAAATGTACACTATTTGGATGATGCACACAATACTGTGTTGCTTCTTTTACTAGTATTCATTTTAACAAAAAAACAAACTGTAATATATTCTGTTTGCTGCATCATATGGCACTCACCATGTGTGCTGTTGAGCTTTTGGGATGACAGCAAGGCTCTATGTTTCATGCTCTCATAATAACGTCCAAATATAATCCTGCCATCCTCCTGTTCCTCTTGTACATGTTCTGACTTATACTGTCTGTATATTATCTTCCCCACACTTGAATCATAATAACCAAGGGGAATGTCATCCACCATCACAACTGCACTGAACTCTGGGAAAGGCGATTCTCCAAGGATGCATGTTGAAAGAACCCAGAGCGAGTGAGATCCTGTGGGAAGAAGAGAGATTCCACCATAAATATGCAATGCCAGTGTGCATGAGGTGAAACAGCAGGCACATTTAAATCACCTGGAGTGGGGGACAGGTGAGGTCATTGTTGTCAGTCATCCCTATGAGCTCTTCCGAAGTTTGTTTAACAAAGCACATTTTTGTTTTATTTTCTCCATTAGCATGGTTTTGTACCTGGAGCACAAATCTATCCTCATGCTCTAGGTAGCTTGGGCAGCTAGTGAGAATGGCAGGTGTGTTTATTGTCACATAACCCAGCACTACTAAAAGGAAAATGAGAATAGTGTAAAAAAAATGCTGAGACAAACCCCAACACAGACATTAACACTGGAGATGTTCCTGTTATGCTCGTTTAGCATTTTAGGCCAGTGCTCTACTGCTCCATGTGATCAGAAGGTTATGAGCATGCATGAACTTAAGAAATCACATAGGCTTAACTTATCTGTGTGTACAGCTCCATGAAATGAGATAAAACAAGTGGAGAAAATTAGGTTGTTCATGCTGATTACACACTACTTCTACACTACTTGGGTGAAATTTCTGGTGCACGTAACCAGACCACAAGACCAACTGTAATCAAGCTGTCCTAAACTTCTGTAAAAGTCTGAAGGCACATCCTTTATGACAAGCCACTTCCTGAGACAATGATCACATGGGGAGTGGGGAGGTGTGGGTATGTAGAAGTGTGAGAATTTTTTTCATTAATCTACCTCATACTTTAGTTCTTACACTGCTAGTACTGTAGTATTAAACATAGCCATTACCTGATTTTATGGTCACAAAAGCCTCAAAGAAACAGATCAGCAAAAGTATCCTGAACATGGCGATACATCTTATGCCTCAGGTCTCACTCTCACCAGCAACATATCACTATGTCAACATGAAACAATATCACATGTTTTCTTAAAATGGCTCCACCCACATGCTTTTCTGTCCTTCCTGATATCAAAACTTACTAATGACCTTACACAGATGAAAGCACAGGAGGCAGGTCTTACACTCTGACACAGACACTTGTGGAGACCACATTTGCTGGCAAACACGGGGAGCAACGCAAGCCCAACACACAGCACAGCAGATGCAGCACATACAGCACACAGAGAAATAATTGGAATGTGTCATCAACTATTTTCACACCTTTACTCTCTCCTTCTCAAATGTGTTTCTTGAGGTTACTTGGCTCCCTTTGAGATGGCAGAAGATATACATACAGAGGGACAACAATAACAAAAGCACATTTTGCAAATAAATCTGTTAATGTTTCAGGCCATTTTAAAACCGTTTTTGTCCAAAGAAGCATTTAATGAACTACCTGACTATTGTCCCCCAAAACATGACAGAAATAGTTAGATAACAAATGTCACTTTTGCAATGGACCTTATTTAGATCACATAAGAGCCTATGTTTCAATAAGTAGGGATTAAAGGAAGCAGCATCACAGCAATAACACAAAGCTAGCTTAGTGGGTCATTTTGGCATCGATTTCATGCACACACTCCTCAGTCCACTGAAAGTGCATATTTGGCATGGCAACTAAGTTGTAAGCAACTGGACTTCTTTTTTAGCTTGAAGATGTTTCACTTGTCGCCCAAAAGGCTTCTTTGATTCTAACCTGATGATAGAGAAGTGGTCCTTCAGCGGTATATGTTATTTTGTATGAGTGCTACAGTCTTGTGGAATTGACGTCATACATTCACAGCACATATAGTGTCTGGGCTAGTGAATGTATGAAGTCAAGTGCTATGATAGTACAAGTGTTAACCCAATTAACCCATATAATGTCACTGTAATGGCAGATCTTAAGCTCATAGGCATACCGTCTCTACTAGACAAAATTGGTATTTTCTTCTTGCCCTGGTCCCAAAGTGTAAGAAAAATCATGTTAACAAGAAATAAACTCATTCCAGGGAAAAGAGAGAGAAACACTGTTTATAATTAAGTAAGTTCTCAGGGCTCAGAAAAAATACAGATGTCAGCCACATCTCACACAACAACTGACATTTTTTACATAATGAAGCATTTGCATGAAACAAGATCCTTACATCCAGTGACATAACGGATCTGGCTGTGGAATGCAGGAATTATAGCTTACGTAGGTATAAAAAAAACAGCAGCCATAGTGCAGGGAGTACAATGAGAAAAAAAACAGATGTCAAAAATATATCCAGGAGTCAACAGGACATTATTTGCAAAGTAATTCAATACTCATGGAAAACATCAGTGAAAATCCAGGTGTCGGAACGTTTTCCAGAATGTTTTCCTCTCTGTTTTGACCCTTGAGCATCCGTTGAATCTTGAGTTTGTTGATGAAAAGTCCCTTCTGATTCTGTGGACAGTGGTTTTTTAACCCCCTATTGTGCAGACTCATCTGTCTGATGGAGATGTTGATCGGTCGCTGTAACACAAGGAGCATTTTGTCACTTTCATGCACGTTACATGTGCTAGATCATGCCAGATCTTTGATAACCTTACAACAGGTATATCAATGGCAGTTTGACATCTTTTGTACTCGGAAGAATGACTTGAAGTGGCAATTGGACAGAAAGAAACATGTTATGGACATCGCAAATGTCTCACTAGGAAGATTTTAATATGATATATGATATATGAATGGAATATTCCATATAGATATGTTTTATTTAAATATCTGGTCATATTAAACAAATACTAACATAATGAAATAGTAAGAATCTCCAAAGTCCAAACGCATATACTCACTCTGGGCTGGAGCATAGTCAGAAGTGGATCTGAAACATATGATCATTCAGCAGAATGAGATGAAGATATAACAGGTGTGATCATGACAACTTTGCCCATGTACTCTTTATTAGGCAACGGTAATAACCACTGACTTTGGATAGTTTATAATGAAAACACAGATGATAGTCATAATATATAGTCTACTAACAAGGTCTCAGTATGTACAAACATTGTTATATGATATGTAGAAATACATATCACAACTCTGGAAGTCAATGAAGGAGTTTGTTGTTCTCCTCTATCCATTTGTTTTACCTGCATCTTCTACGGCACATGACTATGACTCCAACCATACAGAGCAGTGCCACTCCAAGCACGACCACAGGGATCACTACTGTCACAGCCCGTACTCCTGGCCCAAAATCTACAAAGAAAAGTACATAATCAACAGTTTTAGCCTATAACCATCCAGCGTTCACACCAAGATAACCAAGTTACAGAACCTAGATCTATTTTGCAATAATATTCCAAATACATGTTTATTTTTAAGGTGACTACTAGTATATAATGTAGATGGTCAAAAATAAAAATGACCCAAATTTATGTCTAGTTTATTGTCTTATATACGTCTTATTGTCTTTATAATTTTGATGTCTGCTTATCTGCTGATGTAATAACAGCGTGTCAATATATTATTATAGCAACATATCCAATTTAAACTTCATCATTGTTGGTATGCTCTCTCACTACATTATCCTGCATTTAAATGGGATCATGTCATACGTTAACATTTTAGAAACTGAAGCTTAAATGGATTTATGGATTGCTTTTGTCTGTCATTAATTAGAACAATTGTGTTTGACAAAGCAATCACATCATCACAGTACAGTACACTATTGATTTCCAGTTTACAGGTCTAGACTTTATTGTAGTTAAGTCTGTGCTGAGTTTTTACTATGACTTAATACATACATGTCTCTTGGTATAAAAGAACAGTTGAACAGACTCAAGGCTGTATTTGCTATATGGCAGTGCTATATGGCAGTATCAAGCCTGAAATACTCAGGATGATCCATACAAAACCCAGACCACTTTTTAAATAACTATATCCCCTAAAGTGAACTGTGAACTTGAACAGTTAAATTTGCCTCCCAAAATGCAGGTAGAAATGCTGGTGTCCTCAGTTGGCCAGAAGTTTACTTCTTGTTTTGTCATCCCTTTTTGTAACTTTGTGGCAAAATTATTCACTTTTGCCTTTTTTTCTTATATTCAGTGGTGAGATAAGTTGTCAAACTAGGAGAAATGAACAGGTTATGAAGCCAAAACCAATATCAGTGTTTGCATGCTCATAAACCATCACCCTGCAAAAAGAACTGAATGAGCTTCAATTTGCATGGTTTAAAACCGCGGTAACCTCACGGATTCAGGAGATAAAATTTGGCCCATCTACAGGATCCCCTCTTCACAAGGGATATAATAATCAAACTTAAAATTGTATTATGCAGGACATACCGTTGTGTTCTGAATTGTACAATACACTGTCATTTATTTTGAGCTTTTAATGATTTATTTAAACTGCTTTTTTCCATGATGGGATGCTGATACAACATACAACTGGCTTTACTGTGGATAGTGACTCTGATGTTACAGCAACTTCCATGCAGTTCATGGCAACCTTGAGCCTGGATGGGGTTTGGATTGTTCTTAATCATCTGGAACAATTTCTTTTCATCTGAGGGTGATAGTTAGGGTCTTCTGCCAGACATTGGCAAAATGGTGACACATCCAAATAATTTTTACTTGTGTGCAATTATTTGAAATTATTTAAATTTGAAATTTAAAATGATCTTGAAGCTGCCGTTGTTTAGAAATGGATCCAAGAGACTTTCCAAAGTTATGCAAATCTGCAATTCTACTTCTTAGATCTTCTTGGCCTTTCCTATTGTCAGAGTATAGTTCAATCCAATGAGGGCTACCAAACACATCATTTTTATGCTGGCAAAGAAAAACTACCAGCTGCAGTCAACCATAATAAAAAGATTCATAAGCCTTGGGCTTGTCAACATTAAAGGCATTCTAGAACCTTCAGCTCAACTTGTTACTTAATACTTAGGGGATTGTATGGATATATTTGAGCCTGTGTATATTTTTGATATAAAAAATCCAAAATAAATCCATACTTGTGCACCCAATTCTTGTTTATACAAAAAACATCCAAGTTGTATGGTTTACGATCTTTCCGCCCCGGAAATGACAATTACAGAACCAAATACCCCTTTTGTCCCACAACACTAGGACTTTATGTTCAACATAACAAACATACTGTAAGTATTCATGAAAACAGGTTTCTGACCAAAAATTGGTAATGTACTGTTGTTTTCAAACACTAAGATGCAGTGAATATTTTGCTTAATGGACATCAAAGGGGATTCTTAATGTAACTTATCTACTATAACACCAGAAACGGGGTTTGACCTTTTAACAGCTGAAAGTTCGTATGAAAAAAGGCTGGCATGGATATACCAGATACATTCAAGAGAAGCATTCAAGAATTATCAGTTTCAATAATTACCCAATCCAATGTCCAGCTTGTTGTCCAGACTGAGATGTTCAGCTGTGCAGGTGTAGTGGTGTTTCTCTCTTAGTTCCTCTGCGCTGACCTCCAGGCTCTTCCTCATCTGGTATGTTACATCTCCATTAGGTAGCAGCTCCCCCCCAGTGATCTGGTGGTCAGGCACAGGCTGGCCGTCTCTGAGCAGGGTCAGATTGATGTGTCGGGGGTAGAAACCAGTGGCCAGGCAGGTCACTTTGGCCCCTCCAGAGTCTGGGAGTCTCTTCTGGAGGAGCCTCACTTTTGGCTTCACTACAGCAAAAAAAGAAACAGCTTAGTAAGCAATTTGAATTAAGCACATTTATTTATTAAACAGATAAGAAAACAACTTTACCTTTTCTCATCACATCATTCTTCTTTTTGTGAAGGCAGCTCTTAAGGCTGTTTATGCAGATGGGGTAATATACATTTGCATGCATCATCTCCGAAGTTTTTCTTTCAATATTGCTCCACAACTTGGTCCGTAATCCTTCAAAGTGAAGAGATTTTTCTTGCATATTAAATTGCATTCTCTCATTAGTGACCCCATTAAACGCTTCCCAAGATGCAAATCGACCAGACGTTTCATCAAGTAGTTCACAACCACTCACAGTCTGCTGAACATGTATTCCTTTCGGTAGAGAGGGAAAAAAACAAAAACTTTTACCATGGCAGCCAGACACATCATTAGGCTACTTTTTTGTGTCATTGTGTTATTAGCTCAGTTGCCTTGATTTTATGAATTCACAGTGTACATAATAAAAATCCTGACTCCCTGAATGAAGGCAATCTCGGTCTGGTTAACAGTGTCAAAGGACGGAACTTATTCTCCTTACAGGGGCACGTATAACAAAAGTATAGTTGCTAACAAAAGTATAGTTGCTAACTCTGCTAGCAACTAAGCAATTAGCTCTGTTAGCATCTTACTTGGTTTAGACCAGTGGTTCCCAAACTTTTTCTGCTGGGCCCTCCCTTATGGACCTAAGAATATTAAGAATATTAAGAATATTTATTTATAATTATTATTTCTATTTCACTTATTTTATTACACATATTTTATGTATATATATTTATTCCTTATTTAGGCTACTTTTTTTTGGTCTGTATTTATTTATTTATTTTTACTTGATTTCACACACAGGGTGGAAAAAAACAAAGTGTTATGAATCAGGAGACAATTGTCAAACGCTATCATTTTGATTATTGACACAATAATAAGTATAAAAAAATAAAAAATAAAAATAACCATACAAATAAGTGAATACTAACCAATAAAATGGTTATATTATATAAAAGCATTTATTCAAAGTGTCTATGTGCAACAGCAGTGTTTTAACCATTTCAATTTTCAAACCACACCCCTCCCCTCCACGCCCCCCCCTGCAATACCTCCGCACCCCCCTAGGGGGGCACACCCCACACTTTGGGAACCACTGGTTTAGACAATGGGGGGACAACAAGGTTTGTGTAACAGATAATCTTTGGATGTTGGTTAGTTCAATGATGCATAATGCCATGTTAGTTTAAAGCTAAGTTGGTTAGTTGTTTGAGAAATGTACCCTAGGTTGGTTGGTGAGGATTTAGCAGAATTTCTGACGAAAGAGACACATGTATGCTCTTTCAAAAAGCACATAAATATGGTGTTCTCTGTCAGTGACAAAAACATGTTCAAACCCGGAATTGGCCAATATGTCAATATATGAAAATGTAAAAAAATATATTTAAAACTGAATATTTTCCCTGCCACTAAAGAGAGTCAACACATAATGAATAAAATGAATAAATAATATACGTACACCTACCATGTGTGAGGTTACGGTGCTGTTTAGTGAACAAGGCCAAGGCTTTCATTTGACTATAGAGGTCTCCAAATACAATGGTAGCACTTCCAGGTATTGTACAATCACTTTCTGACTTATAGTATGTGTAATTCATGTTCTTCACATGTACACCATAGTAGGACAGCTGGAAATCATCCAGCATCACCACCATGTTAAACTCTGGGAAAGGTGTATCTCCAATGATGAATGTTGCAAAGTTCCACACTGAATGAGAACCTGTAAAAAAAAATCGCCATGAAATTTGTGTATAAATATCCTAGACATCATATTCAAGTCCATTGTTCAATTAAATATGACGTTGTAATTACAGTCTTGAACAGTCTACCTATATTATGGGAATGGGACTCATCAGACCTGTTTGGAGTGTGAATGCCCCCTTCATAATTGGGGAGAACTACCTTTTACGTTTGACATGAATTACATTAAGATGTCAGTACAGCCCAACCCTGTTATTTTTGACTCTTTGGAGGGTAATGGGTCTTCACTGGTAGGGCTACCCCAGTATAATTCGAACTATGGACTTCATTTGACAGATTTACACAGTTGTCAAAATGTCTGTCCTGGCTTTGGCTGGTGCCACTACAATATATTTGAATATTTGAATTTATTTATTAGGATAAGCCCCTTGAGATGCACCATCTCATTTTTGAGGGGATCCTTAATATGGTAATTCCAGCTTATTGTATCTTTGGTAGTCACAGACATTTAAGATTTGGTGATGATAAACCATATTCATCAAAATTTGTGACATCCGACAAAAATGGGATTCACGATGCAGTTAAGTCATATACAGGGGTCCACATAGCTAGTGTGTGACACCTCGTCAGCGCCGACTACACTCCGGGCCCACAGTTGTCACAGCCACGCCCCCTTTACTCCTGCTCTCTGGCACCTGATTTCTAAACACCTGTTGCCTGTTATTCAAAAAGGCCACCCTCAGGTTTTCTATGCACTCCACTTCCCTTTGTCAGACTGTGAGGTCGTGTCAAAGATGGTAGATATTTTCGAGATTTGTCATGATGAGGCACTTCCTGGAACCACGATCGCATTAGAGTAGGGGCACATTAAACATTAGCCCAGTAATATCTCAATGAAGAGAAGAAGACACACACACGCACACACTCACACACACACACACACACACACACACACACACACACACACACACACACACACACACACACACACATATGCATTGAACATTAGCCCAGTAACATCTCAGTAAAGAGAAGATAATTTTTTATCAGAAAATGTAGCTTTTTCTTCTATCCCTTTCCCAAACCAAGTCCAGTCACATAAATCAGATCCGTACAGATATCATTGCACAACCTCTTTAATACTACTTTTAGTAGTAGTCCAAGATTACTAACATACACTGGCAATGTTATAATGAAGCACAGGAATGCATGAATTGTAACTGCAAATACTCATATACAAATAAATGTCAATATGCACACACAAACAAGTATTACCTGATTGCATAGTTGAGAAAATCCGGAATAAACAGATGAGAAATGTCAGTCTCAGCATATCGCTTGTTGTTTTTTTTGGTTTTGTACAAACAAACAAAACAAAGACAAACTCTATAAAAGTGTTTATCATATATATGCCCTCAACAGGGAAAAATAAACAACAGCCCTTATTTAGGGAAAAAGATGAAATAAAAAACCTGTGATCAGGAGTTAAAAGTTAAAGAAGGTTCTTCGGGTCTTTGTCTATCTCAGTTCAGTCTTCTCCTCTCATGCAGCAAAGAGTCCAGACCAGACTGTTCGTATCAAAATTCCCTCTCTAAAGCGAAGATAGGGTTTTTTTTAACAGTGACCTAAGTCTAGGGCTTTCTTTCTCCTCAACAGGATACTCAAAACCACAGTCACTCAAACTGGTTCAAGCTAGTTTTGTGTTCGGTCTTGTGTTTAGTCTTGTGTTCGTCTCCTCTAAACATGGCAAAAGTTCCATGTGATACTTCTCCTTTTTTGACCTTATGTCACCCTTACTAAACCTTGCCAAGCGTGTGCAAATACAGAATCATACAGAGTTCAGTGGCAATAATGCAACCTCAGAATTTTACAGAAATTCAACACATGACAGTAGGGAGCACAAATTCCCCTTTATGCAGCCTACATTGGGATTAGTGTCCTCTTAGTGCCCCCCTCTGTACACACACACACACACACACACACACACACACACACACACACACAGACACACACACACACACACACACACACATTGAATATTAGCCCAGTAACATCACAGTGAAGAGAAGAGCAATTTCATTAGGAAATGTAGCTTTTTGTCCTACCTCTGTACTACACATAAAGTCACATAAATCAGATCTGTACAGATATCATTGCACAACTTGTTTAATATTACCATTTCCTAATAATCCAAGGTTACTAACCTACACTGGCAATGTCATAATGAAACACAGAAATCAATGAATTGTAACTGCAAATACTTGTATACAAATAAATGTCAATATGCACACACACACAAGTATTACCTGATTGCATAGTCGAGAAAATCCGGAATAAACAGATGAGAAATGTCAGTCTCAGCATATCGATTGTTGTTTTGGAGGTTTTGTAATAGTGTGTTGTTTAACCAGTCCACCTTTCTCAACAGCAATACTCAATAAGTTATTTCTTGGGCTGCTTTCCAGATAAATTTCATGACATCCACTGCAAAAAGCAAAAACAAAAACCTGCTACACAGGACTGATGGTGTCAGTGTTGCAGACTTGCGTCTTACAGCCTCCAACAAAGAGACCTATCACATTTCTTTGCACACCTGTTCAACCTCGCCTTTTCTTAACTGCTCTACTAAACCACCCCACCACCACCCCACCCCCCAACCTGTGGACACCCGGACAGATTGAAAATATGGTTTCTATGGTTGACAATTGGTTCTATGGTTTGCAATTTACAGTGCGACAAAAAGTTGTTCGTAACATTATGTAGCCCACACATTACCAGCACAGAATACAGTGAAGGATAACTTACCTGTTTCGCAGGCGCATGGTGAAACAAATAAAGAACACAGAAATATGAACTTTTTTTCATGTTTTTACTCTTTTGATCAAAACATGGAAAAGCATCACTGCATACACAAACACGATCAGTGTAACGGCATCAAATGTTGTATGTCTAGCTGTTTCTCTTTCAAACCTTCCTCCAAAAGAAGCTAGCAAAACAAAATGTAGGTGTCATAAGGTTCTTTAATGGTGTGGTCTATAATGACGTGTGCTTGATTTCAGTGACATGTATTACTACAACATATCACTGCGAGTATTGCTTAGGCTACATGTGGACACTGCTGTCAATATACATGTACAGTATATGTAATAGGCATGCCTGTGTTATGACAGCAAAAGATTAAAGTGCTTTATAATAAAAAAGTGCTGAGATATAAGTGTTTTATTACCCTAATAAAATAATAATAAAAATAAAATAAAATAAACAGGCCAACTGTCTGTCCAGTTTCAGAAAATTGGACAGTGATGACTACAAGGAACCTTGATGACTGCAATTCTAAACTAAGTTCTCTCTCTAAAACTCTGAATTCCTCTGTCTTTATGTCTCAAGGCTGTTTGGGCTGTCATGCTCATGTGAGGTCCTGCCCTCAATCTTCTCCATTTCCTCTGTGCCTGTAGAAATTAAAAAGGGTAATTAAGTCTGATTAGCTGTATGCTTTTCATGGTTTAAACAATTCTCATGCAAAATACTTAATTTCTTTAAATTCTTTGACAAAAGGACCAAGGCTTGACATGTTTTGGAAAATACTATTTAATTAATCAATATAATACACAAGGTATACACAACACAACATTTGGTAGTCACTTAATTTAAGTGTAAAACAATTAAAGTTAATGTTAACTCAATCAAGTTTCAAGACAGAAAGTGGTGAATTTAAATTTGCATTTGTTGGGGTTTGTGTACATTTCCTCTCCATGACACTTACTCGAAGCAGCAGAGTAGTCAGTCGTCTGGGAGCCCCCACCTGTTACAGTGACATGCAGACATGAGAGCAGTAGTTGTAGGATACCGAACACAGAGACACAAAAACACCTCCATGCATCTGCACTTGCATGTACACGTCAATGTACACATGTACAGTTGTGGTCAAAAGTTTACGTACACTTGTAAAGAACATATTTTTCTCTGATAGAGTAATTAGAACAGATATTTTCTTGTCACAAAAACATTCCTGAAGTTCGGTTCTTTTATGACTTTATTATGGGTTAACAGAAAAAGTGACCAAATCTGCTGGGTCAAAAATATACATACAGCAACATGAACAGTAACATTTTTGGTGACTTAGAAAGTTGTGTCAATGAAATGAGCTTCATATCATGGTCTCTTAACTTCTTGTGAGTGATTATGAGTGACTACAGCTGGTGACATCCCTGAGGCCATTTAAATAGGCCTTATTGGATACAGTCACCCACAAATACTACAATGGGAAAGTCAAAGGAGCTCAGCACGGATCTGAAAAAGAGAATCATTGACTTGAACAAGTCAGAAAAGTCACTTGGAGCCATTTCAAAGCAGCTGCAGGTCCCAAGAGCAACAGTGCAAACAATTGTTTGTAAGTATACAATGCATGACACTGTTTTGTCACTGCCACGATCAGGAAGAAAATGTAAGCTATCACCTGCTGCTGAGAAAAAAATTGGTCAGGAGGGTGAAGAGTCAACTGAGAACCACCACAAAGCAGATCTGAAAAGAATTACAAGCTGCTGGGACACGTGTGTCAGTGTCCACAGTCAAGCATGTTTTGCATCACCATGGTCTGAGAGCCTGCCGTGCAAGAAGGAAGCCCTTGCTCCAAAAGCGGCATCCTAAGGCTCGACTGAAGTTTGCTGCTGATCACATGGACAAAGATAAGACCTTCTGGAGAAAAATTCTGTGGTCAGACGAAAGAAAAATCGAGCTGTTTGGCCACAATGAACAGCAATATGTTTGGAGGAGAAAAGGTGAGGCCTTTAACCCCAAGAACACCATGCCTACCGTAAAGCACAGTGGTGGTAGTATCATGCTGTGGGGCTGTCTTGCTGCCAATATAACTGGTGCTTTACACTGAGTAAATGGGATAATGAAGAAGGAGGATTATTTTCAAATTCTTCAAGATAACCTAAAATCATCAGCCCAAAGGTTGGGTCTTGGGCGCAGTTGGGTGTTCCAACAGGACAATGACCACAAACACTCATCAAAAGTGGTAATGGAATGGCTAAATCAGGCTAGAATTAAGGTTTTAGAATGGCCTGACTTAAACCTCATTGAGAACATGTGGACAATGCTCAAGAAAAAAGTCCATGTCAGACACCCAACAAATTTAACTGAACTGCACCAATTCTATCAAAAGGAATGGTCACAGATTCAACCAGAATCTTGCCGGAAGCTTGTGGATGGCTACCAAAAGTGTCTACTTGAAGTAAAAATGGACTAGTGACATGTAACCAAATATTAGCATTGCTGTATGTATATTTTTGACCCAGCAGATTTGGTCACTTTTTTCGTTAACCCATAATAAAGTCATAAAGAACCAAACTTCAGGAATGTTTTTTTGTGACAAGGAAGTATCTGTTCCAACCACTCTATCAGATAAAAAAAAAAAAGTTGTAGAAATAACTGGAAACTCAAGAGGGTGATGACATTATGTTCTTTACAAGTGTATGTAAACTTTTGACCACGACTGTACATATCTAACTGCTGCTTTTTGTGTGGGATTACAAGCTACTTCTTATAGATTTTTTTGCAGTATCAAAGGAGGTGGAGGGGTGAACAGGGAATATTACATTTACCAACATACTGTTATGATGGCATTCTAACATTAGTCCATAGGAGGGGTGTCAAACTCTGGCCCGACAACTACAAATCCCAGAATGCTCTGCTGGGGTTCTACTGACCCATACACACCCTCTGTTGACAGTAGTCATAGCGACCTCATGCTATCACTGGCACAGTGCAACCCTTCCCAAAAAAGACAAAAAGAAAAGCAGAAAACAGGAGCTTTCTGGACAGGTGGGAGACAGAATATTTAAAATTTGATTTTGGATGTGTGGGGTAGTAAGTTATATATTGTATAGTATTAAGCTTTAATTGTTCCATATTCAGTGTCTGAGCAAAACTTGTTTGGATCCATATGAAAGTGTTCGTTATTATATTTGGAGGAAGATTTTTTTGAATAAATATCAATGTTGGCCGTGACTTTGTCCAAGTTTTACATTTTGGCCCAGGGTGTATTTGAGTTTGACACCTCTGGTCTATAGCATTACATTAAGCTTATCCAGAGTGACTTAGGTTAGATGCTTTGCTCAAGGGCACTTCAGTTATGAGTGAGGGAGTAGGAGAGTGCTGATTATTCCTCAACCTACATTTTTCCTACCATGAACCTCTAATCCCAGGACCAACTCCCTAACCATTAGGCCACAGACGTCCCATAGCAGAAATTAAGGCAGTACATTTTAATGCCGTATTGCAGTTTACCTGCACAAGAAACAGTTAAACATCTCAGAGCAATGACATGGTTCAGTAAATATGACACTGACCTTCAAAACAAAGCAGTCCATAATTGCACCAGTAATAGTAACAAGTGTCTTACCTTTGTGTTTCCTCCTACACATGATAAAGCCCACAGCAGCCCCAAGCAGGCACACAAACATGGAAACCAGTACAGAGGACACTATGGAGGTAGATACTGAGTCCCAGTCATGGTCTGTCAAAAATAGCACATAAATAACCTACAGCACATACGCACATACTTAATGGAATACCAAAATCAATGTATAAGATACTGAATACAAATCTAAATGCATTAACAAGGCAAAAAGTCAGTATTCCATATTCATATCTTAACTGTTATACCCAAATTTGCATCCAGTTTATTGGCCAACATGGCATACTACCTAAATTGGTGTCCAGTTTGTTGTCCAGACTGAGGTGTTCAGCTGTGCAGGTGTAGTGATGCTGCTGTAGCTCCTCTGCACTGACCTCCAGGCTCTTCCTCATCTGGTACGTCTCATCTCCATTAGGTAGCAGCTCCCCCCCAGTGATCTGGTGGTCAGGCACAGGCTGGCCGTCTCTGAGCAGGGTCAGGTTGATGTGACGGGGGTAGAAACCAGTGGCCAGGCAGGTCACTTTGGCCCCTCCAGAGTCTGGGAGTGTCTTCTGAAGGAGCCTGACTCTGGGTTTTACTAAAGTGTTGCAAATAATTATAAACATTAGCAGTACTATCAAGATATGAAACTGTACTTTCAATTAAATACTACATGGAATGTGTAGTATTGCCACATGATACTCCCCATTACTGGGATTTACAGTACGTGTTAACTGTGTATTTTTCTTAACGTCAGTGTCATGTCAAAGCACAGTGTACAAGGTGACAGGATAGTTGTTGTTGGCTTCCCTAATAGAAAAAGGACTGATCTGCCAGTATATAGAGAACTTTACCTTTCTTTAGCACACGCATCCTTTCTTTGGCAAGATGCTTTTTTAGATGTTTGATGCAGTTTGGGTGATAAATCATTCCATATCGCGAGGGAGAAAAGTGAGTCCATATGTAACTGTCCATATTTGGCAACCTCCGATCAGTGTGAAGAGTATCGTGGTCTACATCATAATACTCTACTTCTACAACCTCCCCATTGTAAGCATCCTTGTTGACCATTGGTCCTGGTTTACCATCGTCCAACAGCTCACAACCAGCAGCTCTCTGAAACACACAGATATCTAGAAAAAATAATAATAATAATAATAATAATGGTCAATCTTTTTAGTTTCTATGATAAAATATATATATATAAAATAATATATATATATATTCAAAATGGCAAGCATATTATACATATTATTTATGAAATGCTTTATGGTTTGAAAGTGAGAACCAAAGATCTTCATTATAAACCTTATAAAACCATGTGTGGTGAAAAGCTCAGAGGAATGTATTACACTAAAATAAGGGTTTTACTTATACACAACTATTCGCATTTTGAAATTTAATTTACAGCCAGCAAATTCTGTTTATGTTTTGATTTTGTGTCTACTCCACCTACTGAGGTAAGAAAGCTGTCAGTATTTTGAATTTGATTGCAGTGCCAGGTTGGGCCTACAGACACCAATTGATGGCAATGAAAGCACCTAGGCCTACATTTTGGCAGTAGGCCTTGTTGTGAGGGCTAAAGGTGATGGCATTGAAGTTAAGCATTAGGTTTGAGTATGTATGCTGCATTCAGGCATTTGCAATTGGTTGAAGTTTTAAAATTCACAATAAGTATTTACCCATCAGCTGGGTCCACCAGGCTAACAAGCAGCACCACAAGGGAGTAATCATCAGATAGAACAGACACATGTGGTTTGTATCCACAAATGTGTTGCACCTTCGTTTTATTATTATTATTATTATTATTATTATTATTATTATTATTATTATTATTGTTGTTGTTGTTGTTTTAATTAAGTATCCAATTCTGTGCTTAACTGGCAATATGAAAGCCATGTCCAGTAGGCCTACCTAACAGTAGGCCTCTCCTAAACAGTTATCTTACCATTTGTGTGGTTGAAATGGTTCTTCAGATAAGATGCTCTGTCTTTCAGCTGTACATGTACATATCCAAGGTACGGTCCGATGTAATTGAGAAGATCTGCATCCACCACTGTGTCTGAGGCGTTATGGCTGTCTATGTGCATTACTTTGGCCCCATCTGAGTCATAGTGCACAAATGCAATATCATCCAACATCAGATACCCTGAGAATTCAGGGAAAGGCGTATTTCCTCTGATGTAAATTGCCATCATCCATAAGGAGTGAGACCCTGGGAGGGGACGGGGTTAGAATGGAGACACACTGATTAGGGTGTTAGCCAACACATTGTCAGTCATGATGTAGAGAGATAAATATTTTTGTCCTTGGCGAAACTTGCTCTGTGCCATATAGCACATCTCATACATTTACTAGACAAAAAGGGACTACACAAAAGAGAACAGAATACTAGACAAGACAGATACTGATGGTAACAGTCTGGATTATTCTGCGCACAGCAAATTGAACTGCTCTGGGCTGCGTTTCCCAAAAGCACTTAAGTACTACTTAAGCCTAAGTAGTACGTAAGTTCACACGTAACACCATCGTAGAGTCCACGGGCCGTTTCCCGAAACCATCTTAGCTAAGAACTATCGTAGGATCACACGTAACTCTAAGTGTGGTCTGGAGTAGTCTTACCGCGCTAAGATTGATCTTAGCGGCGGGGCACAGTGGAGACAACCGGAGGACTTGTAGCGAAACTACTCCATGTGCGCAAGAATATAGTCTATGGTCGCTGCGTAACCATCATGGCACAGCAAAACCAGCGACATAACAGCCGTCCCTCATATTTCCATTTTCTTTTCATTAGCCTATGTATGTGAAGCACGTTGGTGCTGCCCCGCTGTGTGTAAATATGCTCATTAACCCTCCGGTCGTGTTCACCTCCAGCCCCCTACTTTAGTGTCTGTTTTAACTGCTCTTTTCCACCACCATTTTTTTATTAAACATTCTTTAGTTGAGAACAATGTTTCAAAGTAGTGTCTAACAACAGTTTATAGTAAACGTGAAATAACATCAGTGAAAATACAATTGCGCACTGAAAATGAACTACAAAAATGTAGTTCTATATTCTGTATTTTCTGTAGCCTATGTTAAATGAATGTACTCTGGATACCCATTCGTTTCCTATGGCGGTCACTTTTGACCGGGAACACCACAGGTGTAACCCGGTTGATTAAAACATCCAAAATTGAATGAAATAGGTAGGCTAATCATCACTTTTATATGTTAAAGTAGCCTACACATGTGTGGAGGATATCATAAGGTCTGGAGGTAATCAGATGTAAAACATAATATTTATGAGTAGGCTATTATAAGTTGTAAAACGGTAAGATTTGACCCGAACACGACAGGAGGCTTAAATTACATAAAAATGTTTTATAACCATATTATTACCTATATCAACATAGGCCTAATTAAGAGAAAGTGTTAAATACACAAAAACACAGACGCAGAAGTGGTAAATTTCAAGTGGAAGTGCAGGTTACTGAACATAAAAGTGCGAGTCTTTCAAAACAAACTCAAAAGAAAATTGTAATGACACGGTGACGGGCCTCAACACCCGCCAAACGGTCGCGGCCCTGGCCCTGTCTGTTTCCGCCACCACCGCCATAGTCATCGTCGTCATCATGGACCATGGACAGCTCCCTTTAAGAACGATCTTAGAAGCTGTGCACGCGCGTTCATGTACGACGGTGTTTGGGAAACAGGCGTAGAAAATCTAAGAACGTTCGTAGGATCAATCGTTTACGTTGCACTTAAGCCCAAGAACCATCGTTATCGGGAAACGAGGCCCTGGTCATGACACTTCCCTTACGTAACATCTGACACAGCACATATTTTATTTCCCAATAAAATATACGGATGTATTATTCAGTATTTTATAGTCCTTTAACTGTAATGGGTTGAGTGTGGTGCAGCTATATACTGCAGGAGTGGAATTGGGTGGCTGTGCCTTTAAGACGCGTTGCTGACGACACGTCATCAAACGCGAGATAACCAATCAGTGGGGAGGATTGACTTGCTCAAAAGGTCTGGCGCTTACAATGGCTGGGTAAGCGCTATTGATTTTGAGCTTAGCTTCGTTTGTCCTCTGTCGTTGTGCTCTTGTGGGTAGCAACTGGACTGCAACTGCCTGTGTGGAAGGGATCTACTGTGTGCAGTGGTGCCCCAGGATTATCCGGTATATGCTGGCTTCGTGTGTGTACGGACTCTGCAGCTCGAGGGAGCGTGTTAAAACTAGGCCCTATCTGACGGTTGTGTGCCTGCTGACCACTGTATCGGTACCCCTGTGCGTGTGCCTCTCGTCATCTCTCGTGGTTACGGGGTGATTGCCTTTGTATCAGCCAACACGCTGCTGTTTTGTCTCTCTGCTTCTTTGCTCGCTTCGCTACAACTACCGCTCCTTTGTCCATTCACTGTTTGTGGCCGGCATTCGTCGTCGGGGACAGTGACTCGACATCGGTGCTCTCGGGTGTGCTTGTGTGTGTGCGGGTGTTTGTGTATGCTTTCTTTTGTTTGTTTATTTGTTTGTTTGTTATTTTGTTTGTCCTTGCTGCGGCTTAATTGCTGTGTGCCTGCTTATTGTAGTGTCTTGTGTCTTACCTGTTGCCCCCAATGGCTAGCTCGGGCTATTGCCTGGCCTTGTGAGCCTGCCTGCTTGGAATTGTTGGTTTTGTGTTGCTTGACTGTTTGCGTTATTTTTGGGGTTTATGTGCTGTGCTCTTTTATTTCATTTGGTTTATATTTGGTTCTATTTTCTTTACTTACTTACTCAGGCAGTGTGAGACGCCTAGCTCTAAGGGGCCTAGCTTTGTATGCTGGTCCAACTGGTGGCTGTGTGTATGGTCTGTGTCTGTGTCCGTGTTCTTTCTGTTTCAGGAGCTGGGGGATCATCTGTGGGGAGGCTTGTCACCTGGTGGCGGGTGCCCTTTTTGGTGTGTGTCACTGTGTGTTGTGTTCAAGTATAGTGTTCACCTGTGTGGTTGCGGTGCTATCTTAGTCCACGTGTGGCCTTTTGGGCTGCCTATGCCAGATAGTCTGCCTCCCTATGGTAAGTCCCCTTCCTCCTGTGATTTTCGTTTGTTGAGAGATTCTGTTTGCCTTAACTGGGCGATTTATAGTTGTCCCCGAACACATTTTTAAATACAATTTTTTATACTACTGCCTCCGATGCCATTGCAATGTGTGCATTTGACTTGTAATAAATAAAGCTGTTCTTATTGTATGGAATTCTGTCTCCGCTTGTTATGTGCAACGAACCTGGGTGCCTTTAATTCATACCAATTTTGAGTTAATTCTTAGTCCTTGGGGGCATAACCCCTCGAGGTGGCGTAGTCGAGTTGTTCTATTCCCCCCTCGCCCATTACATTTTTGGCGTTAGTCGGCAGGATTTGCATGAAAGCGGAGATTGATATTCTGTTTTGTTTTTTTTACTATTGAAACCTTGTTGTGGTGGTGTATATATGTATGTATGAAAGTGTGTACAAGTGTATGTGTGTATGCGAGTTATTTTTTTCAGAGACAAAACAGCAGCGAGTTGCAGAAATTACTGTCCTGGCTGGTGACCACCGTCTATGGTGAGTTATTGGTATATTTGAGCTATACTGGTGAAATTTTATCTGTTTTCGCTTCAATACAATGGATGACGAAATGCAACAGCTGAGGGACTTGGTAGCCCAATTAAGATCTGACAATGAGAGACTTCAAAGACAGTCCAATACAGCTGACCTGCCAGGTGAGGCTTCAGCAGCTAGGCCTGTTACTAACTCTGCTCCATTTGTGGGACAGAATACTGAACGGTTAGTCTTCATCCCACGAGAGAAGAGATGCCCGATATTTCGAGGTGGCTTGGGTATTGGCATAGATGAATGGGTAGAGGAAGCTCAGGCCTGCATGCGTGTTCGCCATTTGTCCACTGCTGACCAAGCATTTTTTTTGTATGATCATTTGGAGGGAGACGCTAAGGAAGAAATAAGGTACAGGCCGAGGGTGGATAGGGAAAATCCAGAGAAAATTATTGAAATATTGCAGGAGCTGTATGGTTGTCCGCAGTCTTACGTAGCCTTACAAGAGGCCTTTTTTTCAAGAAAGCAACAGGAGGAGGAGTCCTTGCTTGAATTTTCTATTGCTCTAATGGCATTAATGGAGAAAGTTAAACGGCGGGCACCAGAGGGTCTTTTTAATGCAGATGTGTTGATGCGTGACCAGTTCGTTGAGCATGTGCGGGATGGGGGACTTCGGCGGGAGCTAAAACGAGCCATTCGCCACCGGCCAACAGCCACGCTGATCGATGTTCGTAAGCAAGCTATTCGGTGGGAGCAGGAGGGCATGGTTGAGGCGCCCAGGGCTCGAAGTTTCTCTCTTCCGTCTGTTGCGGAAAGACCTGCTGGACTCACAGGCGCATCGTGTTCCGTGACTACTGATGTCAGGGGTGGGACTGTAGCTAATACTGAACTTCAGGAATTGAAGGAGATGTTGAAGCAACAGCAAAGTCAGATTAACCATCTTACTCGCAGTCTTGCTGCATTTCAGGGACCACCCCGACGCAATCGCTCCCCTCATGACGGCCCTGTTATCTGTAGGCGATGTCAAAGGCCAGGTCACTATGCAAGGGAGTGTGATGGGGAGAGGGTTGCAGGGCCACCGCGGGCTAGCGCTGGTAATTTCCCATTGGCATCTGAGGGTAGACGATCTCCGGCAGCGCAGACGCAGGGAAACTAGCACCTTCCGGACCAAGGAGCCACAGTCCGGGAGGGGTTTTATCTGGCTCAAGTATGGCTTTGCATTCTTCCAGTGTAGTACAGGGGTTAATGTCCACTTGCCCCCACCTCCTTGTTGCAATGGGTGGGATTAAGGTCCCATGTTTGGTGGACACTGGGTCGATGGTGTCCACCATAACGGAGACCTTCTTCTCCAAAAATTTTGAACCGTGGGGGCAAGAACGGCTACAGTCCTGCCAATGGTTACAGCTCCGGGCAGCGAACGGGCTAGATATTCCATACCTGGGGTACTTGGAACTTGAAGTGGAACTTTGTGGTAAGACTGTGGATAAGTGTGGCATCTTAGTTGTCCGAGATCCCCCCGGGGGTTTGTCGTCCCAGGTGCCTGGTGTCCTGGGTATGAATATAATCAGTAAGTGTTACCAGGAGTTATTTGGCCAGCATGGTTCGTCTCTGTTTGACATGCCTTTTATTTCTGAAGCACCAGGTCCAGTTGTCCAAGCCTTACAGCAGTGCCACCAGGCTGTCACCAAACCCACCCCTTTATCAGCCGGCAAGGTCAGTGTGAGAGGTCGGGGTCCCTGTCGGGTCCCAGGGGGAACAATCAAGGTAATAGCTGCTACATGTTCCAGTCAATATTCTGGCTCTAACGTTTTGTTTGAGCCTACAGACTCTGGGTTGCCTGGAGGGCTATTGGCATCTCCAGCTGTTGTACCAGTGAGTGGGGGCACAGTGTACATACCTGTGGTTAATGTGAGTACCACTGATGTGGTTTTGTATCCACGTACAAGATTGGGGTGTGTGAGTAACGTGTCCATTGTTAGTCTACCTCAGGGGGTGGTGGAGATTCGATCCATCACAGCCACGTCTGCTAACTTCCAACCAGCAGCCACAGCGGTTGGAACCCGGATCAAAGATGCTGACCTCTCCCCACTCACGGCTTCTGAGCAGGAGCAGGTACGGTCCTTGTTGTTTAAATACTCCTCTGTCTTTTCAGCGCATGAAGGTGACTTAGGATGTACCACACTCATGTCTCATGATATCGCACTGCTAGATGAGGCCCCTGTTAAGCAGCGTTATCGACGCATCCCGCCCTCTGATTATGAGGCGGTGAAGTCCCATATCAACCAGCTCCTTCAGACTCAAATTATCAGGGAGAGCAGTAGTCCCTACTCCTCCCCAATAGTCCTTGTGAAGAAGAAGGATGGTAGCCTTAGAATGTGCGTAGACTATCGGCAGCTGAATGCCAGGACTAGAAAAGACGCCTTCCCATTACCCCGTATTGAGGAGACACTGGATATGTTATCAGGTGCTCGCTGGTTCTCGACTATGGATTTAGCTAGTGGCTACAACCAAGTCCAAGTAACCGAAGCAGATCGTGCTAAGACGGCATTCTGCACACCATTCGGGCTGTTTGAATGGAACAGGATGCCGTTTGGCCTTTGCAACGCCCCTAGCACGTTCCAGAGATTGATGCAGCGTATGTTTGGAGACGAGCAGTGCCAGTCTGTACTACTTTATTTGGATGACATAGTCATCTTTTCCTCTACCGTCGAGCAACATCTTCAGAGACTAGAGATGGTCCTGATGCGCTTACAGGATGAGGGTCTCAAAGCAAAGTTAGAAAAGTGCACATTCTTTAGACCAGAGGTATGTTATTTGGGGCATGTTATTTCCCGGCACGGTGTGGCAACCGACCCAAGTAAAATCGAGGCTGTGGCTAACTGGCGTTGCCCTTCTAATGTCCCGGAGCTGCGTTCTTTCCTAGGCTTCGCGAGCTACTATCGCCGTTTTGTGGAGGGGTTTGCCCGATTAGCAGCTCCCCTACACCGGCTGGTGGCTGAGTTGGGGGGTAGTAGGTCGCGGAGGGGGTCAGAACAGAGTTTCCCGGTAGCCTGGTCCGAGGAGTGTCAGCGCAACTTTGAAGAGCTAAAGGAGAAGTTGGTCACGGCGCCTGTTTTGGCATACGCTGACTTCAACCTCCCTTTTATACTCGAAGTTGATGCGAGTTATAGTGGCTTGGGGGCTGTCCTATCTCAACAACAGGATGGAAAAGTGCGCCCCGTTGCTTATGCCAGCAGAGGGTTACGGCCTACTGAACGTAACATGAGTAACTATAGCTCAATGAAACTCGAGTTTGTGGCGCTCAAGTGGGCCGTTACAGAAAAATTTAGAGAATATCTGCTTGGAAACCGATGTATAGTGTACACAGACAATAACCCACTGAGCCACCTTTCCACTGCTAAGCTGGGGGCAGTGGAGCATCGGTGGGCGGCCCAGCTAGCCTCTTTTGATCTGGAAATAAAATATCGCTCCGGGAGGTCTAACCGCAACGCGGATGCCCTGTCGCGGCAGTACTTACCGGACCAAGGGGAGGTTCAGGACTTTGTACCTGGAACACGAGTGCCCCAATGCCTTCAGGGGGTAGTGGCTACCGAGAGTAGCATTCAGGCAACCCAGTTGATGATTTCTGTATTGCCATCTTATGCTGTTAATGATCTGTGCTCCCTACAGGCTGCTGATCCAACCATTCAAGACGTTCTGGTCCTTTGGAGAGACCAAAGGCATCCCACAAGGGACGAAAGGGCAAAGCTTTCACAGCAGAGCCTAACTTTACTACGTCAGTGGGATCGTTTAACTGAGAGTGATGGAGTGCTTTACCGTAGGGTATTTAGGCCGGATGGTGGAGAGGAATTTCGTCAATTAGTTTTACCCACTTCTTTACAGTCCGCGGTCCTGACGCAGTTGCATCAGCAACATGGTCACCAAGGGGTCACTCGGACTTTGGACCTTGTACGCCAGAGATGTTACTGGCCAGGCATGGCCTCTGACGTACAACGCTGGTGTGAAACTTGTCCTAGGTGCCAGGTGGCAAAGGCTTCCCACTCCCCTGCAGCTAGTTATATGGGCCATCTTTTGGCCTCACGGCCTAATGAAATCATAGCTGTTGATTTCACAACACTGGAGCCAACCACTAGGGGGTTGGAAAATGTCCTGGTTGTGACAGATGTGTTTAGTAAATACTCCATCGCTATTCCAACTGTCGATCAAAGGGCGCCTACAGTAGCTCAGGTGTTGGTAACTGAGTGGTTCTACCGGTTTGGGATTCCCAGCCGGATTCACTCAGACCAAGGGCGATGCTTTGAGAGCACACTAATCCATCAACTCTGTGGCCTGTACGGCATCGCAAAGTCACGCACTACTGCTTACCATCCCGCTGGCAATGGTCAATGCGAACGTTTTAATCGCACACTGCATAACCTGTTGCGGACCTTGCCAGACTTTCGGAAGAGAGACTGGGCTGCCTGTCTACCTCAAGTGGTATTTTGTTATAATACAACTCCCCATCAATCCACGGGTGAGTCACCACATCTGTTGATGTTTGGACAAGAGCCCCAGCTCCCAGTGGATTTCCTACTAGGGAGGGTGAGAGAACCTGTGGCTGGTCGAGTGTGTGACTGGGTCCAGGAACATCAGGCCCGATTGCAGGTCGCCTTTGATGGGGCGAGAGAACGGCTCGCCACTGCAGCAGCTTATCGCAAGCAAAGACATGATAAACATGTTCGAGATCTACCTCTAAGGGAGGGACAGTTAGTTTATGTTCGTGATTTGGGATTGCGGGGCCGTCACAAAATCCACGATCTCTGGAGTTCTGTAGTACACAGTGTCGTAAGGGTACCATCAGAGGGGGGACCTGTTTACACCATCGCACCTGCAGATGACCTGAGTAAGGTGAAACGTGTTCATCGCAGTATGCTAAAGGCTGTTTTAGGAGCGGAAGCACCCTCCACTCATCCCCCTAGTGGTCCCTTAGCCGACGCCCTTCCCCCTCATCAGGAAGAGCGGTGTAGTGACGAGGGTTTCTGGGTTGCTGCGTCATTGCCAACGGCCACCCAAAGCCACTTAAATCTGGCAAGGGGGGCTGAGTCTCTGGCGGATGGCACTATCCAGGTACAGGGGCGTGGTGTCATTAGGGAACATCCCCCAGAACCGCTGCTGGACTCATGGGCTCCGGGCGAACCCAACGGTCTACCCCTGCGTCGCACTTCTCGAACCACAGCAGGGCAACACTCAAACCCCCATCGGCTGCCACAAGCAGCCCATGGGCAAGTACAGAGAGGCACGGCCTCCGCCAGCACTGAAATGTAATCGTTGCCTTGGTGATGGTTATAGTGTTTACAGGGTGTGTTGAAATGGTTAGGTGTACTGTAGGTCCTTTATCGTCGGGCCGACGATAAAAACACTGGGGGGTAAAGTGTAATGGGTTGAGTGTGGTGCAGCTATATACTGCAGGAGTGGAATTGGGTGGCTGTGCCTTTAAGACGCGTTGCTGACGACACGTCATCAAACGCGAGATAACCAATCAGTGGGGAGGATTGACTTGCTCAAAAGGTCTGGCGCTTACAATGGCTGGGTAAGCGCTATTGATTTTGAGCTTAGCTTCGTTTGTCCTCTGTCGTTGTGCTCTTGTGGGTAGCAACTGGACTGCAACTGCCTGTGTGGAAGGGATCTACTGTGTGCAGTGGTGCCCCAGGATTATCCGGTATATGCTGGCTTCGTGTGTGTACGGACTCTGCAGCTCGAGGGAGCGTGTTAAAACTAGGCCCTATCTGACGGTTGTGTGCCTGCTGACCACTGTATCGGTACCCCTGTGCGTGTGCCTCTCGTCATCTCTCGTGGTTACGGGGTGATTGCCTTTGTATCAGCCAACACGCTGCTGTTTTGTCTCTCTGCTTCTTTGCTCGCTTCGCTACAACTACCGCTCCTTTGTCCATTCACTGTTTGTGGCCGGCATTCGTCGTCGGGGACAGTGACTCGACATCGGTGCTCTCGGGTGTGCTTGTGTGTGTGCGGGTGTTTGTGTATGCTTTCTTTTGTTTGTTTATTTGTTTGTTTGTTATTTTGTTTGTCCTTGCTGCGGCTTAATTGCTGTGTGCCTGCTTATTGTAGTGTCTTGTGTCTTACCTGTTGCCCCCAATGGCTAGCTCGGGCTATTGTCTGGCCTTGTGAGCCTGCCTGCTTGGAATTGTTGGTTTTGTGTTGCTTGACTGTTTGCGTTATTTTTGGGGTTTATGTGCTGTGCTCTTTTATTTCATTTGGTTTATATTTGGTTCTATTTTCTTTACTTACTTACTCAGGCAGTGTGAGACGCCTAGCTCTAAGGGGCCTAGCTTTGTATGCTGGTCCAACTGGTGGCTGTGTGTATGGTCTGTGTCTGTGTCCGTGTTCTTTCTGTTTCAGGAGCTGGGGGATCATCTGTGGGGAGGCTTGTCACCTGGTGGCGGGTGCCCTTTTTGGTGTGTGTCACTGTGTGTTGTGTTCAAGTATAGTGTTCACCTGTGTGGTTGCGGTGCTATCTTAGTCCACGTGTGGCCTTTTGGGCTGCCTATGCCAGATAGTCTGCCTCCCTATGGTAAGTCCCCTTCCTCCTGTGATTTTCGTTTGTTGAGAGATTCTGTTTGCCTTAACTGGGCGATTTATAGTTGTCCCCGAACACATTTTTAAATACAATTTTTTATACTACTGCCTCCGATGCCATTGCAATGTGTGCATTTGACTTGTAATAAATAAAGCTGTTCTTATTGTATGGAATTCTGTCTCCGCTTGTTATGTGCAACGAACCTGGGTGCCTTTAATTCATACCAATTTTGAGTTAATTCTTAGTCCTTGGGGGCATAACCCCTCGAGGTGGCGTAGTCGAGTTGTTCTATTCCCCCCTCGCCCATTACATGATGCAGACATCCAAACCCATGCATCCCATGCAGACATATTTAACTCAAAGTTTCTGGGGAAATTCTGAGGCGGCAGACCACGTAGCGTCACAGGCAGTATGGGTGAGACCATGGCTAGCCCAGATGTGGAATGCAGTTGAATGCTGAGGCTGTACCGGTTGAGCAGCTAGTGAGATATTCTACCTTAACTAAGGAAGAATTGATCTGTAAATTATTCCATATTAGCGTTTTTTTAGTAGAAGCAGAGGTCTATTACGTCTGCAAAAACACCATACAAGACCGATGCTGACTCTGTCATTTTCACTTTCACTTTCCCTTCCTCTGTCTCTGGCACTTGCTGCGTGTATCATTTGTTCGAACATGCTAAAGACATTTCCGCGAGATGCTTCAGATTTTTAATAACTTGGTTCTAGTAGTCTATGCGTCCTGTTGCTTTAGTGGCGCATTACTGGCGCAAATACATACTGTGCTCTCCAATGTCATGAGGTTGGTGATAATTTATATTTCTTGGTCGAGGTTTTGTTTTTTTAAAAAGTCGTTCGCAACATTGTGTAGCCCACACATTACCAGCACATAATACAGTAAAGGATACCTTACCTGTTTCGCAGGCGCATGGCGAAACAAATAAAAAACACAGAAATATTAACTTTTTCATGTTTTTACTGTTCGGATCAAAACATGGAAAAGCATCACTGTGTACACAAATATGATCAGTGAGACGGCATCAAAACCTCTCGCTGTTTCTCTTTCAAACCACTTCCTCCAAAAGAAACTACAGCAAAAGAAAATGTAGGTGTCAAAGAAGTCCAAACACACACCCCAAACACAAACAAAAGGTTCTTTGACGCTGACTACAACTTAAGAGGGGAGGAGCAGTACGGTTGTGCAAAGAAGAGCAGAGGAGACTATTACGAAAGTGGTCAAATTATGCAAACAAAGGTAGCTTATTTTATATTATTATTTATTCCATTTGTTTCATCAGACCAGGCCCAGTGTAACCCTTGAGTATTATTAGTGGTCAGAATAGATAAGCTGGGCTGGTGTTGGATGTTCTGTGTGTGTGTGTGTGTGTGTGTGTGTGTGTGTGTGTGTGTGTGTGTGTGTGTGTGTGTGTGTGTGTGTGTGTGTGTGTGTGTGTGATATGTAGTGTATATGATATCCACTGTTTTTATTTGTTGTATGACGTGCACTCTTTCTATGTGCTGTATAATGTCCACTGTCCTGAGTTGGATATGTCTAGTTTCCCTGATTAGGTACCTCACATCCTTACTTGCTGGTCTGCTGTGGCTGGATGGCATGTTAGCAGTCTCATCTTTTTCCAAGCTCTGTCCAAGCTCTGTTTTGATGTTTGGTCCCATGTCACATAGCTACCTTCAGACTTAGGTGATATGGTATGAACAGATACTGGAGCCTGTGGTGAGTAATGTTCAGCTTGTGCTTTCACATATTTGTTTGTGCTTGTTGCAGTTTCATTTTGCAGATCTTGTTTGGAACATGAATCAGCTTTACCTGAGTTCTCTTGTTATTCAGCTGCTTCTAATGCCTCAGCTTGTGTGATAGCTACAGCTGCCTTTCTTTAAAGTGAAAGTGCAAGTGCTCAGGCAAGTGCAAGTGCTGTTGCAAGTGCAGCTGCCTCTCTTTGAAGTGCAAGTGTACTTAATTCAGCGTCAAGTTCATGTCTGTTTTTGTGAATATATATGTGGGTGTGTGATTGTGGAGGTGTCTTATGTACAGCAGGTCTTCACAAAAAAATGCTTTTGTTTTTTTTGTCATCCATTGAGTTACAGTGATGTGGGGGCTTTCATTCAGCAGTTATATGATCTGGCAATCTGAGCTGTGTTTGTGCTGCTGGATTGAAACTGGAGATTTATGAGTGGAACGTTCCACTGCAACCTTGGGGGGGGGGGGCATTGCAGGAGTGTACTATGACAGAGCTCTTGACATTTTAATTTCATTATTTTCAGCAATAAGTCCAACTTCGGAAGTGCAACTTTGTTTTTCAGTTCAATTTGGAATTAGCTGTAACCTGACCTCTGTGACTTTGTGATCCTGGTGAATTGGCCTATTTGTCTATTGGTGGAGTCGTCACCTGAGCAGGGGAAACAGAAACACCTTAGGAGGACTGATGGCGGTGCTACTGTATAAGGCTGTGCAGATATGAGGCTGTGCCAGTTTGAAGGCTGTAAATGAAAAACAACTCTCAAATGTCAAAGCCGAGCAACTGCAGGGGCATGATCCCAAGCCTTTTCGTCTTCTTTCTTTCTCTTCCAGTGTTAGTGCACACAGGTAGGTGGTTTGATTTGAAAAATGCTACAATACTACCTCAAATTGTTTGGCTTCTTACTAACATGTTTCTCACCCTCTGTTTCATCGTTAATATCTTAATTTTGTAGTGAGCACACCACAGGACATGCGTTTTCTGTGAAATGTTTAGGTAACGGGCACTTAACAGCTGTAAACCAATTAACCAAAATCCTGTGAAATGATCAGTAGTAATCTTTTCTCTTATCCAAATTCCTGTATGAACTGATCAGTTTGGCCTTCCACAGGTTCCCACTCTCTCTGGATTCTTTCAACGTTCATAATCGGCGAGACCCCACATCCCGAGTTCAGCCTCATCCTGGTGCTGGATGACATCACAGTGGGACACTATGACCTGGGGCGGCACCACTTTGTACCGACTGTTTACAAGGACTTTAACATCACACTGGGCGTCATAGACCAGAGTGCTGCCAACCTGATATTTGGAAGTATACACAAAAACATGAAATCCCAAGCACTGTTCTTGCAGCAGCACTTCAACCGAACAGATGGTAAGAAGTATTCCTCATTTCTCATATGGGTTTTAGGGTAGGTTACCACCCATTTACATATAAGCATAAAGATCTAAACAAAGTTCATAATGCTCCATTCATTTGTTCTTCACTCCATACTGGGTCCACAGCAGAGTAAAAAGCATAAGACAGAAATGCTTATTCCATTAGGTCGAATAAGCTTCATATTACAGTATATTATTACAGTATTATTGTCTCTATTGTTAATGCGTCTGTTCAGGGATTCACGTCCAGCAGAGGATGTCTGGTTGTGAGCTGCAGGACAGCGAGCCAGGGCAGACCGTGCGTAAGGACGCGTTTGACGGCCAGAGTGGCGAGGTGATCCACTTTGACGTGCGGAAGGGCATGCTGTACCGCCAGCAGCCTTGGCCAATCGTGTGGAGCGAGGCTTGGACGGACCTCATGACGTCACTGGTCGCTCAGGTTTTCCAGCCCTTCTGCATGGGCACACTGGAGAGATGGCTGCACTTGAGGAGGAATGCGGTGCTCAGGAGAGGTCATTTGACACATTAGTACGTTACACTGCATGTACACTGCATGTACAGAATGTCACAAAACCCCTAACCCCTAACATTTTTGTACTTTTTTTATTATATCTTTCCACATGAGAAGTCTAAAGATATAACACTTTGATACGATGTAAAGTAGGTGTAAGCTGTACACTGCCTACTTTACATTGTAAAAGTGTTATATCTTTAGACTTCCCCCATGGAAAGATATAATAAAAAAAGTACAAAAATGTTAAGGGTGTACTCACTTTTGTGACATACTGTATCTGACGCTCTTATCCACATTAACTTACAGTGAATTAGGTACAGTGACAGGCCTCCTAGGCCAACCTGGGGTTAAATGCCTTATTCAAGGCCACCTCAGCCCTGGACGAGGGTGAGGGAGAATGCTAGTCATCCACTGCCTGCAACTCAGTTGCTTATGTTGCCACATGAGTCAGCGTGTCTGTCAAATATTCTTCTAATTTTACTGTTTTAGAATGGGTAAACAAACAAGTAAAATGATTGGTTTCTAACTCGGTGTAGTGTAATATGTTGTCATTAATATAAATTGATGTGACTCATACAAATTAATTATGTATTTATTTGACTTATGTGCTTTTTCGGACTTGGATCAGAGTGCATGCCACCTATCCATCTTACAGTTTTAGAATAGGTAAACAAACAAGTGAAATGATTGGTTTATAACTGGGGTGTAGTGTCGTATGTTGTCATCAACATAAATTGCTGTGACTCATACAAATGATAAAATTCCTGAGGCAAGGCGTGTGTTTTTCACGATGGTTATGTATTATATATAAATTGCTGCAGTTGCAAAGGGACACAGTGCCGCGGAAAGGTCATGTGACACAGCTGCTTTGACTTAGTTGCTCTTCACACTTGGATCAGAGTGCATACCACCTATCCATCTTGCTGTCTTAGAATAGGTAAACAAACAAGTGAAATGTCCTGGTTTATGAACTCTTACTTAGGTGTAGTGTAGTGTAGTGTGTTATCATCAACATAAAGTGATGTAACTAATATACGTAATGGATGTCCTGAAGCAAAGCATGTAATGTATAATGTAATGAGATCACACTGTATGTTAACAATTGTCATGATGTTGTGTGTCATTCTGCATGCTACAGACATGTGCTTTTCCCTTTAACAGTAAGGCCCAGAGTCAGGCTCCTTCAGAAGAGACTCCCAGACTCTGGAGGGGCCAAAGTGACCTGCATGGCCACTGGTTTCTACCCTCGTCACATCAACCTGACCCTGCTCAGAGACGGCCAGCCTGTGCCTGACCACCAGATCACTGGGGGGGAGCTGCTACCTAATGGAGATGGAACGTACCAGATGAGGAAGAGCCTGGAGGTCAGCGCAGAGGAGCTACAGCAGCATCACTACACCTGCTCAGCTGAACATCTCAGTCTGGACAACAAAATGGACATTCAGCTGGGTAATGCTTCGCAGGCCAATGTTACTTTTTTGTGGCTTTCATATCTCCTAACCAAGGCATTGATATTGCAATTATCATGTAGCAAATGTATCTGTAGTAAAGGTCCTAAAGGATAAATTAACATGCTGTTGGTATTTGATGAGCCACTTAGCCTCAGAAGCTAATGCGCTACCACATATGGCAAAACACCTGTACAGTCAGTTACAGTAAGACAGGTGATTTCACAAACTAACTTGTGTATCTGGCTGATCAGTTGTGCTTATTAGAATCAGCTGATTTAGAGAATGCTGAAACAAATACATGGAAACAGATTGTGTGTTGGTTCTGAGGCCAGGTTACCCATCACTGTTGTCTCATTTGCTTTGAAGGTCTTGAGGCAGGCGTTGATCCAGTGTCTGCAGTGTCCCTTGTGGTAGTGATCAGTATTGCACTGCTTTTATTGTGTGTGATTACTGCCATTGTAGCTGTTGCCATCATACGTTACAGAAGACATCAAGGTAATAACACAAATATATCAGGAAACAAAAATTCCCTGTACAGTATGTGTGTGTGTGTGTGTGTGTGTGTGTGTGTGTGTGTGTGTGTGTGTGTGTGTGTGTGTGTGTGTGTGTGTGTGGGAGGAGCAGGTGTTATGGTTTATGGGTTATGTTATGGGTGTTATGTTTCCCATACTCTTTGGGTCTTTGGTGAAAAATATTTAATTGTTATGTCAAAGTAAACCATAGTGCCTAACCTGGCAAACATGTTCATCTCTATGGTGCTGATGATTATGATAGCTGAAAAATGATTACTTTATTGCACATAATCATGGTCTGATGGCTACACTGTTATCATTAACAAGTAATTACACTGTTATCATTGTCTCATGCACCATCATTTCAATTTTCAGCTCCCCCAAATGAGTATGCTCTGACTCCAAGTAAGTGCTTGAATTGTGAACTCTGTTAATCGTAATTGTGAACAGAACTTGTACTGTATGCCAAAAGTCTGGCTATCCAGTGATAGTACTGTAAAGGTGATGATTGAAAGATGACAATTTCAGTACCCACATCAGTAAGATTCATAGTTTTCATACTGAGAGGTTTTTGATGAAAAGCAACTCACTGAAATTACAATACCATACACTGTACACAAGGTTTATGACATATTTTCTGTATTTGATCAGTTTAAACGTCTCTTTATGTTTCAGTGACACCTGTGGCACAAACAACATCAGACACCCCACCTGAAAACTAGCTTAAGGACATTGGCACTCTCTGGTGTAAGAGTCAGGAGTGTGTGTGTGTGTGTGTGTGTGTGTGTGTGTGTGTGTGTGTGTGTGTGTGTGTGTGTGTGTGTGTGTGTGTGTGTGTGTGTGTGTGTGTGTGATTCAAAACTGGAACTGACTGTCCCTTTCCACTCCACTCAATTCTGCACAGACATACACTCATACACTCATCTGTCTGTGTCTGTGTGAGCGTGCATGGGTGCATGTTTCATAGATTATATGTGCAAACTGTTAATTGTAAATATTTGTTTATGCTTTGCTATGCACTGCAGCGATATATGTATTGGAGAGTCAGTCCTGTATGGGTGTGCCAAAGCAGTCTGTGTTGTGATTAGAAAATCTGGACATGCCAGCAAAGAAGAGGTTTTCAGCAGTGGTAGGCAAAGCAAGGATTTGTGAAACACTGAAACGGCCAAAACAGTCGTGCCAAGAAAGTGTGTCAACGTTTGAAGCATTAGAATCTACAAATAAAGTCTATGTTTGAAAATTATTAGCATTCACAAATTAAGTCTGTTTGAAAATCATTAGAATTCACAAATAAAGTCTATGCTTAAAAATGATCAGAATCCACAAATAAAGTCTGTTTGAAAATCAATGTAACAGCTCTCCCTACTGGCCATGATAATAAAGTTCATTTAAATTCCGTTTTAATCATAAAGCTCCATCGCATAAGTAAGAATGTGTCTCAAGGTGGCACCCCCCAGAGCTCAGCTCAGACTTGACTTTGATCTCAGTACAGCAAGCTCATGTTTCTTCACTTTTTCATTTTCTTTTCTTTCTTTTTTACTGAGGAACCTTAAACCTTGGACAGAGCCAAGGCTCAGAGGGGGGCTATCTGCTGAGTACAGGGATGCTTTGAAAAAAAAAAATGTGTTGATGTGAAAATATAACATTACATGATGTGAAAATATAACAGATTACATGTATTTGGTACCAGTGCATAATCTTTTAATAACATGAAAAACTGTACACAAGAAAAAACATTGGATTAGGGGAAATGAATATACATAAAATCCCACAACAATAAGTAGTTTATAAAATACCAGCTGACATCAAAGATACTGAGCCTTAAGAACATTCAGCCAGATGGTTAAGAACATTCCTGTGAAGTGAAGCAGTAGGTGAGTGTCCACAGGTAGATTTATTTATAGCCATATAAGTCACATAGGCAGCTTGGATGTGCATGGCATGGTGCTGATAGGCAGAACATGCACTGCATTGCATTGCATTGCATTGCATTACATTACATTACATTGCACTTAGCAGACGTTTTTATCCAAAGTGATTTACAAAAAGGAGGACATAAGCTAGCACTGCCTGTGTTTTTCGGCTCAAAGATGGCCAGGGATTAGCCTTGTCACGTCACCTCACCTGGACCAAAGCACAAGCTGAGCTCCGAGGGGCCCTCTCATGGCTACATGTGGTTGTGCCGAGCAGGTCATGTTTTTACATGTACATAAGGTTAGGTTATAGAGGCGCATTGCATCGTACAAGTTATCATACATGATGGTGGTTTCTGTGAGAGTTAAGATCTCTGAATGAAGAACACAATGTGACCGTGGACTGCACAAGCTATTTATCTGGATGCCTTTGTATATATATATATATATACATATACAGTATATACATATTATATATATATATAGCATATATATATATATAGCCTATATATATATATATATATATATAGCCTATATATATATATATAGCCTATATATATCAGGGATGGAAATTAACCACCCGCCACCCGCCAAATGCGGGTAAATATGAGTGTTGGCGGGTGAGTTTTGCCATTTTACCTGCCACTGTGGCGGATGTGCAAATGCATTCAGACAAGTTCGATATAGTCTATGAATGCACTCCCTGACGCATGTTGTAGCGTAGCTATCAGTTAGTAGACAGCGCAGGTGCGTATAAGTTTTCCATTTATTGATAAGCAACACTAACGGAGCGTTTCTTGGGATCCAGCACAGGCGCGCGTGGTTATTTCAAATATGATCTAGGCAACTTTCTGTTCACCATTTTGAGGTAGGCTAATGAAAGCCCAGTCATGATGATTATAGCCTAACTGTCAGTATATTGCCTTCTCACGTTGATGATAACGCCATATACGCACAAGTTCATTCCAAAAACTAACCTGTGATTTTAATGTAACTTATTAATAGCGCCAACAAAACCGATTTCAGAACCCAAACAAAAAAACGCACCTTGCAAGACACATCTCTTGCATAGTCTAATAAAGAGTCTTTTCAAGGTGTTTGGAATATTTATTAATTCCATAGAAAATATAATCAAATGTATCCACATCTGCACTAGCCCTTGGATTTCCTAGCATCCTGCATAGAAACGAAGTTAGAACATAACTTTTTTTTCACGTTAGGATCATAGGGGAAATTTAAAGTGACAGGCGCCTAATTAGACCTTAGCCTACAAACATCAAATACATTATGTCATCATGTCATCAAATACATATTAACATATGTAAAGCATGGATTTTCTTTCTACTGTCCTTTCACTTAGAAGGATAACATTAAGCTATCTAACAACCTGTTAAAATGCACCAGAATGCAGGAAATTACCTTTAATTCGGACTTTGGCTGCCTGTTACTATCAGCACAGAAAAAAAGTGCTGGAGCATGATGTATACATGATGCCCCCTTCACATATGACTGCCCCCTTATATATGTCTGCCTAGAACCGGCCCTGGGTGTTATACTTGGCATTAAAATGTGCGGAAGGGTTGAATATATAAAGTGGCTGGTAAAAATATTAAGTGGCTGGTAGATTTTAGAATCTACCTGCCACAGTGGCAGGTGAACAAAAAAGTTAATTTCCATCCCTGATATATGTATATATATATCACATCATATATATATATATATATATGTCACAGAAAGAAGGCTTTACAATAACAGTGACCGGTATTACTTACTTGTGAAACAATTTGAGGTTTTAGTTCTAGACTCTAGAGTCATGTGACTAATGGAACTGTATGACGCCCCCAAGCCGTTTGTCACTGACACCAGTAGCCTATTCATAGGTTTCCTTAGACGTAATCCCACTCTCCCTGCCCTCTTTCTCTGTCTTCATTACAAAGAAAATAGCACCAAAATTACAAATGCTTTCAAAATACCTATACAAACATTAAAGTCACACAGGTAAAAGTTTATAAAAAGTAACATGCATAGACATACTGTAGACACACACACACACACACACACACACACACACACACACACACGAAAAGATAACCAGAATTTTATGTTGATGGTTTGAGTAGTAGCACCTCATGCTGTTTCTGTTGTTGTTCTGTTCCTGTGACACGAAAAGTAACACACACATTTCACACTTGTTTACTCAAATCTACTGCTACTCATGCTACTCTTCTAATCAATACTTTAATGGACCAATAAGAAGCTTATATAATGCATCATTTTGCCACTATGCCGATCACAGATTTCTAATGACAAAACATTTTTGGCTTATTGTATCATACATCATAACTGCAAATGATGATGCAATACACTCCACATGTAAATATGCATGCTGGGTGTGTGTGGAGACGTGTAGTGTGTGACCTGCATCTCCCCTGAGGTCTGATCTTACCTCTCTGCCTCCTGCAGCACTTCTTGACAGCTATCGCTCCAATCACACATAGTAGCAAAAGCAGTGCAACTCCAAGTGCGACCACAAGTGTAGGCACATGATCTACACCTGGCTCAATATCTGCAAATTTAACAGATAATAATTACAGATTTTTTCAACCAAAGCTAATTTATTATTGTATATATACATTATTGTATTCAGTATGTTTCTATTGGGTGAAATACAATATAAGATAACAGACAGGGATTTTAGTGGATACACAAAAAGCAGACGTAACCATTTTAAGTTTTACCCATGATGTCCAGTTTATTGTCCAGCCTGTGGAGTTCAGCTGTGCAGGTGTACTGGTGTTTCTCTCTTAGTTCCTCTGCGCTGACCTCCAGGCTCTTCCTCATCTGGTACGTTCCATCTACATTAGGTAGCAGCTCCCCCCCAGTGATCTGGTGGTCAGGCACAGGCTGGCCCTCTCTGAGCAGGGTCAGGTTGATGTGACGGGGGTAGAAACCAGTGGCCAGGCAGGTCACTTTGGCCCCTCCAGAGTCAGGGAGTGTCTTCTGGAGACACCTGACTCTGGGTTTCACTGCAGAGGATGAGACATCCTAGTCAACACAGAACAAGCTCATGACAAGAATTTTAAATCTTTGACTCTGCACAATACAAGTAAATAATCAATAAGTATCTTTAATATTTATAGTTGTAGGTTACAGAAAGCATGTCTTGTACTTTCAAGAATGCCTTCTCATTCATCTTCAACAGATTTACAGTATGTACTGCTTTGTGCTTTGACAGGTGCAACTGCTTGTTCCCAGGGCTACTATACATCTGCGTCTTTCCTGCTCTGATAATTTCATCCACAGGACTGCTATCCATCCACACTGTCACAGTATACCACCTCCTGACTAGTAGGCCTACTGTCTGTCATGACTGAACTCTCACACATTAAGTCTTTGAAGGAGAAATCCAGTGTAAAAGGAACTTTGGGTATGTTAAAACATCGTAACGACTTGGTATGTTTGTTGGGGAGAAAAACTATGCTAGCCTGTTGCATTGCAGACTATATAGTTGCTATCGGATTTATAGAAAAGGCTCACCATGCTAATTACTGGGGCACAGCGTTAGCTTGAAGTTAGCTTGATTTTTAACCCGAAAAGCTCAAAGTCGTTCTACACTTCCTTGGCATTATAACAAGGGCCCTGGTATTCAAAATAGGCACTGAGAACTTTGGTGTAGCCTACAGACCGTTTATACACGCTGTACCTTGAGACAGTCTAGTTTCCCATGCAAAAAACCCTATTCCCTATTGCCTGCTATACCCAATACCAAGCCAGACCAATTAGCGGATTCATTAGCTATTTACTGAATATAAAAGACAACAGTCATACCTCTTTTTTTCACATCATTTCGCCTGGCATGAAGCTTGTGGTTCAGTGTTTTGATGCAGATAGGGCTGTATATGTGCTCATGCACAATCTTTAGGTGTGTTCTTTCCATATCATTCCACAATGTTGTCCACACTCCCTCATACTGAATTATTTCATGTTGCACACTAAAGTTAAGCCATCCACTGTCTGCCCCATTAAATGCATCAAAGGTTTTAAGTGCACCTGGGGTCCCATTGTTGTGTAGCTGACAACCAGTCAATCTCTGCTGGACTTGTATCCCTTAAGTGGACAAAAGATCTATTAAGATGCACTCTATCACACAAACAGTATCCAAAAGCAAAATCAGATTGAAAGAGAAGTTAGGGGAAATGTTTCAGATGTGTTTCAGAATCAGGTGTTTACTATTTCAGTGAATCAATTTACATCACATATGTTTTTTTCCATAATATCCTTTTGTCTGGCAGATGTTTTTGTTTTTTACTACATAGCTGTGTGTGCACATGCAAGGTAATCTTCAGTATATTATTGTCACGGTGTTCCTTCTGGGTTTCTCTCTCTAGCGCTGTTTCTGTCATGGCACCGCTATTTCCCCCCACTAATTATCATTTTCAATCATTCACTCTACACTCCGTTCCCTCTCACAACCACGCTCATTGCCCTCACCTGTTTTCCCTCTCGTCTTCGCCCGAGTGATCATACACTGCACCTGCACTTCCTTGTTTTCCCATCACCTCGTTAACACACTCACCTGCACCGCACCCCTATTTAAACCCTCACATTCAGTTCGTCTGCTAACCATGGTGTGTTTTCTCCATGGCTTAGTGGTTTTGACTTGCTTGACTGCTTTTTTTGAATCCCGGCTGTCCTGTCTTGTTCCTGTTCTTCATAGTCCGTGCCTGTGTCTTGTCTTCTGTGTTTTGTGTGCGCCCTGCTTCCGAGTGTTTCTCCCCTGATTTCTCGGATCGGTCCCTGGTTCCTGACTCGGCTTGCCTCCTGACTATGCCTGGCTCTCCAATCCCTGGTTCCCGGTTCGGCTTGTCCTCCGACTGCGCCTGGCTCTTCAACCCTGGTTCCCGACTTGGCTCGTCCCCTGACCACACTCTGCGTCTCTGCCCCCGGGCTTCCTGACCCACTCCCTGTATTTCTCTGAACACTAAAGTTGTCCTTGGTTAGGCTACGCTATTGGGCCCGCTCCTGTTTGTCTCCCTGTATCCTGACAATTATTTGTGAGCCAGGTAACCAACAGAGCATTAGGCAAACATAGTTAACTTGAGACGGCAATGATTGTTTTTTTAGATAACAAAATAAATAATTTAAGATCTCAAAATAATGAGTGCGTTCACATGGACAAGTCGAAACCACTTGGAAGTGGTTTGGAATCGTACCAGCTTCATGTGAACGGAGATTGGTTTGGATTGGAATTGGTTTTCCTAATCCCCCTGCGACTCCAGGCCGGGGCTGTTTCGAAACCACTTCGACTGCCATGTGAACGGGATCGGATTGGTTTTCATGTATTGCGCATGTATCAACGAAATAAAAAACGCAGTTTGTTCCTTCATACAGACTTTCTAACACAGCAGAATGCACAACACGTACGCGAATGCGTCAAACTCCTGGAACACCATGTTCGTATGCCGCCAGAAAGTTTGTTTATTGTCTTTATTTAGTAGGAACAGTGCAGAGCCCATAGAAGATGTGCCAGAGTATTACGTTTTTGTTTAGACCACCTTATTGTTTAAGTGGGTAATAATATCAGGTGAAAGGAGAAGGCTATGTACAATACATTTGCACTGACTGACTTGTAAGATTTTCTTTAGCCACTGTTTTGCTATGAGTAATAACCGGAATGAGAGGTGAAAAGTTCAGTCTCCTCTAAGCGTCGTCTGTATGCACTGTAGGCATATGTGTGCAGTACTGTAGTCTGCTGTTGCGTATACGATAAGATACATCTTACCTACGTAGCAGCTTTGTTGTGGGCAAATGTTTACTCGTGTTATGTCCATTATTTTAGTTATGTGTCGTTAGTCGCGTTATGTCCAACATTGTAGCAGCTAGCATTGTAAATCTTATCAGCCTGGGTCGTCATGGCTGGGTCGGCACGTTTTGACCGATATCTTTGGCATTTTTTGCCCAAACAACACGAAACTCGGTACTGCACACACTGGTAATATTATGATGACGCCGTCCAAATTTGAGATCAAGCGGATGAGTGGTTCAAGAGTTATGCGTGGAAGAGACGTTCCTTGTATTAAAAGATAATAATAGAAAGATAGAAGTTGACTACAGCCCCCCCGCCTAGCGTAGCGGAAAGGGCCGGAACTCTCGCCGAATCCGCTTAGACGAACTGCATGTGAACAGGGACTTGGGGGACAGACCACCCGTTGTGAACCAATCCCAAACCAAACCAATCTCACCATGTGAACGCAGTGACTGATGTGTATTCTCAGGATAACGACATTTTACAAAGATTTGTATAACACAGCCCTATTTTATTGAGCTAGCGTAATGTCATGTTTTATTCTGTGCTTTTATTCTAGTCCTACAAAGTGTGCCTGAGGAAATGTAGAGCTTCTTAATGTGTACAATATTTATATGTTAATATTTTCTATAGACTGCATTATCCTAATTTTTAATCCTAAAGTACATGTTTATAAAAAAAAACATAGGGTGAACTAAGCTAAAATGAGACATCTGTTAAAATGGGACAAATAAGGTTTGTTATTATCTCTTTAAATATTAACAGCCAATCACAAAACGTGATATAATATTGTTGCTACACATGTTCTCTATAAGAAACAATCATTTTGATTGGTCTGAAGTGTCAAAGAGGAGGGGCAACGATTTGAAGTGACAGTGGCCCCCACACTTGCGAGGTAAGTGCCCTGGCATGTTTACTGTATGATCGTGATCATAAGGATATTACAGCTGAATCAGTGATGATATGACTGAAAATATGACTGAAATGTATGTTATATGTGAGGATTAAATAAATATAAAAATATTAGTACAGTTAGTTTTACTTTTTTAAGGAAAAGTAATTTTAGTGAATGTGGTGTACTTAAGCTAATTTGGGACAGTATATTAAGCTAATTTGGGACACTTTTTTTGGTAGCATATTTATGAATAAAATAGCTTCCTATAGAATGACCTGAAGCTGCTTTCCTTCATTATTTACTCAAATATGAAAGGCTATTACAGTTACTAATCAGAAAATAAGGCTGTGACTGTGCTGTTTTTTTGTAGTATGTCTCTTAATTGTTCATGAGCACTTTAGCATATTAGCGTTAGCGTAATGTATTATCATTTCCTATAGAAATGTTATGATGAAGACTCTCTCTCTTTCTCTCTATCCCGCGCGCACACACACACACACACACACACACACACACAGCCTATTTATAAAGACTAATAGCCTACATTATGCAAAATAATATGCTATAATATAAGCAGATGCTTCAGTCTCTCTCTCTCTCTCCCTCCCTCTCCCTACTTTCACACACACACTTTCCCTTTATAATGTTTTGAATGTGAACATGTTTTATTTCATTCTTTGTAGAGAAGATGGCAGCGATAAATCGGAAAGCCAAAAAGCAGGAAAAGAGAGGAAAGGTCTACAACCGCTGGGATGAGGATGAGATGCAGAGGGCAGTATTGGAGTACAACAGGATGATGGAGGCAGGAGAGAAGCCAAAGTTAAGGCTCATAGCCAGGGTATATAAGGTGCCCAAATCCACCCTGGAAAGGCGTGTGAAGGGCAAGGTGGCTGGTTCAAATTATGCCTCCGGGCGGAAGCCCTACCTGCCTGATGCGGCCGAAAAGGAGCTGGCCGATATGATTAGGCTTCTGTGCAGAAGGGGCTTTCCTTTTACAAAATCAGAGGTCCAGAAGCTGGCATTTGATTATGCCAAAGCACATGGGATTAGTGGTTTCTCTGCAGAAAAGGGCAGTGCAGGTTACTATTGGTTTAGGGGTTTCCTTAAAAGGCACAGCGAATTAAACATGAGGAAGCCTGAGGCCCTCTCCCAGTACCGATGGAGAGGTTAGTAGGCCATGAGCACCATGTTAACACCATGATAAACATGTAGCCTAACACAATGTAACTCCTGGTCATAATCTTAAAACGGTAACTAAATGAACATGTTATCTGTTTCTCTTTTTTTAATTATGTATTAGACTTCATTCAAAGACATGATAAAAGTCCCACACAGGGAGAGAGGGATCAAAAGAAGATCCAGACCTCCAAGCTATCATCTCACAAGTGAGGAGCACTTCAGCTACATTGAAAATAAAAAACCTAAGAAAGAGAAGCCAGCAAAGAAAAAGCTGAAGGGCGAACAACAGTACCCCTGTCAATCCTGCAAGATCAATTATGGAGACCCACAAGATCCAAAGCGCTCAGAGGAGTGGCTTTCCTGTGTAGGGTGTGGGTCATGGTTCCACATGAGCTGTGGTGAGGACAGTGGCATTCTAGATGATGCTGGTTATGTGTGCATTGAGTGTGTACAATGATTGTAGACCATGCTGTCCATGTTTTTTTAAAGATATGTTTAGTTAATTGATGATGTTCATGTACAAATTCAAGTTGGCTAATTTTTTACATTGTAAATTCTGTTATTGCTTTTTGTAGGCTTGTTCAATGCTCTTTTTTAAAAAAAGGAAATGTTTTATCTATGTTAAATGAATTATTCATACTTAAATATACTCAATATACATTGTAATTGAATGTTTGTCTAGAAAAAATGTTTTATTCTTCAGTGTTTTTAACTAATAATATTAAAATTTAACAATAAAACTGACTGTCCCATTTTAGCTTAACGAGTGTCCCAAATTACCTTAATAAATTTTCGTACCAAATATGGTGTCTCACTGTCTTTACATGTTAATAGCTTTCAAAATATTACACTTTTAAAAATAACTCCTACATGGATATGTACCCAAGACCCATGTGAGGAGATAAAATTAATAAATATTGGTGTATTTAAAACTTATTTGCGATCTAACACAAAACGTCCCAATTTAGCTTAGTTCACCCTATACATGCATACTTTGTCATGACACAGACAAATTATGAATTATAACAGTTACCATGAGTGCTGTTAAGTTGCTGTCTATAGAAGAAAGCACTTTCTTTCATGTTGTAGTACTGCCTTTTTAAAATGTTACTGGCGTCTTGCTGCTCCTCTTGTTCATGTTCTGACTTAAAGTTTCTGTAGATCAGCTTCCCCACATCTGAATCATAGTACGCCAGCTGGAGGTCATCCAGCATCACCACTGCACTGAACTCTGGGAAAGGTGTGTCTCCGATGATGAATGTTGAAAGAAGCCACAGCGAGTGGGAACCTGTAAAACAAAAAGGTTGTTTTCTTTCTTTTCCATCTTTCATGGAATTGTATAGAAACCCTTTCTATCAAACATTGTTGTTCTGGTGAAACTTCAAACGGAACTAGATGTACCGCATAGTGGTACATGGTATGACCGCCACAGTGTTTTGACATGTGGGAACTGTTGGTATGATGAGTGTGTGGTAAAGCAGTGTTGTGAGGTGAGACTTTGTGTGGAAATGTTTTCCTGGAAGTGGGCATGGATGTGGGTTTTAAATGAATGACATTCTGTGTGTAGGAGTAATTTGTGAAAAGAATAGATGTTGTCATACTATGTATGTAGCCTACATGTGTTATTAGTTCCCACCTTCTTGGTGCAAGATATTACAATTGAAAATCCAAATTTGTGCATTTACCCATATCACTAGGTGGTGCTATGCCTCAAATAAGTGTTTATGGGCTGGGTTGACACACCTCTGCAACACTGGCATACTAAGAAAAAAGCTTTATTTTGGGCAAACATTTTGACAAGCTATTTACCAAAACCTGTTTTTGGACATCTAGTTTTGACGAGAAACATCACGCCCTGCGACAAAATGTCACACAATTTGGTGCACATTAAAACAAAGCTGTTTAGAGTTTGTGTCAGGTTTGACCTAATTTGAGCCATTAGAAGCCAACACATGGACTTTTGGAGAATTTTCAGCTACGTTTTCAATTTTGATTGTCATCTTCAACTGGTTCATCTCAAGATAAATCCTTTAACTTTTTGTCAGCATTGTCTGTAGATGACGTGCCAAATTTGGTGAGATTCACATTAACGGCCTATGACGAGTTTGTTTACTTTCACTTTTGCCATTTTAAAATTTTGTACAATTACAGTGCCACCTATGGGCCAAATTTTATGGCATGTGTTGTGCTTTTAGAGGTCTTTGTGCTGATCGTGCATGACATATTTTGTGCAGTTCCCATCTTCTCAGTCCAAGATCTTGGCCATGCAAAATCCCAACTTTTACATTTACCCATATCACTAGGTGGCGCTATGCTTCAAGTGAGTGAAGCATAGCACCTACATATCACATAAAATGTTGTTGGGTGAAACGTTCATTGAGTTATTCAGCAAAGTTCATAATGAACAGACAAACATTTTCTCCAGAACTATCCTGGCCAACTAACTCATGCCACTGCCATACCACCTCTACAGAGAACAGCATGCTGTCTGATTGGTCTAATCTACACTCAGTCTTTCAGTACAGGTTTACTAGTAGTAATCAGCAAGAGAGTGATGGAACATCTATCAACAAGATTAAAGGGGTCCTTCAGCTAAAAAACACTTTGAGTAGCTCTATTTACAATGTGGTGGGTCACAACAAGCAGTAGCCTATATGCACGCAGCACTCCAAGACGTGAAATTCGACCCTCATGGTTTTACTGGTCATTGAAGGGTCAAGCTAACCAAAACCAGCGGATCAGAGCAGGCTAAACCTATCTACGTCACTAGGTCGTAAGCCCCGCCCAGAGCCATGTGTGGCACGCCCACATCGCAGAGGAAGAACAGTGGACAGAAGCTAGGTGAGCGAAAGACAGCAAATTTGCCCAATCAGAACTGCCTTATTGACACATCATGGATATTCACGAGCCACACCGGAAAAGCCAGTCGTTCAACCACTAGACCTGTTCTAGCTTACAGAAAACAGCGTCAAGCAAGAGATCTAGGACATAATTTTTCACAGAAATGACGCACAATGCATTCAACCATAGTGGCGACACAGAAATATGAATAAAAATAACGATGAAAGTTCACCTTTAACACATCAAAGTTTGAACTCCTGCTTACTTACTAAGTCAATCACTTATGTAAGTCATCACGAAATTATGGGACCAGCGCAGATGAAACAGTTTGAGGGGGGGAATTTCTTTAAAAAGACAAATACATTTCTCTCCTGGAGCATACATTGCACACACTACATGCCGCAAATCCACCCCTTGCTAGGTTTATTTGATGCTGCATGTTTTTTTTATTTTGGACGAATTTTGAATGTACGGTCGTGTTCATTCTGATACGAAGCACCTGCAAGGGGGTAAATGGATTATTAAATGGTTTCCCAAATGGACTGCTAGTTTTGCACCCTTGGAAAGTGGAGCTAGGTATGGGCTGTTTTCTTGTTTCTGACTGATACTGATGAACTCATTAACCGCGTGAACTATGAATATTGCTGTATTGTGGTATTTTGCATTGCATATCCAGACAGCACTGGTACGTCTTGCCGACGTCAGCTTTATGTCTCAGATCAGCTGCAAATGCCTCCATAATTACGTCGTACAAACAAACATCGGCTAGAGGTCGGATATTTTTGGGTTTTATTTTTATCCTTGGCCCATCTCCATCGGCTTTTTATCGGCCCAACATCAGGAGCTGATCCAGTCAACTGTCATTTTTAATATCGCCATGCCTAGCTATTTGTTATTAAATGACCTGTTAGTTCCCAAACTAAAACATATTATGGTTTAAAGGGACATATTCTTTCTAACAAAAGTCATTATTGGTCAATATTTACTTGCGATTTGTAAATGTCCCTAACAGGGTGGAACACTTTTAGACAACGTTTCATACCTGTAATTATTACTTTATCCATCCTTGAGCTTGACCATTATGCATTTCTTATAGTTAAATGCGTCAGTTTTGAAAAAAAAAAACAAAAAAAACAAATGACATTGTTAAACCAAAATAAAAAAAGATGCATGCAGCACGTTTCCTTCATTTTTAAAGTTAGTTCTATGTTTTACAGCAGAAAACCTATGGTTATGGTTGACAATTGGTTCTATGGTTTACAATTTACAGTGCGACAACAAGTCGTTCGCAACATTGTGTATCCCACACATTACCAGCACAGAATACAGTGAAGGCAGACTTACCTGTTTCGCATGCGCATGGTGAAACAAATAAAGAACACAGAAATATGAACTTGTTCATGGTTTTACTGTTCAAAAACATGTAAAAGCATCTGTACGCTCAGATGATCAGCATCAAAAGTTGTACTATTTCTAGCTGTTTCTCTTTTAAACCACTTCCTCCAGAAGAAGCTACAGAAAAAACAAAATGTAGATGTCAAGGAAGTCCAAACACACATGTAAGGTTCTTTAACGGTGATGCTTGACTACAAGTTAAGAGGGGAGGAGCAGTAAGGTTGTGCAAAGAAGAGCAGAGAAGACAATCACGAAAATGGCCATATTATGCAAATTACGAAAATGTATTAAACAGAGGTAGCTTATTTTTAAATATGTGTTATTGTTTATTCCATTTATTTCATCAGACCAGGCCCAGTGTAACCCTTGACTATTATTATTGGTCTGAATGGATAAGCTGGGCTGATGTTGGATGCTCTGTTTGTATGTGTGTGTGTGTGTGTGTGTGTGTGTGTGTGTATGTGTGTATGATATGTATATGTGTAGTGTATGATGTCCCTATTTTTATTTGTTGTATGACGTGCACTCTTTCTATGTGTCGTATAATGTCCACTGTCCTGAGTTGGATATGTCTAGTTTCCCTGATTAGGTACCTCACATCCTTACTTGCTGGTCTGCTGTGGCTGGATGGTATGTTAGCAGTCTCATCTTTTTCATGCTTTTCATCCAAGTCGAAGCCCTTTTTTGGTGTTTGGTCCCATGTCCCGTAGCTACCTTCAGACTTAGGTAATATGGTATGAACAGATACTGAAGTCTGTGGTGAGTAATGTTCAGCTTGTGCTTTCACATATTCATTTGTGCGTGTTGCAGTTTCATTTTGCAGGTCTTGTTTGGAACATGAATCAGCTTTACCTGAGTTGTCTTGTTCTTCAGCTGCTTCTAATGCCTCAGCTTCTGCGGTAGTTGCAGCTGCCTCTCTTTCAAGTGCAAGTGCTGTTGCAAGTGCAAGTGCGGTTGCAAGTACAGCTGCCTCTCTCTGAAGTGCAAGTGAACTTAATTAAGCTTCAAGTTCATGTCTATTATTGTAAATATATATGTGGGTGTGTGATTGTGGAGGTGTCTTATGTACTGCTGTCTTCACAAGAAGAAAACATTTTTGCTTTTGTTTTTTTCTCATCCATTGAGTTACAGTGATGTGGGGGCTTTCATGTAGCAGTTATATGATTTGGCAGTCTGAGCTGTGTTTGGGCCGCTGGATTGAAACTGGAGATTTATGAGTCGAACATTCCACTGCAACCCTGAGAGAGGGGTGGGCAAAGTGTTGGAGTGTAATATGACAAAGCTGTTGACATTTTAGTTTCATTATTTTAGCAATAAGTCCAACTTTGGAAGTGCAACTTTGTTTTTTAGTTCAACTTGGAATTGGCTGTAACCTGACCTCTGTGACTTTGTGATCCTGGTGAATTGCCCTATTTGTCTATTGGCGGAGTCGTCACCTGAGCGGGGGGAAACACCTTAGGAGGACTGATGGCGGTGCTACTGTATAAGGCTGTGCAGATATGAGGCTGTGCCAGTTTGAAGGCTGTAAATGAAAAACAACTCTCAAATGTCAAAGCCGAGCAACTGCATGGGCATGATCCCAAGCCTTTTCGTCTTCTTTCTTTCTCTTCCAGTATTAGTGCACACAGGTAGGTGGTTTGATTTGAAAAATGCTACAATACTACCTCAAATTGTTTGGCTTCTTACTAACATGTTTCTCACCCTCTGTTTCATACGTTAATATCTTAATTTTGTTGTAAGCACACCACAGGACATGCATTTTCTGTGATATGTTTAGGTAACGGGCACTTAACAGCTGTAAACCAATTAACCAAAATCCTGTGAAATGATCAGTAGTAATCCTCTTATCCAAATTCCTGTATGAACTGATCAGTTTGGCCTCCCACAGGTTCCCACTCTCTCTGGATTCTTTCAACGTTCATAATCGGCGAGACCCCACATCCCGAGTTCAGCCTCATCCTGGTGCTGGATGACATCACAGTGGGACACTATGACCTGGGGCGGCACCATTTTGTACCGACTGTTTACAAGGACTTTAACATCACACTGGGCGTCATAGACCAGAGTGCTGCCAACCTGATATTTGGAAGTATACACAAAAACATGAAATCCCAAGCACTGTTCTTGCAGCAGCACTTCAACCGAACAGATGGTAAGAAGTATTCCTTTATATGAAATGCTACGAGCGACTGTAGTCATTCTGCTATGCACCTCAGTAGCGGTTTTAGGCATTGGCGAACCGGGCAGCCACCCGGGGTGCCATATCGTGAAAAAAAAAAAAAGAAATAAAACGCTCCGTGTGTCATATCGCTGCAATCGGCACATTGGCGCCCCCTAAGTGAACTGCAGGCGCCCTTGCTTGCTGAGAAGGTGCCATGCACAGAAGCAGCGTGTCTCTCTGCCTCAGGGGGGGGGTGCTGAGAGGTGGTCTCGCCCGGGGCGTAAAACACTATAGAACTGCCAGTATGTTGTTATTTTTAGCTCTCAACTTGTCACGTTATTGTTTGGGAAGCTGCACCTCTAGTGTTGTTTTTCCACATACAGGGTAGTCTAATAGACGCATTGTGGCATAGCATAAACCACATCATACTGGATTTTCACTGCAGATGTGACAGGAGACTGTAAACAGTATACAGGATCTGACAAGACCATGAATAGCTCATCAACAGTGAATAGCTCATTTTTAGGTGAGGTTATAACCCACTGATACAAGTAGGCAAGAAAAAGTGATAACGAAATGTAAACAAACTACAGAGAAACTACACATGAGAAGTCTAAAGATATAACACTTTGATACAATGTAAAGTAGGTGTAAGCGGTACACTGCCTACTTTACATTGTAAAAGTGTTATATCTTTAGACTTCCCCCATGGAAAGATATAATAAAAAAAGTACAAAAATGTTAAGAGTGTACCCACTTTTGTGACACACTGTATCTGACGCTCTTATCCACATTAACTTACAGTGAATTAGGTACAGTGACAGGCCTCCTAGGCCAACCTTACTCAAGGCCACCTCAGCCCTGGACGAGGGTGAGGGAGAGTGCTAGTCATTCAGTGCCATGCCATATGAGTCAGGGTGTCCGCCACATATTCTTCTAATTTTACTATTTTAAAATAGGTAAACAAACAAGTGAAAAGGTTTATAACTCAGGTGTCGTGTCGTATGTTGTCATCAACATAAATTGCTGTGACTCATAGAAATGATAAAATCCCTCATGGAAGGCATGTGCAACAAATATAAGTAATGGATGTCCTGAAGCAAAGCATGTGTAATGTATAATGCACAAAGAAATAAATATTGTTTGTCGAAAACTGAATAGCCTAATGAGAGATCTATTAGGACTGCAAAAATACGTTTGTCCCTTTCACTCTCTCCCACTCCGCCTGTGACTTACTGTATTTGTCACTTGCCCTAACTACCCTAATTGCCCTAAAAAGAAATTTGCGTAAGTTGCGGGAGATTTTGTATTACTTGCGGGCGTCCAGGAGTTGCTTCTCAAATGCAGAAGACTCCTGGAGGTTGCAGGAGACTTGGGATGTCTGGTATGTTAACAATTATGATGTTGTGTGTCATTCTGCATGCTACAGACATGTGCTTTTCCCTTTAACAGTAAGGCCCAGAGTCAGGCTCCTTCAGAAGAGACTCCCAGACTCTGGAGGGGCCAAAGTGACCTGCATGGCCACTGGATTCTACCCTCGTCACATCAACCAGACCCTGCTCAGAGACGGCCAGCCTGTGCCTGACCACCAGATCACTGGGGGGGAGCTGCTACCTAATGGAGATGGAACGTACCAGATGAGGAAGAGCCTGGAGGTCAGCGCAGAGGAACTACAGCAGCATCACTACACGTGCTTAGCTGAACACCTCAGTCTGGACAACAAACTGGACATTCAGCTGGGTAATGCTTAGCAGGCCAATCTTACTTTTTTGTGGCTTTCATATCTCCTAAGCATGGCATTGATATTGCTAAAATCATGTAGCCAATTTACTCATAATAAAGGTCCTTCTAAAGGATAAATTAACATGCTGTTGGTATTTGATGAGCCACTTAGCCTCAGAAGCTAATGCGCTACCACATATGGCAAAACACTTGTACAGTCAGTTACAGTAAGACAGGTGATTTCACAAACTAACTTGTGTATCTGGCTGATCAGTTGTGCTTATTAGAATCAGCTGATTTAGAGAATGCTGAAACAAATACATGAAAACAGATTGTGTGTTGGTTCTGAGGCCAGGTTACCCATCACTGTTGTCTCATTTCCTTTGCAGATCTTGAGGCAGGTGTTGATCAGGTGTCTGCAGTGTCCCTTGTGGTAGTGATCAGTATTGCACTGCTTTTATTATGTGCGATTACTGTCATTGTAGTTGTTACCATCATACGTTACAGAAGACATCAAGGTAATAACACAAATATATCAGGAAACAAAAATTCTCTGTACAGTATGTGTGTGTGTGTGTATGTGTGTGTGGGAGGGGGAGGTATTATGGTTTATGGGTTATGTTATGGGTGTTATGTTTCCCATACTCTTTGGGTCTTTGGTGAAAAATATCTAAGTGTTATGTCAAAGTAAACCATGTAACCAGTGCCTAACCTGGCAAACGTTTTAATCTCTATGGTGCAAATGCTATGATTGCATATAATCATTGTGTGATGGCTGCACTGTTCACTGTTGGTCTAAATGTTGTCCATTCATTCGTAGGTAATATCTCTTTCCAGGTGTCCCATAACTTCCAAATGATTGTGGTTCCTGTAAAATGCTTGAACACATATGAAAACCAAAGCTTGGTGTGGTCCTAAATCCATGCATTTAAAGAAACCAGGAAAGAAATATTAACTTACCTGTTGATGCAGATGGTTTAGGTAGAGCCCATTGCAGAGCCGTATTGGCATGCAGGTAACAACAGCAGCAGCACAAATTGTCGCAAAGAAATGACATCATTGCTGGTAATATTATTGTATTAAGTTTATCTGGACTTTTGCCACACAGGTATTAGCTCAGCCTGCTGGTAGTTATTTTCTCCCAAAAATAAGCATGTCCTGAAGAAATATTGGTACTCTGCAATTGTATATATACCACACTGAATCTGCTCTTTTTAATTTGGCAGGCAGGTTTCACTGTAAAGCAAAAGGCAGATGTGACTAAAATAGTCCATACAAGCACAGCAATGAATAGCGTAGACTTTATTGTGCTATTGGCATATACTGTTGTATATTGAACAGCATTAAGGTTTTGTTTTGTAATTAAACAGGTCTGACTTTCAAATCGATTTCAATGGCAGCTCCAGGCAGCTAGATTGAGCAGTATTGGCTACTGCGCATGTCTTACATGATGGACCGTGCGTAGAAAATCACACATATTTCAGGGCACAGTGTTGTGTACAATTTAATATGCCTCAGTTTCGAGATCGGGTTGGGTTATACATTTCACAGTGCTGTCCCTCAGTGTCTCATGTGCAGTGCTTGAAGTGAAAATTAAAAACGGATTAATTAGTGCACATATTGCACTAAAAGAAAAACAAAATGTTTAAGACCTTTAAGTTTACTAATCACAGACATAAACACCTTCATGTTTAACTAAGTTCAATAATCACATAGCATGTAATGCAAATTTTAATTTTCCCATTTAGTAATCCAATAACCAGTAACTATGTAACAGAGAACCTCACTGATTTAAAAAGCACACCTGCTAGATGCTTGAGATTGAGAGAGACTGAGAGAGAATTAGATGTTATGTGTGTGCACACCTGTGGGTGTGGGTGCTTAAAATATTACATAGACTATATGCATAAGTGTGTGACCATAATAATACCATAATAATAATAATATCAATACCGCAATGCATCGGGGTCTGCCTACGTGAGGCTTATCAGACCACTTTATTCATGTCATAGTTTGGATTGTTATTTTTCAACTTCAAGTTGCCACAAAATGACATTTTTACTTTTGAAAGTGATTTTTGTTGACTTTATCATCGGTAATTGTGTGTTTCTTTACATCTCAGTTAATGACTTTCTTAACAGCTCTTAACATTGGTTTGTGTATACACAAGGGTGCCTGACGACCACAAGATGGATGAATTTGTGTAACTGTGTGACCCAGTTGTTTTAACTGAAAGCAGTCTCATAATGCCAATAAATAGAACCAATACAGTTACTTTTTGCAACTCGGATTACCCACCCCTGTCCATATACTCACAGTGATTAAAAAAATAATTGCCTCATGGTTTAACTATCATCATGAGTTGAAGACTAAAGTAGTTAGAACAGTGGTGAATATAAATGTGTGTTGAGCACAGATATCAACAACTTTAATCAACATCAGCAACATTCATTTATAACATTTTACAACAAGTCATTTTATAATGATCAGTTTGCTGGATAAAAACTCCACAATGCACAATGCGGATATATTGTTTTTTACTGTTCATAATTCAAGCTCAGCCTGTCTGAGCATTTTGATGAAAGCTCTTTTTGGGGTCCCTATAAATATTTTGTCTGGTGCTACTGAGGGGTTGTGAACCACCAGGGACCCCTCCGCTTAACCACATCTTTATTAAAAATGTTATTTCCTCTGACAACTATGTGCATAGAGTTTGTCATATTTGACAGAAAAGCCATGCCAGAAAAGGGCATTTCAAGCAGCATTAAGAGCTGCCTAGATAACCAGGGGAGACAGGCAGACTCTGAATAATTAAAAGATAGCGTCACAGACATTAACACGGTTTGAGGACATTTCCCCATGGCAATCGAGCGGGGAAAACAGTTGACTGTGCAGTAAGAAAGTAGGTCACAGAGCTATTAAAGATGAAGGTTTTCCCCTCCATCCTAAATATTACATTGCAGTAAAAAAATCCACATTGACACAATCAGTAACACATATACCCCTCACACATAAACACACATATGCACATGCACATGCATGTGCAAACACACACAACATTCAGTCAATTACTGTATTATACCCACAGACATACAGACAGACAGACAGACAGACACACACACACACACACACACACACACACACACACACAAACAAACACAACCTGTCACATTAGAAAATTATTTTTGTGGATAATATGTAAATTACTAAGGAGATTTTGTTGATCCATTGATTATGTATTCCTATGAAGAAACAAAAAAATAATATAAAACATGGATTATCAAAAATATCCTTTATTTGGCAGAGACCGATATTCACACCGCAAGAATCACTGATGCATGATAGACCTACAGTAGAGGCTTATAACACATCAGTGAAATAGTATTCCGCCATGGTTTTAATGCATGCTACAAAGTTATGGTGCCAATGCTGCTTCTTTGGAGTGATGCCAGGAAAGAGCCTTTTGCAGAGCTTCAAAAGAAAATATCAAGGTAATAGTTCTTGGAAAAACCATTGCAGCAGTGGTTCTTTAAAAAACATATTTTGGCTTTAATCAGAACCTTTGTCAAAGGTTATGCATAGCACCCATTTAATGTAGTTTAGGAGATAATAGGAGATACATTACTAGGCATGTCATTTACAATCCAGAGTGCATTGTGTCGCATTTACAATCTAAACCATTTCAGAACAATTTAGGTCAGTAAATATTTAGATTAAAATTATGGACTTTTCCTCATGGCATTGATGAGAAACTACTGCAAGGTACTGCCTGTAAGAACTGTTTTATTAATAAATAAGGTGTACACTTACAAAGTTCTCATTGCCTCATTTTGAAAGCCAGGGCCTTTGTCATACTACCAATGAAGTGTGGAGTTTCTTCGAGCTGTTTTTAATGGTTTAAAAATAGCATAATCTTTATGCTTTCGCTACGCCCTTAGCACTACCATTGTTAACCTTCTGGGCCAAAACTGTAAAAAATAGTGAAGCTGTAAATGCAACAGGCTAGCGCAATTTTGCTCCTCAGCAAATATACCAACATACCAACCTTACAAATGTATGTAGCTCCCTTGTGAATGTCCAAAACACTTCTTGTGTGTTTCTTTCACTCCCTGTTTCATTTTGTTCTCTTTCAATAACTAATGCACACACACACACACACACACATACATACACACAGTGGTCAGAAAGTGTCTCAAACCCATGTGAGAGGATACTTCAGTCATACACTAGAGGGCAGTATTGACACATTGAATCATTTTGCCATGTTACAATTACCCACAATCATAATAAATATGAAGCTCATTTTAAATGGAAAAAAGACAAAAAATGCCATTTCTATAAAAATTACCTTTGATAATGGGAAGGGTACTTTGCATTGTGAAGAGCTGAACCCGAATGACATGCAAACTTGAAAACACACCACTGATCAGACTCAGTTGTGGTCTTTATACAAAATTGGAGTATAAAAAGGGCATTACACAATTTGTGGCTCTTACAGATAAATTAAACATGACGTTCATATTTGGTTTTTGAAATGTGAGATTGTCTTGGAGTGAGTGAGTGTGTGTGTGTGTGTGTGTGTGTGCTTGTATGTGTATGCGCATAGTTGTGATGTTATTGTATCCTGCTTTGATGAGTAATAATGTTGATGTCTAAGGGAAGAGGTAATTACGGGATGAAAAGTAGGTGGGCCATGCCAGAGCTCTATTGAAGTTCAAGTGTGACCAGCCTCTGATGTTAAAAGAGGGCCATCTCTAAGCATGTGTGTGTTTTTTGTGCGTGTCTGTGTGTGAGGGGGGATTGCTGAGGCTTCTTCCAAAATGACTGGATCTGCCTTTTAACCCAATTGCCAAGGTCTGGCCATGACATTTGCAATTAGCCCGGCCTGCCACACTACAATTCAAATGTAGCACACAAAGTCGATGCCGTCACCTCACAAACACTCCCTCTGTTCACTGATTGGTCCGGTAAAGTTTCTACTGGAGTCAACCATGTCAATGGAAGCAGCCAGACAGTCTGTATGAAAAGAAGTGCAATAGCAGGGGCTGGTTTACCAGGGGGGTATTCCAAGTAGGTGGTTTAGTGACTTACCCAGCTAAGTTAACCCACAGTAAGCCGTAACTCTCCTAATAGAGGAGTCTCACTGGCTCATTCTTCTAGCAAAGTCAAAGGGCTCTTGTACTAGTAGATTTACCACTTGCTCTGAGTTAACATACCCAAGTAAGTGACTAAACCTGCTTTCTGGAATACCCCACAGGATAGAGGCAGAGAGTATGTTTGTGCATAGTAGCGAGAGAGAGTGTGTGTGTGTATGGGAGAGAGAGGGAGACAGAGAGCATGTGCATATTTGTGTGTGTGTGTGTGTGTGTGTGTGAGAGAGAGGGGGGGGGGGGGGGAGAAAGAAGAGCTTTCTCCACAGAATAGCAGTGAAAGGCATGCACAACCTACAAAAACCACAATGGGGCCTAATGGGGTGCAAGTCATTCTTTGTGGGAAAAACATCAAGAGTTTGGATAGAGTGTCTGTCAGATGGTAAATGTGACCTGATTTACAGTGACTTAGGGTGACTTCACTGCAGGTCTTCTCCTGGGGTTTGGGTTTCATATAATTTTTAAAATGTTTCCTTTGCAAGAGACCTGTGGAAGATACTTTGCTGACAGAGTATCCATGCTTAACTACATGCCCAGAGGTCAGTTCTCATAATGTAGGTGTTATATGAAGGATTGTGGCCAAAACCAAGACAGTTACATAAACAAATGTGATGAGATCTGGCAAAATGACTCAAATTTCAAAATTGAAAGTCAATACTAATGAAAAGAAAAGATGATACACTTTCAAAGGATCTCCTGGTCATAGTCCTGCTGAAACAGTTGTCAAGATAGAGCACTTTGAATGTTGCTATCCTACCATTGTACCATTGTTAAAATCTAAAAAAAACATGTCTCTTTGGACATGTTTAGTGATTTTTGAATTATTTAAGCAAACTTTATATAGACAATTTATAACCTTCACATAGTTGTCTTGACCAAAGATTCTACAGTGCTACATGCTCCGCTGTAGAATCTTTGGTCTTGACTATGAAAATTGGGAAGATAAGATCTTTTGTTTCATGACAGATCATAAAAGAAACTTTAAAATGTTTCAAGTTTTTTTAAACCAAAATCAGCCTGTATCTTAAAATTAGAATCTGTGACTTTAAACTCACTTTGCAGATTAGGCCACAAATGCATCTGCTCATCGCAAAATATTTGCACACAGTTCTCTACTCTTGATGCAAACAATAAATGACTTCTACACAAACTCAAGTCTACATGGTCCAAGCACTTTCACAGATCCTGACAAAACACACTGGGCTTTGGGTCACATGCCTTTCATGTAATTATTGATCAAGTATAGATGTGGCTGATTCTGTTTGTTTTCATATGTACTGACACTAAATATGCCTCGGGGTGCTACATGTAAGAAATGTAAGAATAAAATGAAACCAGAAATTAAAAAATACATTGAAACACTGATGTCACAACAACAGTGCTGCCAGAATATTTGCATGTTAAAAACGTATTTACAGCTTGCCAATTCCTTGTTCATGTCTGGACGTTGTGTTTTGTTTATCTTGCCTGTGGAGGTGTGAAACAACGCTTAGAGTATTATGAATATTATGAACAAACAGAACTTAAAGGAGAACTCTGTTGTAAAATTAACTTTGGGTATGTTAAAATATGATAATGAGTTGGTACATTTGCTGAGGAGCAAAACTATGCTAACCCCTTGCATATGGAACTATTTTTACCATGTGTGTTGAAAATGCTCACAATGCTACTGAATGGGGCAGATTCGGAAGTGTATTTTAGACCATCAGAAAAGCTCAAAGTAGCTCCACACTTCCTTGGTATTATAACATGTGCCCTGACGAAGCATTGAGAACTTTGTAAGTGTACAAATCGTTTATAAAAAAGACTGTTATAGCTAAACTCATAGAAGCTGCTGTGACAGTCAAGCTGTTACGCTTTTGACAATAGATACTGACTGTTGTACGCCCATGACAACAGCCAACAAAACCTGAAATGAGTTTAAATGCTAGAACAGAACCACTGCTCAGGGCTTTGATGTTGAATGGCATGTAATGCTGACATAATAGCCTAGTCAGTACAGCTACTTCCAAGCTGTTAACTAGTGATTCACACAGGAAAGCAGCTTAGCGTGTGAGTAGAAGGAAGTCATATCAACACAAAATCCAAACCAACACGACTATACAACTACTTCACAATAGCATACGATCACAATGCTGCATCAGAATTACCCACCATAAGCATAGCTAATCCTAAACAAGCTGCTGTCCTAACTGCAGCATTAGGCTTGTAGCAGTCCTCAGCAAAATGTGAAGTCTGTGGATACATATAGAGCAGTGGTTCCCAAACTTTTAACTGCTTTGCACCCCCTGAGACACTCTCAGTGTCCTACTAAGTATCCCCAGCTTGCTGAGTATTTTCGCATAATAATTGTGTATTATATATAGTACATAACAATGTAATCCCAATTGGGTTGTATTGGGTTGAGAGTGTATCATCTTTTTTGGTTGTCCACATATAGTATACTTAATTTTTATGCTCGTAGAAGCTGAGAACTCATTCACAGATTTATTTTGGGTACCCCCTAGAGTTGATCCAAGTGCCCCCAGGAGTACTCATACCCCAGTTTGACAATCACTGATATAGAGCAAGTCGCTACGATCACCTGTAGTTGTTCTAACAATATACACCTAGCTGCAGATACAGTAAAGATGACCACCGGGGCACATACTTTTTATATAACACTAATGCTAACCACTAACGTTGGCCTCAATACTCAACCTACCTATTTACAGAGTGTAACATTTGTCTACTGTAGTTTTTGCCATAAATCAAGACAAAGACTCATAGAACGGTAATACAACTACCTGTTGAGAAAAAATACGGCCAAATCTGCATAACTTTCAGATCCACTAGGCCTACTTTCCTCCCCCTCTCAAAGGTGACTTCACTGTTTACACAAGTTTTATTTCTGCCTCGGTAATTTTCTTTTTTATTGTTTATATTCCCTTCTTCATTCGCTTTCCTCTCCTTTGTCGTTTGTGCAGGCAGTCGTTGGTCATAACGGAATCGACAGTTTTACATATTTCGTCTGTTCTTCAATTTCACTTGAGATGTTGCAGGTAGCAGGGACTGGAGAGTGAAGAACTTTTGTGCGCGTGCTACACAACCTGTGCGTGGGGGTGCGGGCGAAGGGGGCTTGTCAGCAGCAAGTGTACGAGCTTTAATTGATAGGCAGCTAATCCTCTCCCCTAACCTGACTGGTGCAGCAGTACAGTGAGCGGTAGATTTTTGCCAACCCGATTACAGTGTCTGGGTGGAGCTAGAGAATTTGTGGGTTTTCATAAATTGCCTATTTCATGTAGTTCTTCCAGAATATCATGACAGTTCCAGCTAATTTGACAAAAAAGTTACCTACTGTACCTTTAAAATTCACGAAATTGATAATGATAGATGTTAGACCAATGTAAAAAAAGATGCAGCACAGTGCCTTATTGTTTTTAAGTTGGTTCTATACTACAATTTTTACAGTGCCGTTGTGCAGTGATGAACTATTTGTGGATGTAATGGGGCCTGATTTAAGGACTTTGGGTGCACTGTGTGTGTATGTGTAGTATGTAGATGTGTATGGGTGTTGATTTCTGTTACATGCAATCTGCTGATACGCTTACTCGATCCTTTTTTGTTTCCCTTTGTCTTCTTCGAAGGTTCAGGTTTTTTAAGCATGTATATCCCTGTAATTTCTGCAAAAAGGTGAGATGCAGTACATTGCCTTATAGTTTTGAAGTTGGTTCTGTGCTTCACTTTTTACAGTGTAAGACAAAGTCGTCTTGTCTTCCCAGTGCCATACAGTAAGTCAGTCCACCATCAAGGGTTTTTCAGGTTCTCATGTCTCTGCTGGTAGTGCTGTGATAACCTGTCATAGATGTGACAACTTTTGGTTCACAAACGATTTTGATGTGCCAACTTTCTGACAGACAAAATATTTTTGATATGGAAGCAACCATTTTCACTTATAAAAGAGAATGGATATACAATCCCTTTATTAATCAAGCCTTAAAAAAAATATTCAAACCTGTGTTCTTGTTTGAATTTTTTATTGTTTGTATTAAAAAACATGCAAAATTAGCTATATAGCTCTGCTGATTGTGCTGTGAAGACCACTTTGTAGATGAGACAGAACATTGCCTTTATGTTTTTAGGTTTGTCTATGCTTTACTTTTTACAGTGCAGTAGTTCTGTGATGACGTCTTAGTAGTACATGCAAAATTAGGTCCATATCTCTGCTTGGATCTTTTTGCCCAGGTTTATCTTGCACTATTTTAGTATCATGGTTCATATGATATAGCCTATGTTAAATGAATGTAAAAAGACCCATGCAATACATTTCCTTAATGTTTTGGTTAGTTGACAAGTTGGTAAGTTGGTTCCTTTGCTGCACTTGCCCAATGCAGCTACAGTCGTGCTGTCAGTAGCAGTGACGGGGTCTTACGTGGGAACCGACGTGGGGACTGAGGGTGTATCAGGATATCCCATCACATTAGAGCTGCCCACATATGCTTCCTGAAAGGCCTGGCCCACATCCCTCCAGGAAGGAGGAGGAAAGAGGGAGGGAGGAGGTCAACGCGCACTCACACACATACACACACATACTCATACACACACACACACACACACACACACACACACACATACACAAACACACACACACACGCACACACACACACAGTGCAGTGGATCTCCCTTTGTGCACCTGCACCGGGTGTGCTGACCACAACATTTTCTATGCGGCTGCTCAGCCATACAGTCATGAAAAACAGCCCAGTTTGCGTCTCATGCAGGACCACAACATATGACCACAACTCCAACAACATCAACCATTATAATCCCTACCTGAGGCTATTAGATAGATAGATGGATAAATGAATTCATAGATAGATAGATAGATAGATAGATAGATAGATAGATTAATGCTGATGCTGGAGCTTGTGTGTGTGTGTGTGTGTGTATGCCTGTTTGTTTGTGTTTGTGTACAGTGTGTCTGTTAAGGCATATGAAAATGTGTGTTTGCGTGTGTCTGAAGAGCTGTATGCAGGCAGTCATGGGCTGTTTCCCTGTCAGTGGCTCATTCACATTTGCCCCGTCTGTGCTTGTCAGGATGTTTTCCCCTGTTGTCGAGAGAAACGGTTTCACAGTCTCAGTGTAATGAGCAAAAGTGAATATTTTTACATACTTTAAACACTGCGACGGGCTGTCACTCCACACACCAGCATGCACTCACTAGAAAATGTTCCTGCGCTAATGAATTCAACTGCTTGTTTTTCAAATGAATATATCTAACACTCTTTGTTTTTACACTTTGCTGTAAGTGTCTATGTGTGTCCTTGAAACAGTGTTCTGGCTCAGTGCACAAGCCGAACAAGTAAAGTCAAACTCACCAAACAAGTATTGTTTTTTTAGTTTTGTTTTGCCTTTAATTTAATGGAAAAATAGAGTGTGACAGAAAATGATTGGGAGAGAGATGGAGTAAGATTGGGAGAGAGATGGAGTAGACTTAACCCAGGTACCCAATTTTATGGTATGAGTGCCTTAAGCATTTGCGCCACTTGAACAGATCCATATTCTACTCATTACATATTTTCTGTAAAAATTATATGCTGTACCTAGAAACTGGCACCGTGTCCATAGCATTTTTGAACATTACCTATTATTTTATGTGCTACTACTGTACTGCTTGAGGACAAGGTTGCACTCATTGCTCATCTGTACATATACAGCATTGCCTCCTCCAACCTAAAAGACCTCCTGACTTCACAATCCTCTTCCAGGCCTCTCCATTCAGAGAACTTAAACAGTCTCCTGCTCCACAGAACTGAGCTTTGTACAATAGGTGACTGAGCCTTTCTGAGCCTTTGCTGCTGTTCGTCTCTGGAATGATCTCCCTGACCATCTGAGGGCACTACAATCTATTCATTATTTTAAAAAGGGAATCAAGACATTTCTGTTTTCCTATTATAATGGTCCTTAATGTGTGCCAGTTTCGGCTTTTTGTTTTTGTTAAATCTGTTTTAGTGCTTGTCTTGGCTGTGAACACTTTCAGATTTCTAGAGTGCATTACAAATTAAATGCATCATTAAGTGTGCTTGCAGAGAACACTTATTGTTATCCCACCGTTTATTAAGTGTGCTTGCACCCAGATCTACTAGTTACTAGTTACTACAGATTACTAGTCCTCAGGCTTTTGAGATAGAGACACCGTTCCAACTCTAAAACGACCGGCCCGGTTTGGACATGACCGCCTACATTTCGGTATACCGTATCACTTGTCGTTCGTCCGTTATTGTCGTTTTTCTGCAACTTTTTGGCCCATTGAAAATGAATGACGGAAACTTTGTAAGAGAGGTCTGGGATCTGACTGTGACCTGTGCAATTTTCATGTGGCAACTACTTAAACTGTTTGAGGCAGGACAGTTTAAAAATGGTGTCAGACAGTCTATGGGATTTTGCCATACATTTCATCATCTTACTGTAAACAGGTCAGGGTGCATGTCTGAAGTTTTAAATGATCAAAACTCAACCATTTAACCTATAAACTTGATTTAAACTTTGTAAGAGAGGTCTGGGATCTGACTGTGACCTGTGAAATTTTGATGTGGCAACTACTTAAACTGTTTGAAACAGGACAGTTTAAAAATGGTGAAAGAGAGGCAGACAATACTGTGGCAGTTGCACCTGGACCAAATGTGGAATGTTCAGGAATAGAACTCTCGAGTGATGTCATAATCCCCATGCCATGGCCTGCATAATGTTCTGCCATGGGAGTGTATTGCAGCCTATAGTACTTATCTCTAGTAGCTATCTATGTAGCCAGTGCAAACTTAGCGTTTGTTAATTGTTATGCTAACAATGTTAATAATGCTAACGATGGTAATTATGCTAACTATGCTAAAATGTGAAGTAATTAACTGTGCTAACAGTGTTGTGTACCTATATTAGCTGAGGCTAACATTGTTAGCAATGCTAACTATGCTAAAATGCAAGCACACATTTTGCATTTTCTGTGGGAATGCAGTCTAGTTATTATTATTATGTGTCTAACTGGTTAAACAGGTGGGTTTATGTAACAATATAGACAGGACATAACTTGGTGTACATCTTCTGTTTGCACAATAGATGGATATTATATTCATAAAAGTAAAGCATTTAAGTATCAGTGTGGTCTATGCAGTACAATGCAGTGAAGAGTGCCCAGATCTGTATATTGGAGAATCTAAGCAAACATTTCACAGATGCATGGCTCAACACAGAAGGGCATCAGGACAGGATTTAGCAGTACATCTACATCTGAGGGACACTCGTTCAAAGATACTGACTTGCACATTTTGGACAAGGAACACAGGTGGTTTGAGAGAGGAATAAAGGAGTCCATCTATGTCCATCTGCAACAACCAACTTTGAACAAAGGAGGGGGGCTGCATTATCATACCTGCTTTGAGCAGCACAACAGGTGGGCCCTCGCCCTGCCTCTTCTGAACTTAAAAAAGGATGGATCACCACTGTTTCGTGTGATCTACCTCATATCATTTATACTTATATATTAAATACTTTACTATGGCCCTTAAAGGAACACTAAGTAGTTTTTTCAACTTTAAAATAATGTTTCCAAAATCATTTCAGTGGTTCATCAACTTGTAACAGGACGAAAGGCAGTTCTGAATTCACTTTGCTGCCCTCCATGCGCTATAACTGCACTAGGGGGTCTATTCTCCCATGTGCATAAGTGGAAAACATGCCTAGATGCGCGCTTTTATGCCTGCACACATTCTACTGTTGACTTGTTGACTGTGTCATTTATGCGTGATGAAGCCACTTATGCACTTCCTGTCTAGGTTGAAGTGTCCTTTAGCAAGACACTGCACCCTTTACTGCTGTCAGGATACTGTTTGGAGCCTGGCAGGGTAGCCCATCTGTGTATGAGTGAGAGTGTGGGTGGGTGAACGTGAGACATGATTAGATTAAATAGCAATTTCAATTAAAGACGAAATTCAGCGTTAAATGAATGTTGGGTATGTTAATGATAACGAGTTGGTATGTTTGTATGGATGTCCAACATGGCAGCAACCATAAACTACTGCAAGGTACTATCTGTAAAATAGTCTTTTTAATAAATGATTTGCACACTTACAGTTTTTATGAGTTTTTGACAAAAACTGTAAAAATAGCAAAGTTTGAAATACAACAGGCTAGCGTAGTTTTGCTCTTCAGGAAACATAAAAACTCGTTATCATGTTTTAATATACCAAAAGTTCATATTATACTGATTTTTGTTTTGTTTAAATGACCTAAGTTTTCTGTCTATCTATCTGTTTAAATTTAAAATTGGTTTAACGTCCAACTGCAGTACAGACCCTTCTATGAAAGCAGGTAAAGTCATACAGCACCTCCCATGTAACATCACTGCCTCTCAGTCATAGAGTTTCATCCCTGAGGGACTTAATTGGCTGAATGTGATGTGTTAGAAACTGCGAGCAACAGCTACAAGTGGATAGCTCTCCTGGGGAAGTCTAGGCAGTCTGATCTAATAAAGCTTTTGACAATTCTCTAGCAAAAAGAGAAAGGCTCGGCGGTGATCCTGCAGTGTAGCACGTTTAAATGCAGTCATCACCTAGAAATAGATATGTCTGTGTGTCTGTCTGTCTGGCCCTCCAGCTGTCCGTCAGTCCGTCCAACTGTCTGTCGCTTCTCTCTAACAAAGACAAATGCTCTCTGAGGTGATCCTGTGACGTATGTAGCAGTCAGTGATCCCTGTGACTGAAGTCATCACCTAAAAAAACAGACAATCCCATCTCCTCCTTTGCTCCAGGAAAGAGTGAATGACTCAGTGTGTGCGATGGGCGCTATTAAAAATGCACGAGTTGAATGAAGACAAGGAGAATGCTCCACAAGCAGAGTGTACGCATGCAACCACACTCGGTAAGTAACTGAAAATGCATGAAGATGAAACATTGATGAGGCCTATATCGTGTCTCCCGCAACTGGATTATTTATTCACCAAGGGAAGTGGTGCAAGTTGTACTTAAATCAGCTGGCACAGACCACAGCCTGCCCACCATGGTGTGTGTGTGTGTGTGTGTGTGTGTGTGTGTGTGTGGGTGTGTGTGTAAGTGTTAGTTATTGAAAGAGGACAAAATGAAGCAGAGTGAAAGAAATATATGAAGAAGTCTTTTGGACATTAATAAGGGTGCTACACATTTGCTTTTGATTTTGCTTCACAGTTTCTTCACTAGTTTGAACTTAACATCCAGCCAAAATTGACTATGGCCGTGTCTAAAATGCTCACTTGTTCACTATGTAATGCACGATATAGGGTGTGAGTTACATCATTTGGTTCTGTACATAGTGTACTATATAATGAACAAGTGAACATTTTGGTTTTGGCCAATATGTTGCTTCTTTCTGCTGAACTGTAGCCACAGACAACATGATGAATAACCTGTGATCCTTGCTAGTAAAACAGTTGCCAGTTTCACTTAAGTGGTATGTTATGGGCAACCTGGATTCAGAATCTACAATCCTGTCATGGCAAATTTTCAGTTATATTGGTCATACATTCAACCCCTTGTTTGTGTGGGCAGTCACTTATCCCAAGTTCTTCAGTTTACTCACAGACCGATTGGTAACTTTTTTTTTATTCTTGATTGTAGTCAGGAAAAAAAGAGAGTAGCTGTGCGTGAGGAAGTCTGTGTGTCTGTTTGTTTGTGTGTGTGTGTGTGTGTGTGTGTGTTTGCATTAGGAAAGTCATTGTGTGTTTGCATCTGATTACACACACCACAACAACAGCTGATCACAGAGCTGGGTGTGACCCAACAGGAATGTCATTAATAAACCTTGACAGCCTTGGCTTTGAGGACAGCCTGAACACTGCACCACATAACATTAACATTGAATTGTAAGGGATTTCTAAACAAAATCCATCCTGTGGTAAGTGTAATTATCAATGAGTAATTATGGGGAGCATCTTTGTCTATATACTAAATTAATTAAAAATAAAAGAATGTTTCAAGACTTAAATCACACACGAGAGAGAGAGACACATAGAGAGACAGAGACTAGGCTATCTTACACACGCACAGTCCTGGTGACAGCTAGCCTGGCTCCACCCCAACACAGCAGGTGCCCAACTGCAGGCTCTTAAGATGACATAGCCTATTACTTTCATGTAGTGAACGCTGAAGTCTCTGGTTTATTTATGCGCGACGCACGGGCCTCCTCTAAACACACGCACACACAGACACATTCATGCATCCAAGAATGCACACAGACAGGCCTCAGGTTGAAGTTACAGTATCTATGGTTGAACCATCGACTTCCCCGTCTGCATCAGTCCCGCCTCTTCCAAACAGACACACACAGAAAACACATCAATTCAGGATGCACACATCAGGTTAACAGGACAGTTATCTTTGTTAGGCTAATACCTGCCAACATTGGAGTACCTAAATCCGGACATTTCAGCAGCGGCTGCGGTCAAATGATTTTTTATCAATAATGAAAAAGACCTTGTAAAAATGAAGTGAAATAACGCTAACGAATTCTGATTTACGGGAGAAGAAATAAAACACCGAGAGAAATGGCAGTTATGTGTGTTTGAACCGTCGACTCACTCACGCGTCTCCATCAGTCCCCTCAGCCCCATCTTCCGTCCTCGGTGTCTCTCGCGACTCTCGACTTACAACATGTGGCCATTTGGGGCACCAGCCTCCTGCTCATCCAATATGCTGACGTATGTGTCTGCAAATCCCCACCATATAATTAACGCGCGGAGCCAACATACATTTTTTTTCTGATGGCAGCTGGGGTCACTCAATTTGAAGGCTTAACATCCACTGATGGTTATAACGAACCTTATGTCATTACGTCTGATTGCCACCGCGTGTGTGTATTTCTTTTACTAAGGATAAAAATCAAGGATAGCCTACTAAATTGCCTGAAGTAACTGAAAACAGAAGCCTAATAGATGACATGTGTGAGGTATTTCCCAGAATTTTAGAAACAATAGGACTGTCGTCGTATATTAGCCTACCTTGAGCTCTTACTGAAAACCAGAGACAGTGAGGACATATGGGCCTATAAAATGCTGTTGCTGCAGGTATATTCTTACCTTCTGGTTCTTACACCGCCGTTTTGATGAAATAACTACATCTGCGAGAACCCGAGACAGGAGGTGAAGATTGTGGAAAAGTATAGGCTGTTGTGATGAAATCCTTGCCGAGTCCCAATTACATGGTGTGAAATGTGCCGTTCTACATGACTGCTATCCTTATCAAAAATGTGCTAACTGTTCCTTCGACAACCAAGTAACGCCTTTTCCCCGTGCAAGTCGCACAAATGCATTGTTATATCCTGCCTTATGCCATGTGAAATTTAAGAACTTTCATTTATCCCCGCCAGCAATGTGACTGTTTATTTTCTTGTGAATATCAGTGTATCAGATACTTCTCCACAGGTTGAACAAAAACTAAACTGTAAATGGTCAGTAGGCTTATTTCGTTAAATTTGTTTTAAATGGTTAGTCTCTTTTGTAACACACGAATAGCTCAGTGCGGTGAGAGTGTAATTGTTTGACACACACTGATTATGACGGCGCTTATTCGTTCTATAATAGTAAAGACAAACAGGAACAAACAAAAATAGCATGACATACTATTTTTTTTTCCAATTACGACACATGCACAGCAGGGCAGCACAACAGTTATTTTCGAAATGATAGTGCTTACTCGGGTGATATCAAGGCCATATACATATCAACTGTTTGCACTCCTCAAATCGAGCGAGCGAAATGGCTCTTTTATCCTGAAATTGGCACATTACTCTCTGAACCTGAATCTCCGGTCCTGAGATTTTAAGATGCTATGGCTGTGGATTGCAGCCAAAAAAGAATTAGGCTACTATAATAGAGGCAATGGTTTTTAAAATGGATTGTGAAGTGGATTGTAAGACGGAGAGGTAAGCGCGTGGCCAGTCTAGTCGAGTTCAAGAACACACGAACAGAGTTGTCTGAAGGGACTTCGCGTATTGTTTATCTTCGGGACTGATTGGTTATTATGGTGGATCAGGCAGGGAGTTATTATAGGGACCAGGTTGATGACGGGACCACCGGAGGAGGGGGAATCGGAGGAGAAGGAGGAGGAGAGTTTTCCCCCCACAGACAAAAGACAAGAGAAGGCCTTGAGCTTTGCTTCTGGACTGGAGGTCGAAATCTGCGCTGACAAGGCCTGTTATTTACTTGGTCCCACTACCGTGCACGAGCCTGCGCGCTAGATTCACATGGCAAGTGTCAGTGAATAGGACAAAACAGCCATAATCATTGATTGAACAATGATTAAAATATTAAATTGTGTTGTTGGATATGGCTACTTATCATATGTTAATAAACCAATAGAAAAGACTAATGGCAGTATTTGTATTACCCTTTTGTTTGCGAGAAGAGTGCTTCTCCCGTGAAAAGGTACACGGCCAGTGGACAACACCTACGAAGCTGAACCTCATAATATAAAAACGACACAGTAGCCTAGTTTGCAGGAGCTATAGGCTGCCTCACAAAACAAAAGACCCCGTTCGTTCCATATCACCCCGCTCCGATCTGCGATTTGGCTCCTCCCTGCGTGCAACGGGTGACAGCTGGGATGTCTGAGTGTTCGTAAGAAGCCTTCATCTCCAAATAGGATGACCAGCCGAGTCGGTGGAGAAACTGTGCCTCGTTGTCGCTTATGATTTCGAACAACACATTGTTAGTTCTCGGGCGTCTGTTTGGTGCTGCTCAGTTGTTTTGAAGGATATTTAAAGGAGGGGAAGAAAGAAAAAACATATCAACTGCTTTCAAGTGGATTTCCAATGGATATTCCAATCTGAGGAGGTGCGCGAAAGCACGGTATGTAAGCTGTGGCGAGAACGAACGAACGCATCGTATGTTTATGAAAGTAGCCTTTAATATCTTTTAATTTTATTTTGGGCAAATACTTTATTGGTGATCACACACAGAGAAAAACAGCAAATACTACTATATCTAAATATTCAAAATGGTGTTGGTTTATTTTCGATCCATGGTCTTATCCATGCACTTTGCGTGCGCGAGACGAAGACCATGTAACGGTTGCATGGGAGAATGCGAGGGTATATTGACCAAAAGACAAGTGCACCGTTTGATTGCCATAGAACGTTGAGCACAGTCTACGCAACTGTTGTAAAACTTCTTGATTACCGTGTGATTCTTCTTGTGTGTGTGCGTGACACGGAAGTGTTGTTGACATTAAACTCACTTTGCAGTCTACCTGTGGTTAATTTAGTTAATCGCTCAATATTCCATATTCCGCGTGCGGATGGCTAGCTGATTGAAAGCTACGGGGTGTGTTTGACCGATGTAACAACAGTCAGTTTTCCATTGTAATTACAAGGTGTATGAAAGTGCAATTATCACAGGAGCTCCCCTTGTTTGTAAGCACAGTGGTATATTATTGGTTCCAGTCATTGAACTTGTTAAGGACAGTCCCGTTCGCTGCTGAAAATGAAATGTTTGATAATGGATTTGCCTTTCCATTTCTGTCAACCCCAGTAGCTTGTAACACCATTCCTTCCTGAAATTGAAACGTCACTGTAACTTGTCTGTAACAGTAATCTGATGAGACATAAATCGGAGCGCCAAAAAGGTGCAGATGACTCCGTATTTTACTTTTTTTTGCTCTGGGCGTCCAGCGCCAGCCATCATTGTCATACCGCTGGTCCTTTTCATGTTGTAGGAAATGCTCGTGAAGACGAAAATGGCAGAGACAAATGGCAGCTAACCTCAACCCCTTGGCCTCTCTAACCTCTTTCACCCTGAGCAAAATGGCAAAAGCAGGCATCTTATTTATTCTTTTTTTTCTATCTGTCGCCTGTATATCTCCCGAGACAGCGTGTCACTCCACAAACGCGAAAGAACAGATAGGCAGACCTCAGCTGTGCTAAATTCAGAAAGTGTATATGCTATGTGTTGAGTTTGAGACTGTGGATTTGAGATAGACCCAGAGGAAAATCTTGTTTCTTAAAATTGTTTTGACTTTCAGAAACAAATAAGATTTTACATCCATCTCTTTCTTGATCTTTTTTTTTAGTTATGGGGATTTAAGAGAAGCAACTCAGGATTCAGTGAGATTTGGACATTTCTTCATTCCTCTTAAATAGAACTCCCAAGAAATTGTATCCAGTAGGGCTTGCTATGAATCCAATATATGTAAAAGCCTTACACTGTTGTTCTTCTGCTAATTTGGTTTGAGGAGAAAAAAATCACAAGTCAATATGATCTTAACCATTTCGGAGAGAGATAGGTAAGACTTTGTAAGAAATAACAGTTTCCTCTGGGAAATGCCATGTGGGGTTTTGCAGAAGGCAGCAATCCAATCACCTGCTCAAGGTCTTGAGGTCAGTTAGGGTGGGAACTATATCAGTGTGAACGCCTCGACTCCCGCAACTTTACTTTTGTTGCATCATCAGGGTGGGTCACAGCTCAATGTCAGTTTGTCTATGTGTGTAAGAGAGAGAGAGAGAGAGAGAGAGAGAGAGAGAGTCTGTGTGTGTGTGTGTCTGTGTGTGTGAGAGAGCTCCTTTGCTAACACATAGGAGAGCAGAAGGACAGACAGAGGCTGCATGGTGTGCTGAGAAAACTCAAGCGTCTCTTCACTCACTGAACTATTCATACCAATGACTCTCTCTCACAGACAGACACACACACACACAGACACAGACACAGACACACACACACACACACACACACACACACACACACACACACACACTCACTGAGCTGTTCATACCGATGAAAGCAGTGGAGCGTTTCATCACTGGGAAACAAGATGGTGCATATTTAAATGAAATACTCAGAAAGACCCTATGTCGCTGGGCACCCTGCCATTCTGCATTTCTGCACACGCCCAGATTTCAGCGTTCCTCGTTTTGTGTGGCAGACTTAGATTCATAGGCTCACCCGTGGCCCACCTACCTGTCAATCAGGCCCAGCCAGTCAGAGGGCTGGCTCCCTTTTACTTTTGACTGTTTTCAAAAACAATAATAATAATAATAACCTATGTGTTTTAGGCTAGGCCTACCTAATTTTTCTGGGCCCACACATTTTATGATTTCTGGCTAAAATTTGAATTCATGATCCTGGGTCACTTGGGCATCATGCCATCCTGCATCCCTGCACATGCCCAGCTTTCAGTATTCCTGGTTTTGTGTGTGGCAGACCATGGATTTGTATTCATGAGGCTGTATTCAGATTTCTCCAGTGTCAGGAGAAGAAGAGAGTGGGCTAGTGTAAGAGCTGGCAGGTGATTGGTAGGTGGGCGGGAGCATGTTGTTCTCCTGATGGATTATGTTTCCCCACTTGTAGATGTCCCCCTCAGCGCTCGTATGAACCGGGTGTGACTGTGCATGTGCATGTGTCAACGCTGTTGCTCAAAAGATGAATACCTATTCATGAAAGCCATGGCGTTCTCACACAGAATAGGGATTGCATCAGGGCCCCCAAGTTTATATCTTTTCTCTGTCTCTTTCCCTCTTGATTCTTGGTTGCTTGGTTCCCTATATATATATATATATATATATATATATATATATATATATATATATATATACAGAAAAATATTAATATTATATATTCCTTCACTTATTTATTCACTAGTATTTTCACTTACTATTCATTACTCATGCGTATCAATCACCAAATCGTGTGAAAAAGTGGTTCTGAACTGGTGACGAACATGGTTTGTTGTCTTGCCTTTGTTTTCTCACCAAGTGTGAATAAATAGCTGCTGAAAGTGGTTCATTGTTTATCACATTGTTGCTGTCGCTTAACTGCCCACATTGTCTGTGGTAAATTGAGGACAAACTGGCGGTGTGGATAGTTTTATTCCCGATATAGCACAACTCCATTCAAAATGGCAGCTAAGAAGAAACCAAGCTCTGGAAACAGGTGCAAAAAATGTCATGTGTGTCAGTATCCTGGAGCTTCATGTTGCAATTAGGGGTTCAGTGTGGCAGCGCTTGTTATTTCAAAAGGGTGACAAAAACAATTCTTTCCGTTGTCTTGGAATGTGTCCATTCTGTAGACAGGAACATTGCAAGAACCAGACTGCTGTTTTAACTCATTATTCTGGATATTGGCTTTTTGTTTTTTTTTTTTTGTGTAAATTCGAAAGCCGGTTCTTTGTCATATTACAAACAGAACCTGCTGTCAAACCCATACTTATAATTTTGTGTGAACAACAACAAGGCTTTTTTTGCCTCAGTATCACATGGTTGTGTGTGCACTGCTGAGAAGATACAGTGTCTAAGGGGGATAAAAATGGCCAACATGCCTGTAGGTTTTGCATCCATATGAATTTAGACTGCATTCCTATAACAATATATTGTGGCCGGACCACATCAGCTTTCAAGATTGTAGATACATTTTAATGATGTATGTTTACACTGTCGAAACATCCCCAAAAAACTCCTCAAAGCCTATTAGCATAAGTGAGTTCGCCCCAGCCCCTGAGTTGAATGCCTCTGGGAGACCCCTTCAGAAAAGAATACAAAGCGCAGCAAATGTCGTCATGGTATTTGTGATTTAAGGCTGCTGCTTCTATGACACCTCATCTGCACATTCTCCCAACAATGGCGATGAGGCTCTCATTGTGCGTGACTGATATGGATTTGTCACAGTGGCTGTTGGAGCACTGGTGTTTACGTTTCGCAGGCACAGAGGCAGACACATTTAGCTCAGGGCTGAATAATTGATGAATTGAATGCCTGTGTTGAATGAATTGCAGTCAATTACTATAAAGGGTGATGCTGTGGTAGTTGTTGTGTTAAGCTTAAATGCATTGTCAAAATCTCTCAGTACAATAGTGTGAACACATCTATCTATCTGTGTATCTATCTATCAATCTATCGATCTATCGCACTCTCTCTGTCTCTGTCTCTTTCTATGTACTGTATCTATCTATCTATCTATCTGGAAGATTGTCAGGATGAGAAATGCATAAAGTGTCTGGTGATTTTGTTTACTCCCATGTTTAGCAACTGGAAGTAAATTCTTTTACAGAGAGGTTGTGTGTGCAGCTCATGGTACGTCTGTGTCTATGTATGTGTGTGTGTGTGTTGGTCTTGATCAGCTGGCACAACAGTTATTAGCATTAGTGCTGGCACTTCATCACTTTCATTATTTCCACTCGTTCGCATCCATTCATCTGTTTGGCAACGCAGCACTCACTCGCCACCCGGTGTTGTTGTTTCCTCACCTGAATCCACCTCCCCTCCTCCTTCCCTCCCTTCATCCTCATTTTCTGCCATTCCAGCTCCCAGATGGTTGCCAGTGGTTATTTTTCCCCCCATGCTGTTGTTGACAGTCAGGCCCACCTATCAACCTATACATCCCCCCTCTCTCCCTGCTGTGTACCCTGTCTCATTCACTCTGTATAGAGCTCTTGCAAAACTAACTCCTCAATACTTTGAATTTCTTTGGAAAATATGAAGTATCCATCCATCCATCCATCCATCCATCCATCCATCCATCCATCCATTCACTCCCCTCATTTTCTGCCTTCTAGCTCCCAAATGGTTGCCAGTGATTATTTTCTCCCCTTTGCTGCTGCTGAGAGTCAGGCCCACCCATCTATCATTTATTACCCCTCTCCTTTCTGCTGTAGAGCCTGTCTCATTCATTCTGTGTGGATCCCAGACAGGAGGCATATGAAATCGATAGTGAAGGGATACTGAGGGGGTTGCGAAGGTGTCAGAGTTGTCACTCGCTCATCAGTGGGGGGCACTTTTGTGCAGTTGGCTGCGATGAAATTGCCCCTCTAAAGCGACTTATTGTTTAAGGACTCTGGAAGGTGGGGTTGGGGTGGTGGGGTGATGTAATAGGCCGGGGAGACTCCCATGAGGCTAAACGGGGAGGCCAGTTTACCGGCTGACCACCCCATTCTCTCAGATGAGAAGTGTTTCTTTTCAGCATTTTTGGGGGTTCTCTTCACCATAACCCATGTCTGTCCAAGCCCCAATAGAATGAAGAGCACACACTGGTAAATTTTAGAAATACTTTGGTCTAGTTTGTTTTTAGTCTCGGTAAAGACGTAACTATTTCAGATCTTCTCAGAACCTTCAGTTTATTTCACAACACAGTAAAGTAATGATTTCTGGTGATAGTGACTCCTGAGTGTCCAGCATATTTTTACTGGATTGACTTCTTATATATATATATATATATCCTATATTGACAATAGCCAGCCTTGCACTGCCATAGTGCCTCCACTCAATATTGTATTTCACTACAGTACTACATCAGCGAATTCTCCTATGGATTTGGTTTCCTTCAAGTAAATGTGTTAAGCAACCAATCATCAAACAGAAGTTGAAGGCAGAACCAATAGGTTTGAAGTTCAAACAAAGTGCCCACCCACCGTGAAGGAAATGTTTGCCTATCGAGAGAGTCCAGACAGTTTGCATAAAGTGAAAGTCTTTCCACAAAGCTAAAGAGTCTGGTATACCAGGCTATATTGGCACTATGTCAGGAGGAGCACAATCACTGTCATGGCATCTTCCCTCGCTGACTGTGCTGTACCGTTCTTGCTAATTTCAAGTGCTACTGAACACTTGGAGATTAGCATAAGCACGTTTGTAGATGGCCAGGCTGATGCCCTGCAGCTCCGTCTGTGGCGGGGACTTGGAGCTCAGCCGATAGATGTCAGGGACTGAGGGTGTCTGGCATGTATACCCAAAGGAAAGGGTTCTGGATACATAATACTGTGCTGCTGTAGTTGATAGGCATGATTCTACAGCTCTGTTATGCGTGAAATGACATGTAATACCACGGGTTGTTTTTTAAATGGTACTGCTAAAACTGGCTACTAATCTGGTCATTACTGTTTAAAACAAATGACACTGAGCTAATCTAAGTTCTTTTTTTCTGTGGGAAAAGGAATGCATTCAGCTCAGTTTTAAGTTGGCACAAGTGGAATGCACTGTGCAATTTAAAGTGCTTCTGAACATTCGGAGATTGGCACAAGCACTTTTGGAAAGGTTGCACAGTGCTGCTGTGGCAGGTCCGGCTGTAGTGATGACATTAGATGCTAGTGTCTGAGGACGCCTAGTGCACATACCCACAAGAAACAGCTCTGGCAAGTGTGGTGCGTGTGCAAATGATGCGAGCTGGCTGTCAAGCAGAGGTGAGGGGAGGATAGGGATGATGGTGTGATATTGTCTCCTGCTCACCTGGGGGCCTGTCATTTGCAGGTAGGTAGAAACCGTTGACTGGAGGTGGTGCACACCACCACAAAGAAGAGGGATGGGGTTAATCTATGCAGAACTCAGAAACCAGGTAGTTTTGAATTGCCCTGATGAAGGCCTCTGAGGTGGAAGTGCATAGACAACTTTGAGAAGCCAACAGTAAAAAACATTTCACCACCAAACACTCGGGTGGCCACCTCCAAATAGCCAAAAAGTGGAACAGTGTTTGTATTTGTGTATGTACTAGTGTGGATGTGTGAAGTAGGGAAACTGGTGAGTTACCATACATCTAACCTAAATTATTCTGCTAAAGAATCTAAGAATGATATCTGACAGAAAAAAAATAAAAATAAAATAATAACAATAATAACTAGAAAAGCACTCAGAGAGTGCAGACCTCCACCAAGGCAGCTTAAGTCTCCACATTATTGTCATTCTCACATTAAAAGACATTAATCATGTTAGAACATTTTATTACTGGTGTAATAGTTAACTAGTGGGTTGGTTCACTCATGCTCACACGAACTTGGTTGGCTCTTCGGTGCAGGTGGGTTCGTTCACTCATGCTCACACGAACTTGGTTGGCTCTTCGGTGCAGGAAAGTACTTTATCTAATTTCCACTGCCAACATGAAGTACTGGGCTGCTCACCACTACCGCTCTAAGTCTCCTCTGTCTTTCACTGAACCCTCTAACCAAAAACTCAACAACTCCTTGACCCGCAACAGGAGCCTCATTTCCGTACCAACCTATATGCCCTCCTTTCAAAATAAAAGTCACTGTAGATTCCATGCTACACTGGTAACTTGAGTGAATAAAAAATTCCTGGATCCAGATGGTTATCCGGATCACCACCAAAATCACATCAGTTCTAAGTTAGGCCACTTCTGACCTATCCTGAAAATTTAATCAAAATCCATCCATAACTTTTCGAGTTATGCTGTTCACAAACAGACAGACAGACAGACAAACGGACAAACCAACGCCGGCGAAAACATAACCTCCTTGGTGGAGGTAATAACAGTGAGGAAAAAATCCCTTTATTGCCAGTTGGTGGCGCTATGCCAATATGGCCTGACAGTGAGTGTGTGTGTGTGTGTGTGTGTGTGTGTGTGTGTGTGTGTGTGCGTGTGTGTGTGTGTACCTGTATGGATATATGAAGACACCTAACCTGAATTACAGTTTTTCTCAGAAATTCATCATTCAATCATTGTGTCACTTGTGGACATCAAATGTCAGTTTCTCACTTCTTTGAAGAAGTTTCAAATGCTTTGGTACATCCATGCAGATGATTATGTACAATTCTATGCCGTTTCCTGCATTATCAATTGCTTATGTCATGTTGATCAGAATGCAATGTCATAGGTTTCTGTTGAATAGTCTCCCACAACATTTAGGCATTAGTTTATCTTAAGTCTTTACATGCAAAATGGTTGAACAAGTTGTTATAATATATCAAGCATATTTCTGTACATTTCCATTAGACCTTTTTTAATCTGAATTAACCTGAATTGGTAAATTACAGGGAAGGGAGGGGATACAGGGAGACCGAGTCGCCCTGCATGGAGACTTAATGGTTTTCCAGTACCGATTTGCCTTGGTTTATATACCACGTGGTGAAAAGAACAGACCTTGAGGTCCTTTGTGTCCACAAGACTGTCTCACAACAGAGCCATGTGCTAACTCGTCTTCAGCTTCTTTTGAGGCATGTGTTCACTTCCTTCTGACTCTTTGGCTTTCTAGTTTTTAGTCTCAGCTGATCTGAGCAGTGGAATAGGTGCATGTGTTGTGTATATACAGTATGTGTGTATCTACATAGGCATTGTTAAATGTACGGCCTGTACTTTTTCATGTCCTACCTTAAGTTGATCTGGAGTGTGTGTGTGTGTGTGTGTGTGTGTGTGTGTGTGTGTGTGATGTCCTACCCTACGTTGGTTTGGAGTGTGTTTGTGTGTATACGTAGGTCTGTTTGTGTGTGCATGTGTGTTTGTGTGTGTGTGTCATGTCCTACCTTAACCTGGTTTGGAGTGTGTATTTGTGTGTATACATAGGTGCGTATGTGTGCGTGTGTACATCTGTGTGTGCGTGTGCCTATACATGTGTATATGTACATCTTGGAATATGTTATTGTGTGTGTGTGTGTCCGCATATGTGTGGGAGTGTGTGTGTGTGTGAGAGAGAGAGGACAGTACATCTGTCCCATCCCCAGGCCTACCAAGATTGGCACAGCATTGCTCATCTATTAATCATGGAGCCTGCTTTCTTATTCCGTTGCCATAGTTGCAAGGCCTTCGCTGGTGTTGAGGGCACCCAGAGGAAGGGTCCAGAAGGCTGGAGGGCAAGACACACACACACACACACACACTTCCCCATTCACACATGCACATGTATGCATAATCTCGTTGACAGGCCCAGTGGTAAGGACATTGGGTGGAAACATGTTGAAGTCCCGTCATTATTGGACACGTCTACATATTGCATTTTCTCCAGTGTGCATGTATGGAGGATGAAACATAACATCTCCAAACCATATCATGTTAAAATCTAGAATCTTATATTGTTGTATAACATTCTTTTTTATAGAATGTTCGAAAAAGGTTAAGACGACACCACAGACAACATCAGGGTATTAAGCTTGCTCTGTGTGTGTCAGTGGAATTGAAGTGGAGGATTGAGAGAAACACCTTGCAAGATCTTCTTCTTCCTTTCACAACTGATCTCTTTCAGGATTTTACTCAACATGAGGGTTGGCTTTAGTCCTCCCACACGCAGCTAAAAACAGACTTACTCAGTCACTGGGGAGTTCTTTCTGTGAAACGGATAATACAAACACAGATTACTTGAGTTCGTTATGGTGCACAACTACCGTCTGTGAAAGGCTTAAAATGGAAGAAAACGCTTGCTGGCACCCAGCATTTGGCCTGGTATGTGGGCATAATTTCCATGTGTTCCTGCAGTTAAGCAGCTAAACCTAATTTAGAAGACATGGAAGCACTTACTAACAATAATGTCTCAACATTTTGAGCTTAGATTTCAACATTTAAGCTGATAGTTTATAGCACAGCTTTTAGCTTGACCACCCTGTAGGGCATTTGGGAAATTGAGGTTAATATCTTTGTATACATGGTTATTTAAAGTGTCTCCCACTTGGTGTTGTAGTGATTTATTTAGAGGCAGTATGCAGTCCCTATCAAATCTGTCTTGCTATCATTTTATTTATTTATTTATTTAAGAAATATCCTCATTTAACAATATATTTCTAGGAAACCTATTAAATTTGTTTTGAGGCACAATTTAAAAGATCTTAATCTTGTATTATTTTACAACTGCAGAATTTAATAAAACATATAAATAGGTAGCTGTACAAATAAGTTGCTGCTCAAAGCTTCAGGTGCTCTCATATATTTTGTTTCTTTAACCTATGAACAAGCTCCAAATAGGAACACATCAGTGAAAGTTAAATTTTCTTGGGTTTAAGATCAAATTCCATTTTAAGAATGGCTGGTAAAGGAGCCCTCATTGCCTTTCGGCCTCATCACTTTAGCTTTCTCTCATGAGTATTTTCAGAGAGGAAAGGGGTCAACCCTGTTGTCAGCGCCACAATCATGACTCCCCTTACCTGCTGCCCTTTGATGTGTCTGCGTTAAGAAACAAAAGAACAATGCCATTGTTAGTGCTACTGGGCTCTTATCCAAGCCACTGATGAATACTGTTGCTACCATCACTGCTTATATGTGTTTTTCTTTCCCCCTTGAGGTACTGGGTTGGGTAAAGACGAAGAGAAGAGAAGAGCTGGTGTGGTGTGTGCAGGAGTGTCACATATCACTTAGCTGGCTTTGAACTGACGGGATGGTTCTTTGTCTCATAGCATTCTCATGTTTGAAATCAAGACAGATGTGTGTGCAGTAAGTTAGACACTAGACGTTGTGAGAGGCAACCCTTATTTGCCTCTTCTCGTTTTTTACAAAGCTCGTTCAGCTGCCACCTCCTCTCCTTCTTCGAAAGACACATTGATTTCCACAAGGTTAAATTCAAAATGTATTGGTTTAATTACTGTAACATCATAAAAGGCCATAAAACTGGAGCCACAACCATCTCATTTTTCCAAACAGATCAATGGAGACTCCCATTTGTTGTCCTTTTTTAATCCATAAACGACCAGTTCTTCAACTTGCTTTGGTGTACAGTAGGTCTGGTCAGAGTTACGCAGTGTGTGTTGCCCCGATAAAACACTAAAATTTAGGCTTAAAACATGGGGATGGAATTACAGGTATAATAATGACAATACACAGTTCAAAAGTTACCGTCAAAGTCAAAGACCTTTAAACATGATGCAAAGGATTAATAACTTTGGAGATATGTATTTCTCAACCATAACCCCATTAAGCCAACCAGCCCCTTAACTAACAAATTCCCTGCATGAAACACTGAAATGGGAAGGTTTACTTTTCCTCATCCCGTTGGACTTAGCTGAAGGGATAGTCGCTCTTTGTTGCACAATAATAGCAGAAATAATGAACAAGACTAGTTCTTTATTTTCTTTAAGCAACATCTCTTGAGTCAGAGTCTGGTTAGGGTGCAAAGTCACTCAGTGGGTATTTGCTAGTGCCAGTACTGCACTGCTTGTGGTTGCTTAACCTTTAAGAGAATGAGTTATTGAACATGCTATAAAAGAATGTGTTCTTTAACAATGTAATATTGACATAAAATTCACAGTATATATTAAGGACCCTAGGACATTTTTCAGAATTTTGTCTCCAAAATTAGGTTTACTTTTCTTCACTCTGTTGCACCAGGCTAAAGGGAACAATGGTTCTTTGTTGCACATTTATGGCTGCAGATATGACGAACAAATTGCAGCCATGTGGCGTGGTTAGTCTTTGAAAGCAAATGCAGCCACCACCACCACAAGGCTCTCTGTGTTGTGTGTTTCAGCAGCCGTGTCAGCTCTTTAGAGTAAACCCAACAGAGGCATTTATCCAGACCTGACACAGCTCTCAAGTTTCATCCCTAAGAGAGATGTGATGTCCGTGGTAGTGACTGCAGAAGATGTGGATGTGTGGTCTGGTACCTGTAGTTTAAGAGCAAATTCAAACTAGAGCATTTTGGTACATACCTGGGGGGTATTTCAAGTAGGCGGTTTAATGACTAAACCAGATAAGTCAATTCAGGGCAAATAGTAAACCTCTTCATAGAAGAGTCTGGCAGCTTTATTTTTTTAGAAAAACAAAGCCATAAGACCCCTCTAGTAAGAGGCTTGCTCTGAGGTACATGCCCAGGTCAGTAACTAAACCTGCGTTTTGGAATACCCCCTGGGATCGTTTGGACCATTTGGTAGAATTAAGTACAGTTTGTTTTGATAATGTGAGCACAGTCCATGCTACCAGTAAATGTTTGGTGTGGTACCTGTAGTATAAGAGCAAAATTAAACTATAGCTTTTTGTCTAGGGATCAGTTGGAGTGTTTGGTACAGTTTGTTTTGATAAAGTGAACTCAGTCTATTGAACACAGGTGCAGGAGCCCAGACAAGACCCTCGTCTACCAGAAATAGGCGATCTGGGGTGTGGTTTGTTAGAACTCTAGTATGGATTCCTTTGAAGGGAATTCTGTGAATTATATCCAAACCAGGACATTACTTCAGTTAAACTGAGGCATCACTGGTAAACAGAAGCTTGCGCTTATGACATAAATTGACCTGGGTTTGCAAATTAACAAGTAATGTGAATGTAGACCAGCTGTTGTAAGAGTGGTGTGGAGTATCTGCACTTGGGTTCAGTCCACGGATCAACCAAGGAGTCTTTTGTGTTTAACAGTAACATGTTCTAAAGGCAAATAACCTTTAGAAAACAATGTAAGTGTTTTATGAAGGTTGTGCACTGATTTCTATTCTTTAATACTAGAAGATTTCTAATAACAATTGCCTCAGAGAGAAGTGATGTGCCTGTTTTTTAATTAAGCCAAGATAAGTAATTGGAAGCAATACATTTAAAAATTGGTAACCAAAGTGTTTTTATTAACACAAATATCATGCTTCCTTACCAACAAAACATTTGTTAAAAGTGTTTTTATTAACACAAATATCATGCTTCCTTACCAACAAAACATTTGTTTTCCTGACACATTCTTTAAGAACAATTTTTATCTATCTATCTATCTATCTATCTATCTATCTATCTATCTATCTATCTATCTATCTATCTATCTATCTATATAGCTGTCTAGCTAGCTATCTAGCTAGCTATCTAGCCATCTCTCTCTCTCTCTCTGTCAGGAACACACACACGCACACACACATAGGAGGTGAGAGACCCATTATGTGGATATAGGACACCTCTGTTCAACGCCTGACCTGCATACTGTATGAGTCAGATGCAGCCCACTGGCTCACCTCCGCCCCCGTACCTGGCTTTGATCTCACCTATCTATGTCCCCCCCCCAGGCAGGAGCTGAATCCTTACATCCCATCCCATCTCTTCTTCTGCCCTGGCTCCCCCTCCAGATCGTGTTTGTAAGGGCTGGGGGGTTGCAGAGAGTTGCCTTCAGAGCTCCAGCTCAAGAATGATCTTAACCCAACGGAGCTCCTTATTGAAAGAACCTGTGCTGATTGGCTGTTTGGTGAATGCCAGTGGCGCCTTATTGAGTACCACCATGTGGCCAAAAGTACTGGTGTGTTTCAACACACAGCCTCACACACAGCTCTTTGATCTTTGTATGTGTGTGTGTGTGTGTATGTTTGTTCATGGCAAACACCGCCTAGGTGTCTGCAACTTTCATTGGCCTTTAATCACATCTTTCCCTTTACTCCCTCCAGTATTTGCTTTGCACAAAGTAATTTGGAAATTAATGTTTATTGAAACATGTCTGCCTGTCTGTGTTTGTTCCTGTAGCAAGTACAACATAATCTATATAATCTCTCCCCATATTGTGTAGTTAATTGTATTGTACAGTATGCTGCTAAGGGAAAATAAAACCATACACTAAAGCGTTTAATATTGCCTCCAACAAAAAGGTGTGGATTCCATATCAGAGGGGGTAAGTCATCAGACAGTGACCTTTGTGTGTAATAATGGCAAAGGTCAGAGAAAAAGGTCTGCAGACAGGCTGAATCCAAAATGTTCCCTCATGTACGTGAACAAAAGAATGTAACTCAAACCCTATATAGTGCACTATAGAGTGAATAAGTAACCATTTCGGATGTTTCTTTCTCTCTCCCTCCAACAGCCCGATCGGGTACCTCTCATCTCTGTCACAGCTGAAAATCTTTGACCTTTTTTTAAGTCCTTTGGTCCAAATGTCATCAGCCACTGCCTCACTTGTCCCTAAATGCAGTGAAATTAAAACAAATGTCCGTTCTGTACAGATATTGATTTCTTTTCTCTTTTTTTGGCAAACAGGAAAGTGAATGAAACCTCTGAGCCTTTTTATAGCCGGCCCGTAATAGTTATTTATGCACACGGATGCATTGTATTACACTTTTGAGGTTATGAAGCGGTAGACGAGATAATAATCAATATGAAAAGCGTTAATACGTAGCTTGGTTTTATGTTACAAATACAACAGCTTCTGTATACCACCCAGCATGCACTTTCACTCCCAGTTTTGCTTAACACCTGATCTGTTTTTTTTTATTATTTTTGTAGAGCATTGTTTGAACTAAGGTTATCGGCTGAGACTTTCTCTATAAATTAATTTGTGTGTGTGTGTGTGTGTGTGTGTGTGTGTGTGTGTGTGTGTGTGTGTGTGTGTGTGTCTGTGCACATACACAAGGACATTTGTGTTTGCTGCTTTAATGGCAAAGGGTGTGTTGGATGTTTGTGCATGTGTGTGTGTCAACTATGTTGAAGGCAAATTGTCTGTGTGTCTCTGCAGTGTGCATGCAAGTGTATGTTTTGCATATGGATGTGTGTGTGGAAGCAGCGTGTGGCATCCGCTGCATATTTTACAGCCATGAGAGATCTCTGAGGCGCGGGTGGCCAGAGGGATCAGGTGACGGCCGGACATGTGCTGCGGGTTAGATGTCCATGCCGGTCAGATTGTGTATGTTTGTGTGTTTGTGTCTGTGTGTGTCTGTGTGTGTCTGTGTGTGTCTGTGTGCATGCGTGTGTGTGTGTGTGTGTGTGTGTGTGTGTGTGTGTGTTGTGGGTCAGACGTCCGTGCTGGTGAGATTGTGTGTGTGTGTTTGTGTGTGTGTGTGTGTGTGTGTATGCTGTGGGTCAGATGTCCATGCCGGTCAGATTGTGTATATGTGTGTGTGCATGTATGTGTGCATGTGTGTGTGTTGGTATGTGTGTGTGTGTGTGGTGTGTGTTTGCCTTCATATGTGAGTGTGAGTGTGTGTGTGTGTGTGTGTGTGTGGGTGTGGTGTTGGTCAGATTTCCTTGCTGGTCAGATGGGATCAGCAGTGGGGATATCAGGGCAGGATTGCGTTTCCCTGCTCAAATGTCACTAAGGCCTCATGTATTCTGCATCTGTGACACATGTGTTCCTCAAACACCAGCCAGTGTCACATTCAAGTCCTAATCAAGTGAAACATGGCATGCTAGTCAGCAGTTGAGTGGATAATGTCAACACCAGAAATATGTTTCCAAACACCTGTGTATTCGTGACATTTCAAACTCTTTGAACTCTTCATTAGACAGAAGAAACGTTTTTGGAGCAAATTGCTGTTATTGCAGATTTTATTCACTCAACTTTTAGGCTTGTTCTGTGGTCCAGCAACAATAGTTTAGATGTGGATGTGTTACTTCTAACTGGCTAGGTCAAAGTGTTCTTGAGCAAGACACTAAACTCTGTGTTGCTCCCAATGAGCTGGTTGGGTGCCTTGCATAGGAGCCTTCCTCCATTAGTGTGTTAGTAAATGGGTGAATGTAAAGCAAGACATTTTAAAGCACTTTGGTTATTCAAATGAAATACATTGACCCTTTGCACAGCTACATTCACACATTCACACATGTACTGATTAAGTAAAACATTGCATGCCAATCTCAAAGCAAATTAATTGTTGAGCTTTCTTTTTTTGGCTTGTCAGAAATAAAAAGAATTTCTGGTAGCATATAATAATAATAATAATAATAATAATAATAATAATAATAATAATAATAATAATAATAATAACCTTTACTTGTATAGCACAGTTCATACATACAAGTTGCAGCTCAAAGTGCTTTACAGTTTGGATACCTGGTGCTGTGTTTTTTTATTCAACTTATTTATAGGCCTTTTTCTTAGTCCAGCAACAGACATGGATGTATGTTTTCCTAAATTCTTCAAGCTGGTCACAAAGCAGATACTTTGATTTCCTGAGCATTTTTTTCTCTTTTGGTCTGTCGTCAGTAGTCAGTACAGTGTATGCACAGTTGGTGCCATATGTGGTGTGTGCACTTCATTACCTTCAAAGCAGACTACATCTGGTGTATAGGCTCCATTACGTATGACTAAACAATTAAGCCTGATTTAGTTTTATTTACACAACACCAGGAGCAATTTAAATTGTGATAAGGCACTTTAGCCTGACAGTTTGGCAAGCAATTGACAGTTTGGCAGTTTCCTTATATTTCACTTATTTTGACTGGGAGATATTTCTATTGACAATGCTTAATGCTCCTTTCATATTTTTTAATTCAGGTCTATAGTTTGCAATGTTCTTGGCTGTGTATCTGTGTTTTCCAAACCTTCCCTTTCATTTTAAACGTCTTTATTTCGCTTCCAGAGTGGTGTCCAGAGAAATTAACCTATGTATCAAAAAGTCCTGAATGTCAGCTTTCCAACTAATATATTTGTGACTGTCTATCATTTTTAGAAATAAGCATCTCAAATGTGCCCTGTATTTTTGGTAGCCTGGTAACCCAGCCCCTTGTACTTCACTTCGTTTTGTACAGAGGGTCTATTTATCGCAGGCAATGGCACAATTTAAAGATAAGCCAGTGCGTAGAGAAATCTGAAATTTACTCCCCAATGGAAAATCTACCGGTCATTGATGCTAAATAAAAATTGTGCCGACGTTTTTTCATAATCAACATTGTCGACATAATCCACTAATCATTGCAACAATAATTTTGCTATTTGCCATTTTCACATTTAAGATCGTTTGTATCAGTAGAGTAGTATAAGTAGTTATGTTAAGTGTTGGGGTTAGATATTCAAGTTTACACTTCACATTATTTTAGACTGCACTTTACTATATTTAATATTGCCTATTTTTGACAGAGCAAGTCAAAATCTGACCTTTGTGAAAACACAGATGACTGTAAATAATGCTATTCTCTGCAGTGTGTGACATTCAGTACCTCTTTAAATATTATCAGACCTAAGCGATGTATTCACATGTGTAGCAAAATATGTCATATGATCAGACATAGGCAATCTTTCCACATATAATCCATAAACATAAGACAATACATTCATCTAGCATAGTTGCTTGCCTTTAGCTGGGGATGAACACAGAATTTTGCTTTTCTTGCATGTATTCAGTAACAGTACATCACAGCCTGCAGAAACACTCCTGTGTTTTTCTAGCATAAGGTCCAAAATGGTATTCTTAGTACCTGGCTTACTGATATGTTCACTCAAAGTAAGTGGTAAACTTTCTGCTAGAAGAGCCCTCTATGGCTTTGTTTACTGTATTTACCAGGTGAATAAAGACATAAGACCCCTTTAACAGGAGGTTTAACACTTGCTCTGTTAACATACCCACTTAAGTGACTAAATCTGCTTTCAAAAATACCCCCCAACCAACGACCTGTTGCCCCAATTCTCCAGAGAAATCCAAACAGAGTGCACTGACTACGAGAACAGAACTGCAAATAAAGCAATTTCCCCTTTCTCTGCCCCTTGTCATGACATCGCAACCTGCAGATAACATTCTTGTGTTTTTCTAGCATGAGGGCCTGGCATGTGGTGTGTCTTAGCATCCCCCTGCTACCATCATACTTCAGACATCCACACGCACATGGAGCCCACTGACTAAACAAATACAACTGCAAACAAAATAATTTCCCCAGTGTGCCCACATGAACCATATAAGTCACTAGACCTGCAATACCCCCTGGCCTACCTGGCTTGTCAGAGCACCCCTAGTTGTCCAAATCAATAGATCTTCAAACAAAGTGATTTCCTTTTCTTTGCTCAGTTAAGAGCTTACAAGTCAGTCAGTGCAAATGTATTTACATAGCCTCCTCCTTTCACCTGATATTATTACCCACTTAAACAATAAGGTGGTCTAAACAAAAACGTAATACTCTGGCACATCTTCTATGGGCTCTGCACTGTTCCTACTAAATAAAGACAATAAACAAACTTTCTGGCGGCATACAAAGATGGTGTTCCAGGAGTTTGACGCATTCGCGTACATGTTGTGCATTCTGCTGTGTTAGGAAGTCCGTATGAAGGAACAAACTGCGTTTTTTATTTCGTTGATACATGCGCAATACGTGAAACCAATCCGATCCCGTACACATTGCAGCACCAAGTGGTTTAGAACCGGCCCAAGCCTGGCGTTCCAAGTGGTTTCGTAAAACCAATCTCAAGCCGATCGTTATCCCGTACACATGAAGCCGGTACGATCCCAAACCAGTTCCAATCGGTTTCAACTCGTCCATGTGAACGCACTCAATGCTTATTGGAAACTGGAGCAGGAACCCAATGTGCCCAGTCCAGAGTGTTTAACTGTGTTTAACTCAGCTTCAGAAGGTACAAATCCTCAATACTCAATGCTTATTGGAAACTGGAGCAGGAACCCAATGTGCCCAGTCCAGAGTGTTTAACTGTGTTTAACTCAGCTTCAGAAGGTACAAATCCTGTCATGTATTCCTTCTGCCTGTGCTCTTAACACAGGTGATTTCACTACTAAGCTGTTCTACCTTCACCTGTGTCTGCCACTAAGGTCAGCCTTAAGAGCAGATGGAGAGATGAGGAGATGGTGGTCTTCAGAGACTACTTAGACACTACTTGCATAAAAGCAACCTTTCATCCGCTTTCTTCTAGTATGGAATGTGACAGCAAGTTGTGTTTACATGGTTTAATTAACCTTCCATAGATGGACGAGAGACAGAGCGGGAGAGAGAGAGAGAGAAAGAGAGAGAAAGAGGGAGAAGGAGGAGGAGAGGAATTATAGCAGACCCAGTACGCTTGACTGGCTTTTTCCAGTTAATATTCAAGCCCATTGTCTTATGGAAAACCAGATAATAAGAGTTGGATTCACAGTGAACCGCCCCACTTTTTAATGAGTGCTGTGTCAGAAACAATCTTTTCATACAATAAGGTCATATTTTAAAGCTAATTGAATCGGTCAGGGATTCAGGTCTGTATATGAAGCTTGAGCTTAAATCACATACAAATGGTCTAATTCAGTCTTTGAAATGCAAAAAAGTGTTTCTGAATTATTAATAATATAAATATGACTTAACTATGTATTCTTTCTTTTAACTACTCTATGCAGTCGGTGGACTGGAGTCTACCAGTTCCACATTTCACTACGTTGTATGTGACAAATAAAAGAACTTGACTTGAACCAGAACTTGAAATTGACATGTTAACGGTGAAGAAAGAGCAGGAGTACCCCAGGATTTGTCTTTTTTTGTTTGTCTTTTGTAAAATAGTGCTTTGAATGTGAAAGGAATTTTAAAACAATGAAAGTTCTAGAGAATGTTGGGGGCCATAGAATATAATGTGAAATTTTAGAATCTGTCATTGTTGCAGAACTCACTCTTGTTTCAGACTGTTTAGAAAACTCCCACCCTTAAAAGCTAAAGAAGAGGTAGACTGCCTGACTCTGGCCTTGGCATTAATGAATGTGGCCGGGTCTTTTCCCTGTGGAAGAAGGCGTCTCACGCAGGCAAATTAATTAGATCTGAGTTACTTTTTATTGTCGCTCTGGCCCGGGCCTGCTCGTTTGTTACTGTCACTCGGCAAACAAAACCAAGGGAGTCGAAGGCCAAGAAAAAGGCGTGCAAGTGTTTGGTCTGGTGTTTGTGCGAGCCACTTTTTTCCCCTTTGGACTCATGTAATCAGCAATAGCAAGGACCTGACTTCTGTTAACGGAAAAAAAAATCTTGTTGTCTGTGTCCTGCTCTGATTGCTGTCATTGTAAACTGTACTGCTTTAAACCAACTTGTGGCTGCATAGATCCATAGAGCAAGTTTACTATTTTTTTTTTAAAGTTGATTTTATGCTGCACTCTTTACTGTGTATAAAGCAGAGATCTACACACTTGTAAATCTGGACTGAGTGTTTGCAGACATCTAAGTTTCCTGGACAGGTACCCACAGTCTCAGGTGGCAGGAGAGGAAGATAAGGTATCGTGCTACCTGTATAACACCACCAGATACCACTACTGTAACAAGACCTCTCAAACGTCAGTGTGAAAACACCCAGCACCGAATGCATTGTCCTGACTTCATAAAACACTTGTAGTTCTCAATAACACTGATATCAGGATGATCTTGTCAGAGAGAGACGAGCCATGCATTACATGTAATGAAAAAAACCCTAATATACCAAATTATGAAATGTGATGTCCAATACTTCTCAGTTCTGTAGACCAACGTGAACAGTACTTTTTTTGGTTCTTGTCCCTTTATCTGATTGACTAATTTAGTAGCCTATGCGTTTTGGACTAGGTCCACCTGGGGCCCACCCATATTTTCTGGCTACATTCTGGTAAAATCCCTGCCACGTTTTTCTTCTGTCCGTGAACTTCACACAGGTGTTTTCACTGATCACATGCAACATGTCAGTTATCACAATCACAATGATAATCAGAGGTTACTTTTTGAAGCTGGGAACCTCTGGTTTTCCCTTTATATGTAGCTGCAGCCTAGACTACAGGCTACAGGGCTGCCTGGCTGGTGCAGCTGTTTACAGTGTTTGGAGAGTATTCAGATTTAAAGCCCAATGTTTGCTCTACACTGATGACTCTAGATTAACAATGATTAATAATTCTGGTGCCTCCCCAGTATGTGAAGAAATCAAGTCAAATCAAGGCCAAAAACCCATGTGCATTTGCATACTCACTCAGGTTAAGTGTGTATGGTTCAGTGAGTGGGTTTGTGTGTGTGTGTGTGTGTGTGTGTGTGTGTGTGTGTGTGTCTGTGTCTGTGTCTGTGTCTGTGTGTGTGTTTTGCTGGACATATACACCTCCTAGTGCTATGATTACAGAGGATGTAGAGGGATTATGGTTGTTGGAGAGTGTTGGAGTGCTTCTGGCTAGCGGCGAGAGGCCCACTGAGACATGAGGCAGCTCCCTGGAGCAGCTCCATGAGCCCCGGGGAGAGGGCCCTGTGTCACCACCAGCTCTCCAGGCCCGGACAAAGAGATAGATGCCTGCTACCTTTCCTCCTCCAGAATATTATTTATTTATTTATTTATAGTTTATGTAACAGGGTCTGATATTTCATACCTAGACGTAGGGCGAAAATCAGCATATAAATGTATATATAAATGTATAGATGATAAAATAAAATAAACGAGTAAAGTGATATGAAGTAATATATTAAATGCTTAGAGTTAGAGTGCATTTAAAGCTATAAGACACAAACAGAGAGCAAAGCTGGAGGGCTGTGGTGTTCTTGGAGTTCATCTTACGTGTAAAACTTACATCAGCACATTGACACTATAAAATATGCCATACATATAAACTTGACTTTACTTCATTTGACCACTGCCAAACTCACATGTTTGAACTGATCAGCAATCACTGACAAATGCAATTATTATTTTGAGTGAATAAGGAGGTCATTGTTAACAGGCTGCTCTGTAAAGTAACTACTGTCTGTCATAGCCACCATGGCTGTTTTTCATCTATTCAGCTTGCCTCAGATCTAATCTCACGACACATAGAAATGGAGATGTGGCACAAAAGAAAGAAATGACACGACAAATCAGTCACGCTTGTCCTTGCTTGACTTTTGCAAGGTTTAGTTGGGGTTTTCTATAGGCCTGCTTGAGTAAAATTATATTCACGATTATTTTGGTGAATATTGAAATCACAGTTATTTTAACACAAAATATTGGAATGGAAACATTTTTGTATTTATTTAACCCTTAAAAACGTATTCACTGAGAATGTCTTTGGAATTTGACATTTCCCAAGCTCATGGCATATAGATGGAGACAAGACATGACAAATCAGTCACGGCTGTCCTCACTTTCCTCACTGTCTTTTATAGAGTGTAACAGGGTTTTCTACCAAAAGAGCTTGGTTTAAGGGTATACAAATGTATTTCTTTTTTTCTCTCGCTCAAAAGAATGATTGAATGTGTGTGTTGAGGGAAGGGGAGGGGAGGGGTGCTTTGAGCTGACCCAACGAAGCTCTGAATGCCTCAACATTCTAACAACGTCTCTGATTGTTCCTGTGGTTTGCTCTTTGTTCTATGTATGTTTGTATGTATGTTTGTATGTATGTATGTATGTATGTATGTATGTATGTATGTATGTATCTATCTATCTATCTATCTATCTATCTATCTATCTATCTATCTATCTATCTATCTATCTGATCCATCCATCCATCCATCATACCCACTGGTTTGCTCCGTGTAATGTAGGCCTTATCTCACTCAGATGTAAGCTCATTTCACATAGATGGAGATGTGTCACAAAAAAGAAACACACGACAAATCAGGCACGCCTGTCTTCACTTATAAGGTGGGATTGGGGTTTTCTAGCACAGCGCTCTTTATTAAGGGTGCGTATGTGTATTTCTTTCTTTCTTTTACTTGGGGGAATTGTAGAATGTGAATGTTTTTTGAGGGTGTGGGTGGGTGTTTTTAGGGGAGGCTGGTTAGGGGTCCCCCTCTATTCAACCACCATGTCACCCCATGGGGCTTCACTAATTGGTGGTCCTGAAGGCGCCTTTCTGCTTGTGTCTGTGTTAAAAAAAAAAAAAAAAAAAAAAAAAAAAAAAATATATATATATATATATATATATATATATATATATATATATATACATAAAGCCTGAATGCCTGATTGGAGTTTTTTTATATATATATATATTTATATACATCCGTGTGTGTGTGTGCGCGTGTGTGTGAGAGACCGAGTGTCTACATTTCTATGTGGATCCTCCACACAAAGGCATCATTCTTTCTCACGTGGTTGCTGATCCTCAAACAGGGGGACCTGGTGGGGTGGGCAGGGGGGCACTGGGAAAGAGCTCCTCTCTCTCCCCACAAACAAAGTGTTCGGCTGGGAAGAGCAAAGGGGAGTCCTTTTGCAGACCACGGGAGCGAATCCCCACACCCCCCAGTCTCGGGGCCCCCAACAACAAGTTACCGCTGACCCACATGGGCAGCCGAGTGCAAAGTGAGCCTTTCGTATCTGTGTGTGTGTGTGTGTGTGTGTGTGTGTGTGTGTGTGTGTGTGTGTGTGTGTGTGTGTGTCCTGCATGTCCTGCTTACCCCGTTTCTTCCTCTGGCTCGCAACACTAAGTCCGTTCACTTGGCTTTTGTAAGTGGGGGGGCTATTTTATTTTCTCTTTTTCCTCCTCCTCCTTTCTTGTTCTTTTTTTGTTACTTTGTTGCTGCTGCTTTGTGTGTGTGTGAAAGAAAGATGAGCCGTTACTAAAAAGTCTCCCATGTCCGACGCCACTGCTCACTCACCTCAGTGTGAAGGACAATAAAGCTTCTTGCCTGCATTAACCTTTCAGGGTTTGAGTTTTTGAACATTCTTAAAGAGAATGTGTTATACAACAATGTAAGACTGTAAAATTCCACATTATATTCTATGGACCCAACATTCAATAGTACATTCATCCTCTCAACTTTCTCTTCCAACATTCCCTTCACACCAGTGGGAAATTATATCCTTAAAGGTTAAATAGACTCTGGCTATCCATAGGAAAGCCTCCAATTGAATCTGTCCCTCTCTTGTTATTTAGTTGCTCCTTGGAATGGAAAAGGTGAGAAAAAGAGGTGATTATTTTTCTTGAATTATGAATTCTTTGACAGTAGTGGGTCTTTAACACACTTGTCATCGATCTTCCTGCTATTACCAGTTTATGTTTTTGTGTGGATAATGTTTAAGGTAATTAGAGAGATGTCTTTCCTGGAACACTTAAGAAAAGTGTATGGGAAGAGAACTGGGGCATTTACTGCTCCTGGGCCATGCATGGTGATTTATGTCTGGCTAATTCTCCTACATATGATTTTATGACCTGAAAAGCATTACCCCACTCTGCGGGAATAGAAAATGAATACCTAAAATGTAAACTTCATCTTCAACCCTGTGAAGCCGATATGAATCAGCGAGTCACTTCCTTTTCAATTTCCCATTCTGATTTGCCAGTGACCGTTAAGGTGAGGTTCTGTGAGATCACAGCATTAAGCTGGCCGGCATGGGGTGATTACGTGCATCTCCAATGTGCCTGAGTAATAATTAAATGGTGGCTCATTCTCGGTGGAGATTTACAGGCTATGTTTTCCCTCTGGAGCCATGTCATGGTAGGGGGAAATGCTAATGGGTTTATTTCAGTTAACAAATTAAAATCAGACGACAGAAAATAGGTATTTTATGATAAAAGTATTAATGTAATTTTTTTCATACTTCTTAGTTTACCTACATGAGATCAATGCAAATGTAGACCTTGGCTGGCAGAGTTGGAGATTTAAGTTTCATTAAGTAAAATATTGGATGGATATTTAAACCAAGCATTTTTTGAACCAGCTGATCCAAATGAGCACACAAATTAACAGACAGGTAAACCAGGTAGTTTTACCTGGGTACAGGTAGAAGGAATGGCTGGATTTTTACTTTATGAGGTGACAGGTTCTTCTTATCTGACAATAGCAGAAGTTGAAATAAGCTAATTCAACTGTTTTGTTAGGGTAAATAGAACAAATGGAGTTTCTGAAATGCTATGTAAGTATTCACAGTCATTGATTTCATTGTTTTCTGATGCTTGTCAACAGACCCCCCACCCCTCAAAAGCCAGTGTTGACCCTGGCTGCTATAAATTTAGCAGTTGAGTTCAAGCTTTTTTTTTATCTATGTCATAAGGATTCGCAGACATCAGAGAAGGTCGGGGGCTTTGGGCCTCCTATATCTTTATCTATCATTTTTTTGAAGTTTTTGAAATTAAGTCTTGGTGAAAAAACAAGCTTAACTTGAAGTGATATAGGAGTCAAACCAAAGGAAGGACAATTATGTGAGTTAGTGGCTTCTTTTTATTGCTGTGCATGAAAATGTCCTGGTACAGAGTGTTTTAGTTTTCAAGATATCTGTATTTTATGGCTTAGTGTCAGAACCGGTGCTGTTTACCATAGTGGGCTCATCATTCTATCATGAATCAGTGACCTCAGTGTTCTGCTCCTGTTTCTAAATGCGCTCTCACATTTCAGTGGACTCTGTGGGCACATATGCTTTCCATTATGGATGCCCGCCACATGCTACTGTGCATTGACCTTCCTGAAGGCCTTTTGCATATGTGAATGAGATTACTCCAATCAGGCATTCAGGCTTTTACTGAACCCTCGTTTGTCAGCGAGGCTGTAAACATGCAAATGCCACAAACTGCTATAAAGCAGCTCTCCAAGGGCATGTTGGTATTAATAGTGAGGGGTTGTTCCCTGTCACAGTATGTATGCTGCAGTTAGTATTTCTTTGTAATAATGTTTTGTGGGTTTGTACTCTAGAAGGGAAGATCCCTGGATTCAGATAGTAAAAATCTCCGCAATGTACTCCTTCTGCCTGTGTACCTAACACAGGTGATTTCATTAATTAGCTGATCTAACCTGTCTAATTGTTTGTGTGCTCATAAGGAACAGTATCATACAAACCTTGGAAAGATGGCATTATGATCTGAATATCCTAAACTAAATTTTTAAAAGGATATTGGCCTTAGTACAGTCCTTCTTTAATGTCTCAGATGATGAATTATCTCAAGGCACACAGCATCATTCATTCTGTCATAGTGCGCTTCATCTATCATCATAATAACATTATGCATTGTGCAAGCTCAGACTATTGAGCATTTAACTTCTGCAATGAACCATGCAGAAATGTTTGTTAAAAAGTATGAAAACAAATACATCAATTTGCCATTAAGTGTGATTATGTAGATGATCTGTAGCTAAACAAATTTGACAGGCATAGTGTGTATTCCTACACATAGCTTTCATTTTAAGATTATACACAAGCCCAACATTTTTCTTAGTTCTATCTGTGTTTCTTGTGTTTTTCGATTGCAATGTTCTAGGCCAGTAAACAATGAGGCCTCCATTGGAATTGGGCGGTGGTTTATTTCACATTTGCATCTATGGCTGCCTAGCCAAGCTACAGCCACCATGGTACCTTTACACAATATTGTATTTAACTGAGGTAATACATTAGATAACTCTCCTAAAGGTTACATTTCCCCAATTACGTTTACCAACAAACAGCAAACAGAAACTGAAGGCAGAATGCATAGGTTTAAGTTTCCAGTGTCCAGACTCTTTGTGCAAGATGAGGTGAACTACAACAGTCTGGTTCACCAGGTTAATGGCTGCTTACCTTGCACACAGTCGGAGCCAGAGGCAAGAAAAAAGTCCCCAGATAAGCTGCTGTAATACTGACTGTGAACAGGCATATAAAGCTTGGGGCAATTTGGAGATGGTCTTGGAGATCATTCCCCTTTAAGCTTTTATTATTATTAGATTGTTAAAATTATTATTATTTCTTGATCCTTGCAGAAACCTATTCTGTCCCATACAATAAACAAGATACAAAAAGACAAAAACAATCGGCCCATAACACTGACCCCCCCCACAAACCAAACAAGTGACAGACACAGCCCCATCTTTACTTCATAGTAAAGTGCAGTTGTGTAATAAATACATTGAAATCTTAAACATTATCGTGCAGAGAGTTATATTGAAGTGCAGTATTGATTACAGTTACATCTATTTGAATGAATCTTATGTAACAATATAATGCTGGTAGGAATGAATATTCTACTTGTTATCCTGCACTTCAAGCTGCTTCTTGGTAGCCTGGCTAACGTGACTTATCAATGCTCTGCGAACATTGGTCTGGCCAAGCTGTGTTGTAAACCCATTTCTCAGAGGGCGGGCTTAACCCACGTGTGTGAAATGCCTGTGTTTGCTACTGGACGAAGCTTCGACCAATCACATTAGTGTCCATGTATAAGACAGAGAATAGTAATGTGCATATGAGTAAACAAAAACGTAACTGTACAAAAGCTCGAAATTCCATATGCTATCGCTGACAATGTAATGTGCAGCTATTTTGTCAGTGAAATAGCTCCACAACTTTGCAAGATATTACTGTGTTGTTCTGCTATTTACATACTGTAAACTGGGTTGACTTATCAACACTTACCATTTATAAGTCAGATGAACCTCGTCGACAACAATGCCAAGGAGATTTTCTTTGTAGACTTCGTTGGCTAACATGTTCCAAAACAGCAGCTACAGCTGCATTGAAATGTTGCCGTTGCTCCACGTTCGCCATGTTGACAGTGACTGAGGAAGATTTCCGGTCGCTAAACTACCGCGTCATTGCCTTTTTGAAATGCTAGATTTTCATTGGTCCCAGTTTCTCTGTTAATGTAGAAACGGTGTAGAATGGGAGCTTGGCCAGACTGACTTTGCAAGCGAAATTCAAATGCAGTGGCACAGGAAGTATGGGCGTGCCCAGGCTAGCTTCTTGGCAGTGAAAGAAGAATTTATTCTGATATTGTCAGACATTGTAAGAGATAGAACCCCTGAGTGAATCCTTTTCATAGGGAGGAGAAATTATCATGTTTGCTTCTGCCCCAACGGTGTCTTTGAATTAGCAGCAAAAGAAAAAATTATACTGCAGGCCTTAGAGAGAACTGATGTGGAGGAGCCGTAGTGCATGTGTATGCTTGTGTGTTTTGTTTGTGTGGTGATCTTCAGCCGTTTGAGGCTTTGTTGTTGTTGTTACTGCTGCACTGTGCTTCTGAGGTACCTACCCAGAGGAAACTATGACTTCTTACAAAAGTCTTGGCTTTGTCTCTCAGACATAAACAACACCAAATTGACGTTTGATCTGTTTCTCCTAAAACCCCCTCAGGAGAAAAAGAACAGTATAATGTATCATTTAAAGATCTTCAGTTGAACTTAACTTGAACTCATAAGAAACAGTGTCCAGGGAAGCCTGATATAAGTGGAATCTATGAAATATGAGACAAAGTCCAAACCTTAGTGAACTCTAAATTGTTTCTCTTAAATCTTCTTTAGGCAAAAAGACACAAATCAGCTTAATAAAAGTCCAGACTAGGCCTGTCATGATAACAAATTTTGCTGGACGATAAAGTGTTCCAGAAATGATCGTATTAAATGACAATATTGTCGTTTTTGAGACCATTTCCACTTATATGCTAATGATAATGGCACAATGGCATTGCGAAAAAGCCTGTTGGGCTCCTCCATAGCAGGATGCCAGCGGACTGGAAGTAGGGGTGAAGAGTACAAAAAATTACCTCAAAAAGTCCACGAGCGTCCACACAGTCCACACAGACAACAATAACACCCCCCATATATACACACCACACACATAATACAAGACATTAACAACCAAGTGACCCACAATACACACAACAACACCACCAACACCCCTCTACCATATTGCAGATCCCAACTCCCAACTAGTGTTAAATACTGCCATAGCAGTGTGCGCTCCCGCATTGCAGCAGCCAAGTGTCCGGAGATGAGGAAGCCTGTAAGTATGGCGGAGTGTTTGTATGAATTGTGGATTAAACAGTAATACATTGTAAACGGGACATGAGTGGGTACCTCACCTCATGCCAAAGATGTTAACAATAAAGGGCTTAAACAGTTCCATTTGTGTTGTGACGGTCTTGATGTGTTTGATGCGAATATGTGTGTTGGTGTTCGTGCGTGTGTGCGCAGCTGTATATTCATGCTTGTGGTATCATAGTGCTGAAGTTCAGGTGGGGGCAAGCGTCGCAAGCAAAGAGTTCAGTTTTTTTAAACAATAAAAACGGTGAGAGGGTGAGCCAGGGAAGTTCACCTTCTCACAGGCATAATAATGCAAGTACACCACTTTTATTTCTGAATGTTTATCACTGGAACTTGAATATCCAAAATAAATAAACAAGACAACCAAAACCAATAAATAAAATGGACTCTCAGTCTCTGTTAACAAATAATGTACTTGACTAAAAACCAAACACAACCAAAAACAATATATACAATGGAAATAAAAAAACACACACAATCGAAACAATACATTTCAAAGGTTTGGGAAGAGCAGCCTTCAACATGTTGAATTGGCAGGCAGGGCCATTGGTAATGGGTATCACTCTCATTGGCTGCTTGACTTTAGCGAATCAGTTCATGTCACTGATAAGGATGACAAGTCTGATGGGCTAGCTATGAACACAGTGGAAGGGGGATATCTGTGTATTAATTCACTATATTAGGTCAAGCGTATGCTTCACACTTTATTTTATCACTTAAGGGAATGCATGAAACAAATCTCTCTTCCGACACTTGAGTTTACTTGCATCCACTTGTTAAGTGTATGTAACAATGCTATGCCAGTTTATATGCTCACCAAATAGTGTAGAATTTGTTTTTACCTTGATTTGAACTTTACAGGGCATCAAACAAATAAATGAGAAAAACTATTTAAAATAAATGCATTTAAGTAACAGATCATTGTTCAGAATATGTGCGTTACCAGCTAAATATGACTGCAATACCTTGATATTGTATTTATTGTTTGAATTCCGGTTAGCTTGCTAAGAGACACATTGACAGGTCAACATAGGTAACTGGCTAAACTTATTTACTTGACAATAAGATTGTATGGACAATTTGTAGTATGCACATTAACACGAGAGTACATTTATTTTGAAGTATACATTAGAGGTCTGCATTGAGACCCAATGCAAATCTCGTGGAAATGGGTGGTTGCGGCGCTGCGGCGGGAATGGCCGGCTAAAAAAACACTGTGGGTTTGTGCAGGATAGTAATGCAGGCTAACCTAGTTACTACAGGTACTAATGAGTCATCGACTCGGTCAACCTTTGTTTTTACAGTGCTTCCTCACTTGACACTTTAACACTTTCACCCTGCACCTTTGTGGCCTTGCAGTCTAATTCTGTTGTACAGGCAACTGTTCAATGATAATAAGTCTTGAAGTCTTCTTTTAAGGGAGTTCACTTCAGAATTCAGTGACATCTGGCCTTTGTCTCCTACTTTGTAAATGAAAAGTGAAACTTAAGATCTTAAAATGGTCTTATACTGTTCTTTTTCTTCTAGGGCTGGCTTTAGGAGAAACAGATCAGAAATCAATAAGATCATATGTGTTTCTGATGAAAAAAGTCAAGACAATGCCAAGAGGCAATATCTGCCTTTAGGCCTATTAGCTCCTTGTGTAGAAGAGTGGTAGTGCATGTGTGTGCTTGTGCATTCTGTGGGGTGATGATCTGTTAAGTTGTTTAAGGCTTTGTTGCTGTTACTGTTGCTGTTGGTGAGGGGGCTACCAGCTCCTATGGGCCCTCTCCGTCTCACTTACTCAGCCATGGCAGAACATCACTTAATCAGACGAGCAACTCGCTGCTGCTCCACGTTCCCAGTATTCCATTACAGCTTGGCTACCTTCAGCCTGTCTGTGTGATTGCAGCTCAGAAGCGCCACCAATGAGCTTATGTCAGACCTTGATTAGGCACACACATGCACACATACATGCACACACCTTGATTAGACAGAGAAGCACATAGAGGTGTGGATGTCACCTTTTTTTTTTTTTTTAAAAAGCTAATTTGGCTAGCAAGAGCACAATGACTCCTTTAACCCTTTTCCAACCCCCCCTATCCTCTTCCACATGTGCACAAACACGCACATGTTTACATAGAGGTACACACAGTACAACACACACACACACACACACACACACACACACACACACATAGAGGTAGACACAGTATAACACACACACCCATACACCAGGTATACACATACAGTTGTTTCTGTCTTTTCCACCTTCTCTTTTCCCTCTGGCTGCCAGAGGCATGCCTGAGTAATTCCTCCTTAGTTTTGCTGATTGTGTGGTTTACATTTATAAACATGGCCATCTTGCCTCTCTACAGGGCTATGGCGGTGTGAGTGTGTGTGTGTGTGTGTGTGTGGGTGTGTGTGTGTGTGTGTGTGTGGGTGGGTGTGTGTCTGTGTGAGAGAGAGAGAGAGTGAGTGAGAGAGAGAGAGAGGCTGTGTTATTTCAGTTGATGAGATCCCAGTGGGACTCCTGCGCCCAACTCTATAGAATATTGCATGGCTGATGATGTCATCACACGCTACCAGATAGGCTACCTTCTGTTCATGCTTGCTACTGTACTGTGCAGTGCTGCACAGTACAAATAGGCAGCCGGTTACAGACTACAGAAAGGGTTGCTGTCAAACATAGGCGTCTAGAAATATTGGGCCCTACACTGTAAACCGGGATAAGTTAGTAGTACTCAAAATGTACTCAAAAAAAAACAATTCCGGCATTTGTAAACACATATTTGCTGTAACTAAGGGCACAGTTGTAAGTTGCATGTAAGCTCATTTGAAGAAAAAACCTCTATGGTAGCGCAAGTTGTTAGTTCAACAACAAATCGTTCTTCAAAAAGTAAGCACGGTTTCATCCAGACACATAACATTTTTCAGAATGCATGTGAATGTATGTGTGAGTTGGGATATTCCAAATTGAAAGCATACTTCAGGCCAAACAACAACATAAATGCTTTAGAAATGCATAGATGGTAGAAATCTCTCCATCTTATCCCAAATTCTCCACTATTTTCTGATTCTGTTCTAACACGTCCTGCTACAACATCAATGACATCAGAAAGACACTAAGCATATATTAGTTATGAAGCAATGTGTACTCAAAAAAATCAATTAGAGTACATTTAAAACGTCTGAACTTGCTCAGAAAGTTAATACATTTAATGTTTGGTCAACTAAATACCAGGTTTTAAGTATTAAATAGACAATGTTAATGAGTTGCTAGGACTGTTTGGGTTTACAGTGTATGAAAGAGTACAGTTTTGAGCACATTAATAACAATATTAAGTGTCCTCAAAGGCCCCCTTGTCAATGCTGTGCCCTTTGAATTGTCCCAACTCCACCCCACTCCGCTCCTCCCAAATCTTGTAAAGAAAAATGTGGCTGTCCGATGGAAGGGCAATATTTCCATGCAGTCAGGAGGCTTCAGCAGAACTGCCAACTCCAAAACTCCTGATAAATCCAGGTTGTGAGAGGTGTTGAAGTGGGGGTGGGGGGAGGGAGTGGTCGAACTGGGGGTAGTAGTGAAAAATATAGTAAGGAAGGGGGCCCACTAAGGCCCTACAGGTTGGGGATGGTACTGTAGTAGAAAAATCAAAGATGCATGTATGTTGGGGCGTGCTTCCATTGCAACACGTATCCCCACCCCCAACCAGATCTCCCAAATCTCCCGCCACACGAAACAAAGGCATCACACCTGTATATAAGGAGGGCGGTGTACCCCATATGATTGAGTTTGTATGGTCACAGCCTTAGGTGCACGCTGTATTAAGCTCCCGGATCCGTCACAATAAACCTCGGAGGTTTTGTCATTTACCACTACTCGGCTTGGCTTTGTCTCTACTTTGTTGATAACTAATTTTTGGACGACAGTACTTTTTGTAGATTGTGGTCAATAGGAATGCCATCTCCAAGCGTTCGATAAAGCCAGGTTGGTGCTGGTACTGGTACTGGTAGTGATGGACAACCTGGATTTAGAAGCTGCAATCCAGTTCCACATATTCAAAAACACCTGGTTTTATAACCGTGATGATTTCAAATATTAATTCCTCTACCTGTCTGAGGAGCTGTGCTAATTAGAATAAGCTGTACTGGATTGTAGCTTCTGAGGTCAGATTACTGGGTAGTGGTACGAATTGTTGTGATTTCTAGCAGTTTCTCTAAATTGAAAATGCTAATGCATTCAGCATCAGGAGGTGGCCCTAATGATGTGGAGTCTGTTGAAGGGGAGCTGCTTTGATTTGTAGTGAGTGCTGAAGGGAGGGCTCTGCTTCACCAAGATAGAGTTGCACACACACACACACACACACACACACACACACACACACACACACACACACACACACACACACACACAGGTACAACCCCCCCCCCCCCCCTCTAACCCCAACCCTGCCCCTACTCCTCCCCCTCTGCCACACACACACACACACACACACACACACACACACACACACACACACACACATCTGTATCTCCAGCTCTCTGGAGCAGAGCTAGAGCCATATCTGCAGCAGAGCTTCCAGCTAATCCTCTCAACAAGCTACCCCAAGGAGGATTTACCTGAAATGTTGAATACTTCAATTTATTCATTCATTCATTCATTCATATATTTATTTATTTGAGGATGCACAATTCTGTCTACCGCCACTACTGTAATTCCTTAATTTTCACCACCATGTCTCACTGCTGGGTGGAAGACTGTGACTGACTGTGAGTGTGTACAGCACATGATAACCAGTTGAAAAAACAACCGAAGATCTGCTATCCGCCATAAGCAAAATCAGTCTTGCGATTGTGTACAATGCAGTTTCATTGTAGGATAACCCATTTGTGCGGTATTCTTCTAAGCAGTTGCTCAATTACAAACACACACAGACACAGGGAGAGATAGAGAGAGAGAGAGAGAGACCAAATGTAATATATATATACCAGGGACATGGTACATAATACTGGTATACTGGTTTAAATACATTTCATTGATAGAAATATGATAACAAACAGATCTCTTAATTTGTCTCCTCTACTGAGCACCCCCTGGCTATCTATCATATGGAGCTCAAAGCTCAGATGATATGTGTCGACAGACACTGAGAGCATTCAAAGCTCTAACTGCTGCTATAAGGATATGATACAAAAACTAGGCCAGCTGTGATCCTGCTCTGTCTGCCTGCCTGCCTGCCTGCCTGCCTGTGTAACCATGTAGACCATTTCAAGAGAGTTCGATTATAAGCATCATAGCTGTTCTCATTTTAACATTTCAAACAATGTCCAACGATGTGGAAATAGTTTGTAAGCGAAATTGTTTGTTTTTATTGTTGAAAGAATCTATATGCGTGCTTGTATGCCTGCTATTGCATGTGTCGCCTTTGTCCCTGAAAAAAAGATGCTGTCGTTAAAATGCACAAACAGTTGAATGGGTTAAGAGCAGGAGGATGAGCTGGCTTAAGTGCTTAAGTCGCACCGCCAGAAAAGCGGACAGATTTCATTGTTGCTTACCAGATGAAGAGAACCCCCCCCCCATCCATTCTTGGATGCTGGACTCATTCGTGGATTAAAGACAAATAATGTTAAATAGTTATAAAATAAATAAAATATTAAATAAATAGAATTAAAAAATAAAGATAGACACAGTTGCACTTTCCACCCCCCTCCATTCCTGGATACTGGATCATCCATGGATTAAAGCTAGCTGGAGGTTTTAGTGGTGAAAGATGGTGGTAGGCTTTGGCGGGTGGGGTGATACCCCACAGAGAGACACAAACACACACACACACACACACACACACACACACACACACACACACACACACACACACATAGAAAGACGGAGATCCTGTCTTTTCCAATAGCTAAGAGAGGAGGCAATGGATAGCAGGCAGCTGTTCCTCCTTCCTCAGCCCTTGCTCATTAGTTGAGTGGATATCTGAAACCAATGAGGCCTTAGAGAGATTGTCACCGACTCCTCAATTCCATTAAGTTGATTTACATTATTTAGTTAACTCCGTTAATCAAATTTTCCCAAGGATTTAACCTGCATGACAACCACTAAAAACATTGGCCAACAAAAAAAAGAAAAAGAGAGCGAATAAGAAGGAGAGAGAGAGAGGGAGAGAAACCAGATGGAAACCATTTCGACCGTATTGACTAACTGCACAGCAGTTACGAGGACTGAGTTCACAGAGGTTGGTAGGTTGAACCTGTCCTTGTTGGAGAGCTCCGGTGTGTGAGTGAGAGCAGTCAGCAGTCAGGCCCCATCTGCTTATCTCCCCAAGGCCAAAGATACAAAGAGGACTCTTTCTCGCCCTCTCTCTGTAGTTCATGTGGTGAAGATAAATTGCATCGACAGGCTGGAATTAAAAATGAAATGGTAATGGTGGCGAGGACGCTTTTCCATTGTGATCTAATCAGGGACAAGAAGATGGTGGTGGTGGTGAGTTTCTCTTTAGCCGAAAACATTATTTTTTTGACAAAAAATAATTTTGTGTTTCCTATCGCTGGTGCCACCATAATGCTATTGTGAGACAGACATGGGGAGGGTTGAGGAGGGGGTGGGTGTGCAGGTGGATGAAATTTAAGATGACTTGTTGGTTGCCAAGGAAACCATTTTTCACACCTAAATGTTTTCTTTGAGAACATTATATGGGATACAACTGTTCCTGTTGCCAAACTTCTGTCATATTGCTTAAGCTATTTTCATTGTATTTATTGGATGAATGGTATTTAAAAATATATTTTGAGATGGAGATATTCCATTTTTATAAATTACTTTCAGATTGCTTAAGGTGTTGCTACCTGAGGTTTAGAAACTCTTGCCTGAATAAACAGATTTTTTTAAGAAGCTTATTGTTTCCTTTGGTGATATTTTCTGGAGTGCTTCAGAAGTGAAAATTGCTACTAAATGTAGCTTATCATGGGTAGAGGAGACCTTCCTAAGCCATTTATCCCCCATATTTATTTTTTGGCAGACATGGAAGTCTGTAATGAAAGAGAACTGTAATCTTCCTGGGAGGCAGCCACTACAGAGTGCCTAACTGACAGTTTTGAGATTTCCTTTGAATCTGTGGAACATTTCTTAGAGTAGTGATGTTCTACCACTATAGCCTTAAGCAACTGCAGAGAAGATGCCTGCCTTGGACTTGGAATATATATATTTTTCCTTCAAGCAAGGGTTTTACTTTTGTCCTCCTAATCCAAGTCTAAATTGCTATATCCTAATGTCCCCATTGGTCTTTTTTAAAAAGCATCATGATCTTGTGAGAAGGATATTGCAGCTTAGAACTTAGAACTGAGCAATGTTGTCATTTATTTATTCAGTCGCTCAGATGAATGAAAATTCAGCCATGTGTAAAATGTAATCACTTCTGAAGGTAAATAAATTGCTTACTGGAAAAGATGCTTGTAATTAATTTCTGGCACAAACACACAATAGGCTTCCCACACAGATAATAGTGAAGTTTCACAGTTGTTGTTTGTGGTGCTTTCTTGTGTTTTCTTGAACAAGTGCAAGACAAGAGGTAGCCTATTGTCAGAAAAAACAGATTTGATGCAGGATAATGTATAGTGCCGCTGATGAAATAAATGAAACATTTTCATTAGAGGAATTGCATGACATGCAACTAGGCTTGTGCACACGCAAGCTTCACAAAGTCCCTAATCAAGTTTCACAGTGCTGTTTGTGGTGTTATGTTGTGTGCTGTGCTTGAACAAGTACAAGACAACAGGCACCCCTGTTGCCACCCAGAAGAAAAAAATGATGCAGGTTGGATGATCTATATTGTCACTGACAAAATTAATGAAACATTTCCATTAGAGGAATTGCATGACATGGGTGATATAAGGTGGCAGTAATCAAAAATGTCTTCTGACACTGCAGAGAAAATTAGATATTGAACAACCGTCACCTGTCCCAGTGTCAGGCAGCCAAGGCGGAGGAGATATATGGGATGAGTCTCCAGAAAAAGAGGAGTCTACTGGGGAGGGCGTAACAGGAGGGAAAATAGAGCAAAAATATTAAGGCTATAGGGGTAAGGGAGCTGGTTTGTTTAAAATTTCCTTGGAACGGGTCTCTAGTAATCTGGACCTTTATCAGCTATAGCTATTTGAGTGTACTGTTGTATTTTGAGGCACTGCATGTGATCTGACTGTGACAGGTGAATGTAAGCACTGATTTTGGCTACAGACTGTAGATGTCTGAGCTTAGCATACAATCATGTGATACCATCAGCAGAAATTAACAACCTGATTTCAGAGGCTACAATCTACTACCACATATTTCAATTCACCTGGTTCTACACCAGTGAGTTTACTAATTAAGTCCTCTACCTGGCTGAAGAGCTGTGGTAATTAGTATGATTTAGTGGACTGCTGGAACAAATGTGTGTTACTGGATTGTAGCTTCTAAAGCTAGGTTGCCCATCACAGGCTCCTAAAAAACCGTAATCATTTCAGATAATTAACTGAATAATTCTTGACAATCAGTTGTCTGCCACTGTATTGATAGTAGCATTGTTACTGTCACAATGTCAAGATCCACAATTAATGTTTGCAACTTTGTTTGATATTGTTACATAAGGTCCTTCTGGTAATAATGGGTGGGATAATGTGTGGATTTTTCATATCCAGCCAGCCTTCTACCCAAATGCAAGGTCGTCATCGTCTGAGCATGGTAGAAAAGGTTAGATATAAATTCAGTTTTAAATAGACTACACCGTCTTTTATTTTTGAATAATTTAAATAATTTTTATGCTTTTTTCCTAGTTCATTGAACACAAACGCGTGACTTCAAAGACAATAGTGGCTGAGTCTGCTCTGGAGTGTTCACAGGGGACAGGCTTGTGTTTTGTAGTGTAACTCTAGTCAATAGCATGCATAATTAGTATCATGCATAGTTACAATTACAATTACCTTGTCAAGTAGTCCCTCTCAGTACAAGCATGCATGCTATTGTGTTGCCTCAATAACTGTGTTCTAGATAAGGCAGCATGGCAAAGAGCTGCCCCACATGATGGTGGGCTGCGTAAGAGGGATTTGGGCACCATATGACCATGCCACATGGCCTTGGCATCACAGTAGCAAGGCGGGGGGTGGGGTTGATTAGGATGATTTTAAGGCCCTCCCCCTGGCCATCCACAACTCTGACACACTACTCTCTTTCAAATGCCACCTCAAGACCCACCTGTTCAAGATTGCATATGACACATGACCACCCCCACCCCCCCCCCCCATACTATTCCATAGTATTAGGAAAAGTATGTCCTCAGGGGTTTCTCTTGTCCTGAAAGGAAACCCCCTCAATTCACCTATTAAGAGAACTGGTGCTCACCTTTTTCTTAGTGGGCAATATTCATCTTACCCAGTGGTGCAAAATTGCTGTTTAACACATAGGACTCTGTTAAGTTTATTGCGGGAAAAAGAACCATTTTATGCTACAGTTCATCAAATTCTAAGTTTTTGTATTATTACATGTCAATGTGAACTATGTACATATTGTACAAGTATTTACTATTTCTAACATACCTCTTCACTGATTTTTCTTTTTTTGCTTTATTTGTGTGTGTGTGTGTGTGTGTCTGTGTGTCTGTGTGTCTGTGTGTGTTTGTGACAGAGAGAGAGAGAGAAAGAGAATGAGTGTGAAAGAGATGATGCCTCTTGAGTTTTTCTAATTCCCTTTGTGAATGGAAAAATCTGTGTCAATCTCTCACTCTCTCTGTCACTTGGCAACTGCCGAGTCATAGGAAACAAAGGGCTCACAGCTGTCTATTGAGAGCAGCAGGAAGCTATGGCATCAGAAGTTGGGCTCAGAGGTGATGGCATTCCAGAATATAGGACTGCTGTGCCTGTGACACTCTGGTCTTTTTGTACAGCACAGAGTCTCCCTGCAGGCTCACTGTGCTATCAAGAATCATGTGTAGAGGAAAATATTGCTTCTTAGAACTGTCCTGATTTTGTCTTTTAGATCTTTTTCTTCTGAAATATGCAAAGGAACTCTCTGTTGACTCTCTGCTGTTTGGTACAGCATATAATCTCACTGGATACTTATTGTGCAGTGATACATCAGGTGAAGATCAGTATCAGTTTCATAGATACACATAACACTATGAAGAATACCCCCATTTTTAGTACACTTGTAAAAATGTATATATTTACAGATATGTACAGATATTTTAGTCATGTCCTCACAACAATGATGGGCAACCTGGACTCAGAAACTACAATTCAGTACCACATATTCCAAATCACCTCATTCTACTGGTGTCCTACATATACTGTTGGTCATTTCAATAATAATTAACTCCTCTACCTAGCTGAAGAGTTGTGCTAATTAGAATCAGCTGATTCTGGAAAAAAATTGCAGTACTGGATTTTTACTAAAAAAAAAGGTTGCCCATTACTGCTTTGTAGTTTCTATACGTATTGAAATGTGCAAAAGACCCCTCTGCTATCTCTGCTCTTGCACATGCTTAATAAACTGCTGAGATATATTTAACAGTAGTTAACAGTATATCAACAATATATTTTAATATCTGTGTAGGCCAGCACTAACAGCTCTTGAGGGGAAAATGCTGCTCAACCAAGACATGTAGTCTTTTGAAAAAAGCATTTATGGATGGTGTGGCCATTTGACAAAATAAGGCTCCCTGCTGGATGCACTACATTTCAAATGACAGTCGTATTGAATGGGAAAGCTAGCTGTCTCTTTCAATGTGTGTATGTGAAGAAGCTGTGCACTAGAAGCCCTGTATGCTCGACTAAACATTAATCGCTGTTTTGTGTCCTACTGTGTTTTTCTGGCCTACTACTGAAATGACAATTTCCTTAAACATAATTATGACGTGGTTTGCGTGTGGACTAGTGTAGAAAAGTACGACCCAGGCCTGCACTCAAAAGATGCACAGCATGCTTATGTAGAGAAGTAGTCGACACTGGTGTATTCTGGGATTGAATGGAGGAAAGCGCTGTGGCCCCATGTCTATAGCACAGCAGCCAATTTTTCAGGTTCTGATTTTGACTGGCCAGCTGTACAGAGGTTTTTTATTAATTTCATTAGTAACACCTTGCTATTTCGTGCTATTTGGCTGTTGTGACATGGGTCTGTTACATTACAACTATTCATACTATACAATGCTCAGTGGCAAAACTTTTTTTGCAAAATTAACCATGTTGTCCTTGTGTGTGTTGTCCAAAAAAAAACTGTTCATGCTATAAAAGAAGAGTTAGCACCACCAAGTGTGTGAAGGGGGTGTGTTTCACATCCTCGGTGTGGGTGGAAATTACATGTATTTGTCTTGATAACTCAGAGGATCTCACTGACAAAGAGAAATAGAACCACACATCTAAATATGAGGACAGTATAACAAGACCAAACAGTAATTTATTCAGTGGACTACAGCAGTCTCTCTGCCGTGTTTTTATTGTTTTGTTAGAAGCATTTTTTCCAAAACACATGTTGTTCATTCAATGTACATGAGTTGTCCTACAATAAATTGTCCGGTTTACACCCAAGCCTGTTTTTAATGTTTCAGAACCAAAATAATGCGCACACGTATTTTTCACAACCAAAATGATTTCTTTACGTACACATGTTTTTCACTCATGTATGCTGCCATTTTCAAATGGTCTCTAGCGCTGTTTCTAATCCATCACAGTTCCAGAGCCTCAAACTGATGGACTAGTGTGGACAACAGGCAGAAACATGACAACCTTGGTTTTAAAATGGTCTAATGCAGATGTAGGCCACTACTTAAGTCTTTTTGTTATTATTTTTATGTGTTCATGGCCCATATGTGTGTGTGTGTGTGTTTGTGTTTGTATGTGTGTGTGTTTGTGTTTGTATGTATGTGTGTGCGTGCGTGCATGTGTGATCGTGTGCGTGTGTGTGTGCATGTGTGTGTGTGGCTGGCTGGTGGCAAAGCATGAGAGCTGCTGTGCCTGCCTAGTGCTGTCATTTGTGTCTTGGTGAATTTGGCTCTGAGTCCTGCGTGCCCGACATCCAATTAGGACCGAGCACCCGGCTGGGTCACGTGATCAACTGAGCGTGCTCCGATAGCCTCTGGAGTTCTCTAAGCCCGTCCAGGCACTCCCATGGCTCGTGTTAAACCTTCAAACATTGTTTGCCTCAGAAAGCAATTTATCACAATATTGGCTTTGAAAATGCATTATTAATTTGCCTGGCAGGGAAGTTGGTTTTCAAACCATTCACTTGAGTTCCATCTCATCTTTGTGAAAACTAGAGTGATCAAGTACTGTTGGAAAAATATGGAACTTGCTGTGCAGTTTTCATTTTGCTCTAGTTTGAGGTAATATACACTCCAATAAATAAAAAAAATGCTTTGCATTTGGAATGTTTTTTTTTCTGTTGTTGATATTACATTGCCAAAGAAGATGACGATGCCAGTGCCATTTTGTGTGTATGCGCGGCTTAACCCCAGGTCCATCAACAGATTAGTGATATGGTCCTCTCAGAGCAGATTGCCCTGGCTTTGGCCCACAGACTGCCTCGTAGGCAGAGAGGTGTTGTGACTGCTGCTGCTGCTGTGTGTGTGTGTGTGTGTGTGTGTGTGTGTGTGTGTGTGTGTGCATGTCTGTGTGAAGCCATGCCTGGTCTGATCAGCCAAGCACAAAAGGGCTTCATAATCATATTCGTCAAACCTATAGTGTTCCCTAATCATATGAGTTGCTGTCATGGCAGCAGAAATTGAAATGGAAATTTACAGTTTTGCAGAAGAAAGCCAAGGGACGGAATTAGATACACGAACAATGGAATACATTACATTAAGCATTTAGACTTCAGTAAATGTGCAAATTAGTACACTGCTAATCATTAAAACTAACCAGTTATGACCCATTTAAGTTAATGAGTGTGTACTCTTTTAGTTTATTTTTGTAATGGTGTCAGTCATGTTCAAGGTGCTTTGATTCAACAAGAAATAGTATTTCAAAAAAGACCGTTTGTTTGGGAGCGCTTCCTGGACTCAAAGAAAGTTCGGTTGAGGTGCTCCTTGGATGGGAACAACTGAAGATGCAAAAACTGAAGGATATCCAAGGCACTCTCTTTTAGTGAAAATTAAAAAGCCTATATTGTGATGGCTTGGTCATGCTAGACATAAGAAATAGTATTTCCTTTTACAAAGTCTGTTTGGTTATCAAGTATCAAATTGTGTGTGTGTTATAGATTTTACAAGAATGCATTTACACAGTAGTAGGACTACAAAGCAACAACAGCCTTACAATGTAGCTCACCACTGCAGTTCCTGACACAATATTGGGTCAAACTTATTCGAATTTTGAAGAATTTCAAGAGGTATGTGGTCATTTATGTGGTAATGTTTTTAAAAATATTCCCTGTTGCTGGGATGCTGTGGGGATGAGAGTGTGCTTGATAGGCTCACAGAGAACCCTAATAGATCTAGAACCAAAACTCTTTAAAGTACTTTAAACAGATTCTGGAGAACAAAGGTGTCAGACACTACTCTCAATTGACAGTTTGTTGAGGGTCTGTTGTAACTTGTGTCTTTGAAGTTCCTTTGTGTTGCTGGCTGTTTATTCATTTTTGTCTCTTATTACTATTGCATTTGAGTAAGTGCTGCATAATTCAGTGCCCACCTGAAAAAAATGGTGGGCCATAACATCACAATGCTATTTCCCCTTAGTAGTTTTAGGAGCTGTTAAATGTTTCTGGCTATATGTTTATGCTTTCAGTTAGTAAGTGCTTTTTAATTTATACTTACTTGTAAATCTGTAACTACTTAGAGCTGTTGACCCAAAGAGAAGGACTAGGTAGAGAGCAGTGATAGATGTTTTTTTCTTTTTTATCAAATGACTGGTATCGTTGATAAAATCTGAGATGTCAGATGATACTCTGCAGTATTTTTTAATGTATATCCAAATTGTTTCTGTGTTAACCACATATGTGAATCTGCCATTAAGAAGAGTAGTACATAAGTGCTAAGTGATACAGCAACTGGACTACTTCTTCGACCTCTCCAAGACTTTGACAACAAGTGAAGATACCTTACAATTTCGGTGAAACAGTTTAGTGTGAGTCTATAATGGCTAACACCCAAAGATTTTAACACTCAGAGAGGCAGTGTGTTCTTTTGGACTACCAGAGACCGGTGTGTGTCTGTCTGCAGATTCCATATTCCATTTTTAATTAGATATGGCAGATGATTGGTGCAGGGAAAAAATGGAAGGGAAGACTGATATGCAGAGCAATAGGAGGCATGGTACAATGGCAGCCGGCTGTCTTTATCACTGAGGTTTGTAATGCTGGCTCTGTCACACTGTTATCCACCAAGCACGAGCTGATTATAATTCATGACATACCAGTAATTGACAGCTCTGGGAAAGGTTCCGATATTTAAATGTGTGACCTCATTCTTGTTGTGGGGCTGGTGGCATTTTGGGGGCCTTCAAAAGTGATTTTACAGACAAAGACAAGAAGCACCATTTTCATCACACAGCATTCTCTATGATTGTGTCATAGAGAATGAATAGAAAAAAATAATAAATGAAAAATGAGTAGCAGGAGAAAAATGTGAGGAAAGTAGTTATAGTACTGACATTGAGAACAAGCATATTGTAATTGTATTGTGCCACTGAGGTATTTAATGTGCTTACATACTGCCCTAATACCAACAAACTCCATAAAACACCAACACTTGGGTTAGTGTGGACCATTACACAGACATGCCTTTGTTCTTGCTGGATGGTAGCTAGCTGGAAAAAAAGTAATCTTTCTCAGTTACAGCCAAACTTCTGTCTACGTTAGATTAACCTCAAATATGTATCTGTCTACAATGATAATACTGTACCTCCTGCTACACCTCTGTTTTCTCCCCATAACATCAATTATTTTGCAGAAACCAATACTGGTCCAGTATTTCTATGACAGCAGTGTAAGGTTTTATTAATTATGCCTCTTGGCTTACCCTCCCATCTCAAGCCTAACTGTGACTTTGTTTGCTAAATGAGAAAACCTGGCAGGAAAGAAGCAAGCAATAAGCAACCTGGATTCAGAAACTACTATCCAATACTGCCTTTGTGCCAAATGCAGGTGATTACAATGGTTAACACTTCTACTTTGCTACAGAGCTGTGCTAATTACAATCAGCTGATCCAATAGATGGCAGAAACAAATGGAGTTGTACCAGGGTGCGTTTCTTGAATGCAAAGTTGCTAACTTCTTAGCAACTACCATTGTTGGTACTTCCGAAGTACCACTCCAGAAGCTACCTTGCGTTTCTCGAAGCCGACTATGGTAGTGCTCTACTTCGGTATAGTAGTGGGAACTTCGATAGAAAAGAACCTTCTAGGGTTTTTTTTTTAAACCTTCGTTGCAGAGATACTTCCAAAACTCTGAAGTAAAGTTGTGTAGGTCCTACTACAGCTCTGAAACCAAAGCACTAGCATTATTTTAAAGGTTGACCCCACCCATAGCAAAACGTGCAGTAGATCTCTGACTGTAAAATTCAAATATCTCGTAATCTTGCAGTACAGTGAAATTCAATTAGTTTGTAGAGGTTGCTATAATACAGCTCATAGGACTTTTAAATGGCCAATTCATGTTATCTCATTTTTCTTGTTAAAACCCCATGACAAGACTTAATGATTTAATGGGTTAAACAGCAGTATTATAGTCACCTCTACAAACTGATTGAGTTTCACAGAGTTTGGACTGTAGAATTATGATATATTTGCATTAGAAGTTGGCCTTCAATTGGACCTTTTGCTGTTATCAACAGTATATGCATTTGCTAGGAAACTGATATGAGCCAAACAGATGTGATTGTCAGTGGCACAACTGGTAGCTTGATTGTGGGCAAAGAAGGTTTTTGAAGATAGATGTAGGTTCGAGACTGAGTGAAGACAAATTGTATGACTCAAATATTTGTGTGGCATAGTGTTTCACAGCCATAGGAGTGTAGATTTATATTGCTCTACTCTGTAGTTTGTTTGGGTTATTGATTGAATGAGAGCAATGCTAATTTTACTGTACCAAGATGCGAATCTGTGACTGAAAACAACAGCATTCCTACTGAGTGTATGATGAGTATTGACTGTAGTAAAGTGAAGGCTACAGACTACCAGGCGTACATTGAGATTTTAACCCATGACTATATAGAACAAAAGTATCAGAGGCAAGCAACTTTGTCTCTGTGCTATGAGCAAGCGGCAGAATAGTGTTCTGATGAAGTATATTAATAGCAGAGAGGAATGATGTCAAGACGCTGTTGGACCTACATTCCTTCACTACATGTGTCGCTGTTGAAATTGGGCCAAGTTTTAGCACTTCAGTTAGTTTTGGCCAACGTTTACCATACCGTAATCATTTATTATTGTCACTATTGTATGATCTCAACAAGGACAAGTACATGTCTTAAAAGGAAATAGCAGTGTTATGGTCTGTCAACAAAAAGTTAGCCATCCAATTAAAATGGCTGTCCCCTGCTTTTCCTTCATTGTTTCCATGCTCCACACACTGAAGTGGGAACATAAGGCAGTACCCACAATGGTAGTTCTACCAAAGTACGAGAGCTTCAAGAAACTTTAAGATAGCTACTACCATAGTAGATACTTTAATGATACAATGGTAGTAGAATGCTAACCTAGCAAACTGTTTGAGAAACGCACCCCTCAATTGTAGCTTCTGAAGCCATAATGCCCATCCCAGAAAAGGAATTGGACTTCAGTACAACATTACACATACCCACTGGGAAAAACAGACCAAGATATTGCTGCTATATTGTGCTAGAATGACGCAAAGTGCACTCAGAGTAGTGCTCCAATGAATTAGACATTATCAAGGCCTTTTCCTCTCCATTAGGGATTGAAAGAGCTGTTAACTGTGAATGGCAGAGTTGTGCTCTGTGTGAGTAACACTGGGCTCCAACAGAGGATGGTTGTTTTGAGAGAGGATTGGTAGGCTACTATTTTTGGAGCTGCTCCCTGAGTGAAGAGTGACAATAGGGGACATGAACAAGGGAACAGAGATCACTGATAAGAACTGCTCCTTTGGGAGGTCCGTGATGTGAACAACAGGTCATGGGGGTTGGGGATGGAGTCAGTCAGTGCTAAATATCTTTAGCAGTTTAAGTTTAATTGCATTTAGCAGCTTGACTCCCACACAGATACACATCCTTAACTCCTTCCTCCTTACTACCCACTCCCTCTTCTTCAAATCTCTTTCACCCCCTCTCTATCCACCTCTGTTACTAGGCTGGTGCTTTTTGCCTCTATTGTGTGTGTCAGGGCTTGCCAGGCTGATGTGTTCTGGTGGCTCTTCACAGTGGGGTGAGCCACGAAAAACTGGAAAAACAATTGATGAGATTGTTAATTGATTGATCAAATTATTCCTTCTTACTACCTTGCTTTGCCACCTCTCTCACTATCTACCAATCTCCACTCAATTTCTTAGGGGTATTTCAAGTAGGTGGTTTAGTGACTAACCCAGCTGAGTTAACTCAGAGTAAGCGCTAAACCATTTGCACTGAGTTAACATACCCTACTAAACCTGCTTTCTGGGACACCCCCTGGGCAGGTGGTCACTTGTTAAGAGTGTGTGTGTGTGTGTGTGTGTGTGTGTGTGTGTGTGTGTGTGTGTATCAGGTCGTGCCTGCCAGGCTGACGTGATCTGGTTGCCCCACACTAGCATGAGCCATGGGAAACTGGTTTAATGATTGGCCTGTCAGTATCCAGCTCTACAGCTGACCTGACTGCTTGCTTGCCTGGCTCTATCTGGGGTCCCCTGTGGAACACTATAAAACAGGAATGTAAAATTAGGTGTGCTTGGCCCAAAACACATTGGTTACAAAAGCAGTCAGCCAAACACAAGTAGCCTCCTGACTGGATGGGTCTGATTGACAGGTGGGCAAATGAGAAATGGAGGCTGGAGTGTTTGTGGTCTGCTAAGTGAGCTCCTGCTCCCCTTGTCCCAACCCATGTGCCACCAATGTGTGTATTGGTTAGGTCAGCTCAACTCTCTACTTTCATTTATTGTTGGCCTAGCAGAAAGGCAGGACCCCCTAAGCTTGTTTTGCCGATATGATTTTTTTATAAAGGTAATGAAATGTTAAATCAAGTCACACCCTGAGACATTTTCATTCAACACCTCCACCCCACTTATCTACCTACCTATCCACCCCCACCACCCACACACCCCATGTGGATAGTTTGATGGCAGACGAGATGTCAGGTTGCTGTTATATTCTACCTGAATAGCTTGCTGCTGATCATCAGATCACAACCTGAGATTTTCAACCCCCACCTCCCCACAAAACACAAAAACAGTGTGTACCCCATGTCGGTAGTTTGCTCTGGTTGGTGAGATGTCTGGTTGTTAGTAGTTTCTACCTGTACATCTTGCTCATAATCATTACCTTCTCATGCTTAATGATTAACATGTCGTCTCCAAGCCCAATGTCACAACTAATGAAAGAGGACTGGCTCCCTTGCTCTGGTGTCCCTTTGTTTTATAGTTTCATCAGACATTGAACTGACAGTACTTAGCAACGCTAACAAAAGAATTTCACTTCATCGCATAAAGATATCTCAGGACCTATTTTAGAGTATGGGGAAATAATATGTGCTGAAGTTTGACTAGTGATGCTATGAAATCTAAACTGGTTGTGTGTGCATAAATGTGAGCTAATAGGAGAGAATTTAAGTCCGCCCTCAAAGTATACCTCAAACAAATAACACACAATTCAGTGATCTCATAGTGAATTTATATTTACCCCCCCCCCCCATCCCCCCTGCCAAGTACACCCCTGTGTGTCTCTCTCTGTGCCTGCCTGTGTATGTGTGTGCCTGTGTGTGTATGCTTGTGCTGTTCTAGCTAGCCAAGGTGTGTGTGTGTTTGTGGATATGTGTGTGTGGTTGCTCTGTCCTAGCCAGGCAGTGTGTGTGTGTGTGTGTGTGTGTGTGTGTGTGTGTGTGTGTGTGTGTGTGTGTGTGTGTGAGTGTGAATGTGTGTGTGGTTGCTCTGTCCTAGCCAGGCGATGTGTATTTACAGTGAGCTGACTGTCCCCAGAGGAGATCTCGCATGTCTGGTTGCCAGGCCCACTCATCAATCAGCTCCTCAGCGCAGTGGTGTCTGCCCCTGGAACAAACAATCACAGCCAGCCTCCATGCTGCTGCTGTTTATTATCGGACCCCGTGCTCGTACATCACCCCACAACAGCCTCCTCCCTGCCCCGCCCACACAAATATGCAGCTCCCTCTTTTGATAAAACTGTTTTGCTTCTTCAGACATGTGCATAAGCCTGAAAACCAGTGTGTCCTGTTGGGGTGTGTGTGTGTGTGTATGTGTATGTGTGTGTGTGTGCGTGTGGCATGTGTGCCTGCATGTTGTGTGTGAGCTTGTTGCATGTTGTATGTGTGCATATGCGTGCTTGTGTGTGTGTGTGTGTGTGTTTGCAGTGTGTGGAAAGCATGCACCTAGTAAGCTGTTTCCTTGGAGCTTTATGCGTGCCCTCTGCCTTCTGCTGAAGCTGACCATGAATAGTGTTTTCATTACCCTCTGAACGAAGATCAGAGCTACATGGGAAGACCACTCCTCTCTCTCTCTCTCTCTCTCTCTCTCTCTCTCTCTCTCTCTCACACACACACACACACACACACACACACACACACACACACACACACACATTCTATTTATCTGTGCCTGTCTTTCCCTGGTACCTTAGTTTCTCTGGAAAGACTGTTCCTTTTTCCCGGTTTCTCTCTATGTCTCTCTCTCAATCTCTAACTCTAACTCTCACTATCTCAAATTCAAATTCAGATTCAAATTTAGCATTACATTATTAGCATGACTGTTAAAATACAGTGTGTCCAAAGCATAAAGGAGAATAGAACATTTGCATTTGCAAAATAACATTACAACAATAATGTTTTATAGAGAGATAATAGTGAGATCTCTTTCTCCAAGATCCATATCTGTTTTCTCTCATACCTTAGTTTTCTTGAACTCCTCTTGTCTTCCTGTATATCTCCTTTGGCCAGCCTGCTTTCCTGCCTCTTGTGTGTGTATATATGTGTGTGTGTGTGTTGGCATGGCGATGGTGTGGTGATGGTTTGACCAGTGCTGTAGTGTTGTGCAAAGGTGGGAATAAACAGACATTCACATTAAACTAAGCAACAAGGTTCCCAAAGCTGCTAAGTTTAAAACAAAGCCTTAAAGTATAATTGTGTGTGTGTGTGTGTGTGTGTGTGTGTGTGTGTGTGTGTGTGTGTGTGTGTGTTGGCATGCCAGGGTGGTGATGAGTTGACCAATGTTGTATGTAGAGGTGGGAATAAACACACACAGACAGAAACATTCACATTAAACTAGGCAATGAGCTTCTCAGAGCTGCTCAGTTCAAAAACGAAGCCTTAAAGAGTAATTGTGCTAAAGTGCACTTAAGTGCTCATAGCTGATTGCATTAGTACTGCGCTGATTGTCCACTGTGATTTGTTGGAGTAATTTGTCGCTACAGTGCTCCAGAAATGTCAGCAGAGGATGAAAACATCAGCGCGGTCGTGGGTCGCTATAAATCCACTTAGTAGTAGTCCTTTGTCTGGTGTGATTTCAATGGGAATGCATAATATCTAAAAAAAAATGTCACAATATCACAACATATAATTACATTATATACATATCTCAAAACATGGCTTAGCTGCAGTAAGTGGTACATTTTTTATAACCTACATGTCTTTGAGTTCCAAATGTCAAAATATTTGGCAAATTAGATGGAGCCCTACTGCCCTTGATACCCTCCCTCGAAACAAAGACTGCTTATTGCTATAAATCTAGTTGGTAAACAAGTCCTCCATTTAAGGGGTTTTGATATTATAACCGCAGCTACTACATGATTCATAGCCATAGGTTTAACTCACAGAGAGTAGGCACTTTGTTTGAACTTTAAAAGCTATTGGTTCTACCTTCAATTTTTGTTGACTGGCTACCAAAAATGTTAGCAGTACATGAAAACATCAGCACAGTTACAGGCTCCTGTAAATCTAGTTAGTAAATGAAGGCCTCCATCTGATGATTTTCAAAATTGTAGCCGTGGCCAGCACGATTCATTCACAGCACGCTTTTCTCCCCCCTCATTAGGCCGCTCGATAGCAGGTCTCCCTTTAAGGTTTACGTGATGATCTGGCCCTAGCACAGCTTAGTCACGGCAAGGTCTGTTTTAATCTCTGGTTATTGATCACTAGTGTATATATTGCCAGCACTAATCCAATTAGCCTTTTTTGCTGGGATGGCAGGTCCATGCATAAGCAAAGATGCTCTATTCAGCAATATTTTTCCAGGATGCTGGAGAATATGCTGGAGTTTGGTCTTTAACACAGATGTATGGCTGGTGAATGCACTGACATGGTGGTTTGCTTTTGTGTGTGTTTTTGAGAGGTAGATATAGAGAAGTAGACCAGATATATTTATATATGTGCGGGCAGCTGTGACCTAATACTTAAGGAGTTGGTTTTGGGATCTAAAAATGTAGAGTGAGTGATTAACCAGCGCTCTCCTTACATCCTCATCCATGGCTGAGATACCTTTGATGAAGGCATCTAACCCTAGCCTGGCCATACCAGCTCTCGTACTGACATGGTGGTTTGTTCTTGTTTGTGTTTGTTTGACAGGTGGACGTAGAAAAGTAGTCACGGAGCCTGCAGCGCCACCATGAGGTCGGAGGCCTGGCTACTGTCCCTCACCCTTTTGCAGGTGGTGGGAGCCGGCTTCCCCGAGGACACTGAGCCCATAAGCATCTCACACGGCAACTGTGAGTACACATGCGTACACACAAACACACACATACACATACATGAACACAACCTACATGGGGCGGTGTGCGTACAAACACAATAGTAATTCTGTACCACAGATAAATGTGGAGACTCAATAAAGATGGTGGTTGGAAAATCAACCAGCTATCCAGGCTCGTCCATGCTTCTCTCTAAATTACAATAAATATTCTAAGCTTACAGTTGGTGTACCTACTGCTACCAGCCCTACATAAATATGTCTGGAACAGGAGTTTAGTTACAATGGCAGCTTATTCCTAAGAAGGGTTAAGAGGGTCCCAATCATTACCTGTATGTTAAAGACTGGGAGAGAGGAAACCATCTCTTCACACCTCATCTCTTAGGGCAGTGGTCCCCAACCACCGGGCCGCGGACCGGTACCGGGCCACGGAGCAATTGCTACCGGGCCGCGCAAGAAATAATCAATATGGAACGTTTCGTCATGAGACAAAAAAGCAGACACTACGACTCAACCCGCTAAACAAAAGCTCTACCATTACCATATCAGTTGGTGGAAAACTATTCCAAATTGACGATGATGGCCCATCACGCATCCACCAAACTGTCCACAGAACTGTTCAACAGTGATCACTCGACCATTAGCGGGCTATCACTCACCTGAGACTTGTTGCTAGGCCTGTCCAGGACTTCAGTCACCAAACATTTGGACCCATCAACCTTTCGGCCGGGTCGTTATGCTATTGTCCTGACCCGTTTAGCATATGTATCAGCAGACCTCCCTCCGGTGATCAGCCACCACATAAATCTGAACCCCAACATCGGTTTTCAGAGTAGTACATCGGAGAAGGAATCCGTGGCTCAGGCACCCGCAGCAAAATGAGCAACAAACAGATGTCTTTGGAGAATTTCTTTGCGAGGGGGAAAAGACCCAGTGAAAAGACAGAAGAAGAGTCTGCTTCCAAGAAAAAGAAAGCGTTTAACAGCCAATACCAGGAGTCCTACTTGAAATATGGTTTTATCTCGGTAGGTGATTCCCACATACCAAGCCCGCTCGGCATCATATGCGGCGAACGGCTCTCTAACGAGGCAATGAAGCCTTCAAAACTGCTTCGCCACTTGGAGACCAAACACCCGGCATTAAAAGACAAGCCCCTGGAGTGTTTTGAAAGAAAAAAACAGGAACACGAAGGACAGAAGAAATTACTGAGGACCACCACGTCCACATCAGTAAATGCGAATGCACTGAGAGCATCATACTTGGTGGCTAACCGCATTGCTAAGGCTAAAAAGCCATTCACTATTGGTGAAGAATTGATCTTGCCCTCCACTAAAGATATTGTCCGTGAACTTCTAGGAGAGGATGTTGTTAAAAAGATAGCACAGGTGCCTCTGTCAGCCAGCACCGTTACACGGTGCATTGAAGAAATAGCCGAAGACATTGAAACACAATTGTTGGAGAGGATTAATACATCACCGTGGTACGCACTCCAGGTTGACGAATCTACAGATGTTGACAACAAGGCACTACTACTTGTGTATGTGCGATATGTTTATCAGGAGGATGTGCATGAGGATATGTTGTGTGCACTACCGTTGCCAACCAACACCACATCCGCAGAACTGTTCAAGGCGCTGGATGCTTATATATCAGAAAAACTGAAATGGCCCTCTTGTGTGGGCATATGCACAGACGGAGCTGCTGCCATGACCGGACGGCTGTCTGGTTTAACTGCGCGCATTAAGGAAGTTGCGCCTGAATGTGAATCTACACATTGCATCATTCACAGAGAAATGCTGGCAAGCCGAAAAATGCCACCAGAATTGAACAGTGTATTGAATGATGTTGTTAAAGTTATTAACAACGTCAAAGCACAAGCCCTTAACTCGCGCCTGTTTGAGCAGCTTTGTGAGGAGATGGATGCGGAGCACAGACGTCTTCTCCTATACACCGAAATAAGATGGTTATCCCGAGGGAAATCGCTGGCCAGAGTGTTTGAATTACGAGAGCCGCTGCAAAGATTTCTCTCAGAAAAGAAGTCACCGCTGGCAGCGCATTTCAGTGATGAGGATTGGGTCACAAAACTGGCGTACCTGTGCGACATATTCAACCTGCTCAACGAACTCAATTTGTCACTTCAAGGAAAAATGACAACTGTCTTCAAGTTGGCAGATAAAGTAGCTGCATTTAAAGCAAAATTGGATTTGTGGGGACGGCGCATAAACAGATGCATATTTGACATGTTTCAAATACTGGCAGGGATTTTGGGTGAAACTGAGCCTGAGCCTTCATTCACCCAACTGATGCACGATCACCTGTCTTTGCTGTTGAAGGAGTTCGAGCACTACTTCCCAACCGCAAAAGACCCACGAACTGGCAAGGAATGGATCCGTGACCCATTCGTCAACAAGCCAGCTGAACTCTGCATGTCTGTGCAAGAAGAAGACCAACTGTTGGAGATCGCAAATGACGGCGGCCTTAAAAGACTGTTTGAGACATCAACTCTGCCGGTGTTCTGGATTAAAGTCATGGCAGAATACCCTGAGATCGCCGCCACAGCAGTGAAAACCCTGTTGCCATTTCCGACATCCTATCTTTGTGAAGCGGGGTTTTCTGCAGTGACAGCAACAAAAACAAAACAACGGAGTAGACTAGGCATAAGCAACACACTTCGGGTGTCAATGTCTTCTATCACTCCCAGATGGGGCCGTCTCATTGCAGAGAAACAAGTGCAGGGGTCCCATTGATTTGACGTTATGTTTGAACGTCGGAATGTTGAAATATTGTTGAATGTTGAAGGAATGAAAATAAAATTTTATTTATAAATGTATCTGGCGCATCTGTATCTTATTTTGAAGGTATATTTAAAGTAAACGTTAAAATAGCGACCAGTCATGCTCTGAGAATGACCCCCCCGCCGCAGTAAAATTGTCAAGCGCGTTCACCGGTCCGCGGTGATAAAAAGGTTGGGGACCACTGTCTTAGGGCACAGACACAAAGCTCTGATTGTAATAGAATGATTTAAGAACACAAAATAGGAATACAAAATAATAAAAAAGAAATACATTAACATTAGAAATGTTATGTACAAGATTACAGGTGTTATTCAGATTTCTTCAAAACACACACACATACACACACACACACACACACACACACAGGATGGGGTGGGAGCTCATAAATATTTCACATGGCAACAGTAAGTAGACACACACTTGTGCACATGCCCACACACACACATACACTTGGACACATACAAACACACATACACATCAGAGGTTTAAAAAAAGATTGTTTAATTTCCATGGGCACACATGGGCATAGATACTGTGTTACTGTATTGTCAACATATACACTAATACATACTTGTGTATAACATTTTCAAGTATTTTGGCCCAAGGCAGCTTTAAAATGAAATGCCACCCATCTCTTACATTTCTACTTCGTACTTTCTATCCACGCCCTTTAACTCTTTAAGCATAGTCTGCTTATGCTTTCCCCTTTCTTTGCCACCCCCCCCCCCTCGCTTCCTCTCTCTGCCCTTCTTCTCCTCCACTGTCTGCTCTGTTCTCTCTCTCTCTCTCTCTCTCTCTCACTGACACACATATGGGCCCTCTGCATTTGGAATTTAAAATGTAATTTGGTGCAGCTCAGGGGAGCACAGTAAAAATGTTAACTTTAAAACGGGTAAAATAGTGTTTCAAATTGACTCTTTCCCACATCAAAGGGTAATCCTGTCTAGTTTCTATCACAGTTCTGAGGTTTCTGTTAGTACTGTTTCTGACAGTATTCAGGCTAAGATGAATGTGTGTATTCATACATGCTATAAAAAGCACACAGAGGTGCACACACATCCAAACTATTTATCAGGTGCAGGATCCAGCAAATACAAAACAAAGCAAAGGGATTGTCCAAACACTGATGCCCCTGAAAAACAAAAACATGCACACATAGTAATGCCTGGCCTCTGGGGAAAGGCCAGAATAGTCTGAAACGTTGTGTGTGCATCATTACTGTTTTCAGGAACATTTCATTAATTGATAATTTTCTTCAACATTTTCCAAAAATGTCTTCAATATTGTTTTGTGAACTGTTGTTATTTGATGTTATGTTAAGCTTCAACAGTATGCTTCTTTACATTTCTCTTCTCTAGAGATTATGGGACTGATGTTTTCTTGTTATATTTTAGATACGAGGCAATATCCTGCTTTTGTTGGCCATAAACCAGGAAAAAACAACACGCAACGACATAAACTGGACATTCAACTGATTGTTATCATGAACCGGACACTTTACATTGCTGCAAGGTTAGTTCCTCTTCTTATCCCTGAGCCTGCTGAGATGCCTAGTTTAGATGTAAGCCAAGATGCACTTGACTACCTTATTACAGTTTTTCTGAATTGCTAAAGCACAAAAACCAATTGGTTGGCCCAATTGCCCAATTGCTTTAGCTACTTCTCACAACTGCTCAATACCTTAAATGGTTTAAGGTATTGACAAAAGAGTGAGCAGTTGTGAGAAGTAGCTAAAGCAATTGGGCAATTGGGCCAGCCAATTGGTTTCTGTGCTTTAGCAATTCAGAAAAACTGTAAGTGGTAATATTAGATTACATGTACTTGCTAAAATACTTCAAACAAAAATATATTTTGGGAATGCAGTACAAATGAAAACTACAAGTGCTGTATACAGTGCTGCAAACAAGAGATCACTGGGCTTTACTATATCATGCCTTTGGGTTTGGTCAGGCCACAGCACCTCATCCACATTACAAGCAATGATGTCCCTTGCCAGGTAACAGGGAAAGAATGCCCTGACGTGTCATATCTATCCTGGACACTGTTCCTGGCCTATGGCACAGGCCAATTCCATGGCCTCTAAGAAATTTCATAGATCGCCATCAACCCATGGACGAGAACGTGATCTATAATGGTGACTCTAATTTGGTTAGCAGAAAAAAATCACTCTTCCTCTTGTTCGTCCTCTACCTCCTCTTCCTCGCTCTGTCCCTCCCTCTCTTGTCTCTGATTGACAGCCATTTTCAAGCTGCAACCTTCTTGTGGCTCTCAATTGGCTTACATTGGTGGTGTCAGGTCATTTGGAATGAAATAATAAAGTTTTGACTCATTGTGCTTAGCTACTGCCATGTGTGCTTTATTGATGATCAAATGGGGAGAAGAATGTTCAACATTTTGAATCACATGTGTCCTACACTGCAAAGTGTGTTTTGACAATGAGAATGTGTTTAGAGTTTTGCAAAGAGGAGGCATGAGTTTTGCAAAGTGTGTTTTGACAATGAGAATGTGTTTAGAGTTTTGCAAAGAGGAGTCAGTGAGTTTTGCAAATTGTGTTTTACTACCTAAAATGGTTTAAGGTATTGACAAAAGAGTGAGCAGTTGTGAGAAGTAGCTAAAGCAATTGGGCAATTGGGCCAGCCAATTGGTTTTTGTGCTTTCGCAATTCAGAAAAACTGTAAGAATGCTCTGTATACAACCACATTGAGTAAGCGTCTGTATGTCCATAGGTAAGCAGAGACCATTAGGGAGGTAGATGGTAATTATTAGCTGTGTTTGGATTTAATGAAGAGGTACTGAATGGCACAAATGCAAGGCAATCAATTGGATTTTTTACAGTGGAAAGTAATAATTAATCCATGATAAAATTCTATCTTCAGAATATAAAACACAGCAGAGGAGAGAGAGTGAGAGAGAGGGAGAAAGAGATAGAGAAAGAGAGAGAGAGAGAGAGAATGCTTTTTAATATTTGCATATTTTTTAGGCTGTAATCCACAATGCCTTTTAATCATCTGTAATGCTAATTGCATTCCCAAAAAAACTGGCTCTGTGTTAATTATGAATTTAGGTCATGTTTGTAGTGGCTTGTTTTTGTTGCTTTTCTCCAGACTGTCCCTTGTGTGTTACTTAATCCTGTACTGTATTAATTCTGTGTTTGTAGATGTTTGCCAGTACTGTTGTTTATTGGGAATTCACCAGCCTGGTTAGGTGTTGTTATTGTCTAAACTGTGTACTTGAAACAAAATCCACCAAACAAAATTCAGCATATAATGCCTTAGCCACACACACACACAAAGTTTTTGTTAAATAACTCAATGACCATTTCACCCAACAAAATTACATTTTTGTGATATGGAGGAATATTGACCCAACCCTTACATACTCACTTATAGCATAGCGCGACCTAGTGAAATGGGTAAAATTCATTCAACAGTTCATATCTTGGCGTTTAATTGCCCAAATTTGGTCAGATGTGACATGCAAACTCTACATAACTTTCTTTGAATGTGCACCAAATTCTGTGACATTTCGTTTCCCACCAAAGCTAGAAGTCTGAAAACTGACTCAAAAATATTACCCAAGACAACAATTTTGTTTTAGTATGTCGGTGTTACAGAGGTGCATCAACACAGCCCATACAAACTCACTTGTTGCATAGCACCACCCATCATCATCATCATTTTTTCCCATGTGACTCACACACTTTTCACAGCAGTCTCTTAGTTTCGGGCATTGCAACTGTGATGGATTGAAAGCGAAGCCAGTGACAGCAGAATTGGTAGCCTACAGAAAAAAAAGCCAACACGCCAGCACAACACTACGTCCCTGTTTTGGACAGACTTTTTATCTCTACCGCTCCCCTCTCTTTGCCTCTTCCACTTTTGCCCTTTTTCCAAAACCATTTGTGAAATACCAACATGAACGTGGCCTTTATCTCTACTCCTCTCCTTTTTATACTTCTACCACGACTCTGCCTTTTTCCGTCTTTTCTGTGTGTGAGCCCACTGTGATATAGATCCACACTGTACATCCATGTGTGAGGCTCTTTTCTCTCAGTTGTGCTATCCTTTTCATTTTTCATACACCTTACACTCTCTTTATCTCTACCTTCCCTCTCCCACCTGTTCCACTCTGCCTCTTTTGCCTCTCATGGCAATAATGTTGGCATTAAAATGTCGTTGGTCAGTGTGGATTCTCATGTTGGTGTAGTTAGTGATATTGTTGTAGTTCTCGGTGTGAATGGGTCTTACCCATCCCCCACCTACCTCTTCCACTCTGTCTCTCTCCTCTCTCTCCACTGCCTGACTGCACTGTGGCAGAGGGGACACACTAGGGACAGTAAAACCTTGTGTGCAAAGGTGGATCAGGCAGGCTTGTGTGTAGTTAAGCTGTCTCTTCTCGTGCCAGTCTCTAGCCTGCAGACACCCAGGCAGCAGTGTTTTCCACCAGGGATTTTGTCAGTCAAGGCTGGTGGTTGGCCAGGGAGGTACATGGCTATGGTTGAGAAAGATATAATTTCAAAATGATTCATATTAGTCCCTCACATCATGTTTGTGTTAAGCTTTTTATCTGGTATGAATGGAGGACAACTGATAAAGTACGTATTGTGCTATATATATGAATATGTATAAAATTCAATTGCCTAATTTAAAGTTTGACTGGGACAACTTAGTTAAAGTGGGAGGATGGTTATGTTGGTACAGTGGCTGCCCTAGCAAATAAAGCACCAAGGTAGACATTGTATTACATTATCATTCATATCTCTAGTTTCATGGGCAGAGAGCTCCGAAATATCAGACATTAAACTGTAGCGCTGCATATAAAATGACACACACCCACATAGTCTTCACGGGTTTCTTGACCTAACTGTCCACCACCATTCACTGTATGCTGTTTGCTAGGAACACCTTAAGCCCCCAATGCATTCTGTGGCAATGTAGTTCTACCAACACAGCATAAAACAACACAGGATCCATCTTGTAACCCAGGTTGCAGTGCCAGCTAGCTGCTAGCAGGCAGGATCCAGCTTGTTACCCTGGCCCAGCATAGCAAAGCATCGCATTCCTCTGCCTTGGCAACGGCAACCCACCCATAGCATTTCCCACAATTCAGCTCTGCTCAAAGGGAGAGAGATAAAAGACATGTCAAATGATTAGGTCCATGGTCATGTTGCAAATAACAAAATGCCATTAGTCTTCATGTTGAAAATAATGATTAATATTGTACCTTGACATGAAGGGTAGGAAGTGTAAAAGGAAATGTGATCATTATAGCAAAAATCAAAAGTTAATGACATCCATGTTAAAAATAATAATTAATATTGTACCTTATTAAATGAATCATAGTGACTCTGATATGTTAGCAAATAACTAAAACTTAATGACATTTATGTTAAAAAATATGATAATATTGTACCTTAACATGAAAGATAGTAATTCTAATATGTTGACAAAAAACGAAACCATAAGGACATCTATGTTGAAAATAACAAATAATATTATACCTTAACATACATGGTAGTAAAAAAACATTGCCACCGATGAACATACTCAAACGAAGAGCTGAGGTTTACAAACAAGAAAGAAATAGCAGGAGTGCAGTGTGAGATAAGGAAGAAAGAAGGATAAGATAAATTAAGAAAGATAAATTAACGAGTGTGAGAGTAGATGACTAAAGGAGTGTGTAGATGAATGAAGGATCCGTGGGGAAGAAAGGAGCCTTTGGGGAAGGAAGTTTTCTCTGGAGGGCTGCATGACTCACAATTATGCTGTCAGCTTGTGAAATCCCGCTAAAGCTTCGTTAATGATGCGGATTACGTTTCCTTACCTTCTATTCAGTCCACAATTCACCCCAGCGCTATTTTGTGACTGTGTGTTTATGGGTGTGTTTTAATGTGTGTGTGTGTGTGTGTGTTTGGTTTTACATGTCTGTTTTGTATCATTTTGTGCATTCACATAGGCCATTGATGCGTGTGTGCATGTGTGTGCTTATGTTTCTGTATTGTATCATTTTGTGTAGTCATGTAGGCCATGGAGGTGTGTGTATGTGTATCATTTTGTGCATTCATGTAGACCATGGATGGGTGAGTATGTGTGTGTTTGTGTGTGTGTGTGTGTGTGTGTTTGGGGGGGTATGAGTGTGTGTTTATTCCCTTTATTTGTGACAGGTTCCCATACAAAATGTAAATGAGAGTGCCCTTCGAGAGCAGAGAGAGCTAGAGAGAAAAGTAGAGAGAGAGAGAGAGAAAAAAAAGGAGAGAGAGAGAGAGAAGGAGAGGGAGAGCAGGAACAAGGGGCAGAGACAGAGACAGGGGCCTGGCGGCAGGATTACCATCCCTCCGTGGCAGGGTGCCCACTCTGGGCCCTTATCATGCCATTCACCCCTCACTGGGGCTCCTGTCTCCCTTGACTTTGCACTGGAGAAATACGTGTGCCTATGTACGTGTGTTTTTCAGTGTATGTGTGTGTGTGTGTGTGTGTGTGTGTGTGTGTGTGTGTGTGTTTGTGTGTGTGTGTGTGTTTCTGTTTGTGTGTAAAACTATATGATGTGTGTGTATGTGATGAGTTTGTGTGATGAATGTGTGAAAGACCCCCTAAGCCTGGAGGGGGGGGAAACAAACAATGCGGAAGAGTTTTTGGGGGGCCCTCAGTCCCCCCACCTCCCACCCACACACACACACACACACACACACACACATGATCTAATCCCCAGAAGAGGCAACTGGGACTTGTAGGGGAGTACAAGGACAGAGAGGGAGAGAGGGTGTACCCCCATTTTGTGACAGGGGAAACTTGTATGGGGAGAGAAAGACAGGGTGGGGGTACCCCAATTTTGTGACAGGTAGGTGTGGGGCTGCATACTAATCTGTCCGCCCTTCCCTTCCTTTCCCTTCCCACCACCCCCGGGAGTAATTGTCCAACAAAGGAACCACCAGATGGACGCCACTGGTCTGAGCCTTTGCCCCCACGGAAAGGAATTGGGCTCTTATGAAAACGGCATTCTTTCACAACAAAGAACCCCCTTTCTCTTCCAACAAGTCCGGCCACCCAATTCCCCTCTTCTTTTCCCTCTCTCCTCCATGAAGACCACAGCCTCCCCACCCTTCCTCTCCCCTCCTACACTCTCCAAATCTCCATGGGTAGAGACTGTCCCTCTCACCTCCTCTCTCTCCCACAGCTGCTGTGCCCTCCAGTGACCTGAAATTCTAATGAAGTGGGGCAATTCCATATTACGGAGGATGAGTACAGTTCTACAGCCAAAAACAGCAAATGCTTCAATTTCATGCAGTTTTTCACACAACACAAATATTATATCAGCATTATGGATGAGGAATTGCACAGTGGCAGACTTTAAGGGGGCAGTGTGACATTAAGGGGGCCAGTGAAGTGGTGTCCTCTTAAAGATCTACTCGTGTATGTAAATAGAAATAAGTAAATTTGGAAAAGCACAAGGGGAAACTGCAATCCTCTTCCATCTTCTCAGAGAGCACCCCCCCACACACACACACACGCACACATACACACACACACAAACACACTCCAGACACAGCAGGTGGAGGCTCTCCCTCTTATCCTCTCTCTCTTCAGCACTGCTGTGCCCGCCGAGTGCTCCACTGTGCTGGGCTCAGAAAAGTGTGTGGAGGTCCTGGAATCACGTGGAGGGGTGGGGGAGGTGGCAACATGCACTGTGGAGCTGGAATTCTAATGGAGTGGCACACTGCGTGACATTTATTTAGGGGGCTAGTGAAGCAGGGGGAAGCTTGCAAGTGGCCATTTGCATTTAAGTGTTTTCCAACTAAATTTCAGCAAGCTATTCGTAAGAGCTGGAATTATAATGGAATGGCAGTCTGTGTGACTGTTCATTTAGGGTGGCTAGTGACATGGTGTCCTTTTAACGTCCACATAGTCATTCCATATGTAAATTTGGCCAATCGCTAACTAGATCGCTGTTTCATGCTCACACCATATGACATTTTGTGGGTATTATTCTAAAAAGAGAAACCACTTAATTCTTGCAAGATAAACTCTCGGACAGTTATCTTCAGAAAGAGTAATTATTAGGTTTTCTTAATTGAAACGTCCCCATATGAAACACCATTGATCATTATGCTTCATTTACTGTCTGACTAAACAGGGCCCAGCTATATGCCCATATAAAACTTAACCATTTATTAGAAGCTTACATAAAGTTACCTTTTTTGTATTCATGTGAATGAAAGGGCCTCCGCTGTCCTGGATTCATGTGTGTGTGTATGTGTGTGTGTGTGTGTGTGTGTGTGTGTGTGTGTGTGTCTGTGTGTGTCTGTGTGTGTGTGTGTGTGTGTGTGTGTGTGTGTGTGTGTGTGTCTGTGTGTGTCTGTGTGTGTGTGTGTGTGTGGCCAGACAGACTAGAGCAACGTGGCCGGGGCTAAAAGTATCACTCCGGTTTATTTGCTTACAGGGCTGGATGAGGCCCCCAGACCTCTTTGTTTGCTTAAGCAGAGCTAGGATTTGTTCAATCGGACAAAAAAGAGTTTTTTTCTTTTTAGTTGGGAGGGGGAAGGGGTAGTAGTGAGACACATTGAGTGTTGATGTGTTACCATGTTATATTGTAGTGTTTCCACCATAACATATCCCTTTCACCTTAACTAAGTTGTTCCATTCATACTAGCTTGAACACTTAAGACAAACATGATGCAAAAGGATTACTGTAATATCTTATTTGTTAATGAACGACAAAGTCAAGGCAATTCAGGATAGGCATTTGGAGGCTCAGCAGAGGATATGTTCCTCTGGCTTACTCAGGGTGCATATGAAATCTATTGCTCTGTACATGATCATATGAAGATTTTGTGGCAGTGCTGCTCATCATTTTGCAGCAGTGGTGGTGTGGTGCATATATGGGAAACACTGGATGGGGTTGCTAGCTGTGAGAAACTATGAGAAAGCATAGTTGTAAATGTTGACGTGTTTGAAGTTGTGTAGGTGTTGTGCTGTGCTGCCACAAAACTGTCAGGACAGACATTTAAATGCCCGTTGTGTGTAAAGGTGTGTGTGTGTGTGTGTGTGTGTGTGTGTGTGTGTGATGTGTGTGTGTGAGTAAAAGTTGTGTGAGTGTGTGTAAAAATGTGTGTGTGTGTGTAAAAGTATGTGACCTTTGACTTGAGTTGTGTGTAAGGGTTGTTGCACTGTGCTACTACTAAGCTGTCTGACAGGCATTTGACGAGGCTCTGATCACAGGTGTGGGGGCCAGCAGTGGCTGCTGTTTACACAAGCCGGCCCGTCCACATTGTTCCATCAGGATGTTTGTCTTACGCATCATTTGGCAGTGTCTTATCTCTGGGGCTGGTTGCTGCGCCCAGTTGAATACTGGATTGTCTGAGTTTGGAGAAAATATAAAACACAGATCCCAGCAGCGTGTGAACACTAGCCACAGAGCTAAGACTTTTAGTGAAAAGGTTAAGTTGAGATACATCAGGATTCGCACACAGACGCACACATGCATACATACACATACACACACACACATGCACATGCATGCACCCACACACACACACACACATACACACACTCACATACAGACACACTCGCACATGCGCACACAGACATGCACGTACACACACACACACACACACACACACACACACACACACACACACACACACACACACACACACACACACACACACTTATTTTACTGGGGATTGAGCAGGACCTTAATTCCTTGGTTCGGGCAGGGAGCGTAGACGTTTAGTGCATCCTGTAAAGCTTCAATTGAGTTACATAAAGCTCTTCCACTTTTTTAGAGTTTGAATCTCAGGAATTTCTGAAAAGCCATTTAATGGTAAAAAGTTTCCAAAATTATTGAATAATTGTGTTTAACAATCACCGTATAAATGTTGATCACAATACTGTTAATTATTATTTTTTCCCATACTCTATCAGCCCTGCTTTTGCCAAATAGTACAGGATCACAATTCAAAACAAAACAAAACAGGAACAGTACCCAAGAACCACCACACAATCCAAATATTTCTTATCCCTACTCTCTCTATTCTAAATTCTGAATGAGGACCAGTCTTGTTTGTAGTGATGAAGGCTTACAATAATAATAATAACAATTTTATGTAGTGCCTTTCAAGATGCCTAAGGTCACTTTACATGAAGGGGTTGGAGGGAGCAGTGATTAGACACCAAAGGCCTTAGTGAATAGGTATATGTTTTAAGATGCTTTTGAATGAAACCAGTAAGAGGGCATTTCAATCACTATTTCTCTTTTTCATTCTCTCATTTTTTTCAGTCTGGTGCTTTTTGGTATTTGTATTCTTAGTATTATTAGTAATGGCAAGACCAAAATCCACCAGAGGCAGTGAAGATGAACCACTTTCTTACAAAAACCACAGTCAGCCTTAGGAATAAGCTACATCATAGATGCATTACAGATACAATGCACTCTTGGTTCAGAAATTTCACTTACAGCCTAATAAATTCTAACTCAGTGGTGTTAATTAGCCAAGCATCTGTAACACACAGGCTGCACAATGGCATATTTCACCAGTTTTACCCCTGTCCAGATTACCAAAAAGCTAAGCTGATATTACATTCCCGAAAGCCAGTCCAACAGAAGCTCAGCACGACACTGGCTGATGCACAAATTCGAGGATCACCTCTCTCTCTCTGTCTCTGTCTCTGTCTCTGTCTCTCTGTCTCTGTCTCTCTGTCTCTCTCTCTCTCTCTCTGTCTCTCTTTCTGTCTCTCTCCAATTTTGGCTGTGGCTCTGATAACATAATTTTGAAGTGTTTTGGTTTGTCTCTTTGCGTCTGCCTGCTCGCTGTGTGGCCCTCGGTGTGAAGCCTACGTCAGTGCATTCAATTGCTCCAAATTGCCACTCGTCCTCGACATTATTAAATTTACTTAATGGATATGTAGAGGAGGATGAGGAAACAGTGGGGTTATGAGCCTTAATTAAACAGCGTTCTCTGACATTGCATCTGAGAGAGACAGGCTGATTAAAAGCCAAATATGTCGGTCCATGATTTTACATGTTGATTTTACAACAAATAAAAAGCATGAGCAGTGTGTGGTTTTTTCTCTGCTTCTGTAAACAGACCTGGGTTTTCCTAACAGTTCTTTACTTTGGTGCAGACGGGGTCTCTGACAACCCTCTTGAGTTTTATGTGGACCATATGTCTTGTGTCTGTTTTAAGACCTGCATGCTACTTAGAACACATGCATCCTGTCTGTGTTTTATGTAACAAAACCTGCATGTTACTTACAACACATACATCTTGTCTGTGTTTTAATAAGACCTGCATACTACTTAGACCACATGAGTCTTCTCTGTGTTTTAAGGAAACCTACACACTACTTAGAACACGAGTCTTGTCTGTGTTTTAAGGAAACCGGCATACTATCTAAAACATGAGTCTTGTCTTGCCTTTGTTGCGTACCGGGGGTTCCTACATGCTTGTATTTTCCTTGAGTTTTATGTGGACCATATGTTCAAACAGAGGGAACCTGCATACAGCTTGGAAAACATGCTATGAGTCTATGTTTTAATGAGTGTTAGTATAGATTTCCTGTGCTCGAACACCCATGCTTAATTGAGCCGAACAAGAGCAGAATGACTTGGCACCGTCTGGCTGCCCCCACCCTCCCTAACCCCGACCACCCCACCACCCTTTTCTACAAAGAATAAAGATGCCTTTGTCTAAATGCCGGGCCACTTAAAACCTTTGTTGACTGTTTCTGTCTAGTGGGCTGTGGCAGTAATGGTGGCGGTGCTCTGGGTTGTTGTGCTTCCCCTGGCATGTCGAGAGACAGGCCGTGTTTTTGGACGAGCACCAACACGTCTGTTATGCTCCTTTCTACTTTTGTGTACCGAAAAACCATGACACCTAACAAAGCACATGCCTGTCTCTCTCTCTACTGTGTGTGTGTATGTGTGTCTTTACAGGGATCACATTTACTCAGTGGATGTGGACACAGCCAACAGCGAGGAGATCTTTTTCAGCAAGGTGAGTGTTCGTCTCTGCCCAATGCGCGCACACACACACACACACGCATACACACACACAGACACACACACACACTACTGTTCAGCCCTTCCTCCCATGCTACTGCCGCTACCTCCTAATTGCCACGCAGCCCGCAACACTGCCCAACCCCCGCCCTCACCACCCATCATCCCCTGTCCTGTCCTGCATCCTGTAAGGATCTAGCCACCATAGACGCATTGGCACTGACCCTGCTTACTAAGCTCATCATCCGATCAGGATTCAAGCGTCATGCGTTAGTTCTCTTCCCCTTCAAAAGCAAAACAACACGAGGAGGAGGATGAAGAGAAGGTTGGAGATTATGCGTCAGCTATTGGATATGTAACCTTGAAGAAGAAAGAATGTTCAACAATGTAAGATTCTAAAATTCCATGTTATATTCTGCACAGCCCAACATTCTTTAGAACTTTCATCCTCCCAACGTTCCAATGTGACAGTCAATCCTTACAAAGGTCTACGAGGACTGGAGATTATGCAAAGACTACCGGACATGCAACATTGAAAATAAAAATATTTTAACTTGGCCAAGAGTTTCAGTTTTTGCCAGAGCAAAAAGGCAATTGAATAAATTGTTAATTAGCATAATAGGATTCATCTGTGAGTTTGAGGGTGCAAAAGCACAACAACAAGAGGAACAGTGTGGAGATCATGCATAAGGCTACTGGATACGTAACCTTCCCTCCCAACCATCCGCTTCCTGTCCTGTCTTGTCCTCTCACGGCAGAGGACAAACATGAGCATGACTGACGAGATAAGATGTGCAACAGGAAGGATGGGTCGGATTGAGGGATCAGAAATCACTGATGCAGCAAACATGCTGCTTAGACCTCTGGGGGCCTTGGATGGTATAAATATTTGCCTGTACTGGTGGTACACAACCAGTAATGCATATAATTCAATCTCTTAGACACATGTCGACATTAATACATTAAAATGAAGCAATGTCCACACACTGATTTTAATACCCCTGAAAAACTTTGATGTAGGCCTAGAAACATTTTGGCCTACTCCACCCTTGCACCGTCTTGCATGATTCAGGTAAAGAATTTGAAAATGATTTATAGTTTTATAGTATAGAAAATAGTTCTGATAAGTCAACAGAGATTAAGGAACTGTCTAAAACTTAAACTGAAATACTGAATTCACTGACAACAATAGTGCAGCCAGAATATTGGTGTTTTAAAACCTCCTGCCTCCTGCCTCTAGAGCCTCAAAGTACAGTATTTTGAATTTGCAGTACCAGTGTTGACCACAATTCTACATGCAGCACCTTTAAAACATGCAAGTGTGTCGTTTTTGTGGTAAGAAAGGAAGATCCAATCCATCTAGTATGCTTTTGTGAATGAGCCTTTCCCCATTCAGTGCGAGCCGGTAATCCTTACCTGGGAAGTGTGCAGACACAGTATATTATTATATAACAGTTTCAGTAGATTTATGCTCCAGTGCCTTGCAAGTATCTCATGCTGACCTATGAATAAATGTAAATATCTATGAATAACTGTATATCACACACACACACACACACACACACACACACACACACACACACACACAGGATACATATATACTATATCCCATGTTACAAATATATATATATATATATATATATATATATATATATATATATATATATATATATATATATATATATATATATATATATATATATATATATACCAGTTAAAATTAGTGAATTATAGGAAAATGTGTGTGTATGACCCAATATGAATGAGTTCAGAGAGCAGGATCTACCCTACCCCTCGACCCACCCCCACACACAGATTAATTGTTAATTTGGATTGACAAAAACACATTTAACATATCACCTCAAATTTGACTGTAAGGCGGGTCTATTTGGTATCAAAAGTATCTGATTATAATGCACATCAACGATAAAAGTGACACGTGTCATTCACATACACAGACACAGACAGACAGACAGACAGACAGACAGACAGACAGACAGACAGACAGACAGACACACACACACACACACACACACACACACACACACACACATAACCTGTTGAATGGCAGCTAAATAGGGCACATTTAAAGTTTGGGGGGGTGGAGGCAAGCTGGGTTGACATTTGAGGAAGTTGTGGATATGTGAGGCTGTATCTGGGGCTGTTCAGCAGACCTGTATTGATCCACCATTGATCTCCTTTCTTCCCCACAGAAGCTTACCTGGAAGTCCAGGCAGGCAGACGTGGACACTTGTCGGATGAAGGGGAAGCACAAGGTATTCTGGGATTTTTATTTTTAAATGTACTTTTACAGCTGTAGTAATTCAACATGGCTTAGCAAGTTTTTTTTAAATTAAGGGGTTGGGCAATTTCTTAAGCAATGCGGCTGGTTACTAAGAGGTGCTGTTTGGGCACATTGCTACCGATATTAAGCAACACATTATCAGCAACTTAAATTATCAGCATGGAACTTGTCATGATCATCCAATCCAGAATATTGTAAGCCTATTATGTTCTTGTTGCCCAAAAACAGTGGTTAAAAAATTCATCAGTTTTTTCTGCATGTATGGTATATATGCTGCATATATTCAGAGCTGACTGAATTATTTAGAGGAGAAATGCCTGGCTGTGAACCTAGTATATACTTGAAGATTAAAGTGCACTTACCTAATAATTGCAGTGATTGCAATGCATTCTGGGAATGTACACACATAATGGATGAGTAAGATAATGAGGAGTAACATGTGGCTGTCAGGAGCTGGTGGGGGGAGGGGAGGGCTGCGGTGAGAAGTAGGGTAATCTTTTGGGGATTTGGCAGCACATGCACACTGTACACAGACTGTTTACAGCCTGTCACAGCTCTCTTAACACTGCACGCATAATGCACAATTCAGAAACTACAAGTGCTATTCATACAGTGACACTTTTTTCGAAATGTGAGAAGTGTCACTAGTATTCCAAAATCCAAGTGATTAAAAGACGCTTGCTTGAGAAGTTAAGGTTGGTTTGCCGTTGCTTAGTTACATATGGGTCTCCATTTTTACCAAACTTATTTGGAACTTACCTGTCAACAAGTCTTTGTAACTATGCAATGCCCATTGCTAAAAACATGACCCCAAAAGTTAAACAGATTTTACCTTTGACTGGCTTTGTTTTTAGAAGCCTTGCTTTTAGGACGCCTCGTAGTGTCACAACGATCAAGCCACTTCTCAGCTGCATTTTTCCATAGAAAAACAATTGAATTCAAGCGCAATAACATATTTATTTCTGTGCAAATACTGATTGTCTAATGTTCATTAAAGAAACAGAAATTGAGTGAA
>CM059271.1:24954104-24979104 GCA_030347295.1 Setipinna tenuifilis | reverse complement strand
GAAATGAACAGTAAGACGAGACCTGTTTCTAGCAGCTGGAGCAGAGAGAGCATAGTTAAGTAGAATTCCAGAGCTTGTCAGATGCTAGACTACAGAGGTCAGGGTCACTTTGCCTGTCTGCAGTTAAGTGTCTGTTTTTTTCAGAACGTTACTGCCCATGACATTGCATGATAATCTTTTAAGCCTTAAAGAGTGTGAGTTTTTAAATATCTTATAACAGAGTGTGCTCTACAATTTCTGGTCATAAAGTATCCGCTACAGCTATATAAGATTTTAAAATTCCATATAATATTCTATAGACTCTAACATTTTCTAGGACTGTTAAAAGTAAAAAGGCAAAAGTAAAAGTAAGGAAAAAATATATATTAAAAAAACTTTGAAAGCTGCATTTTAAAACAGTCAGGTTGGAGAAATGATAAGATGAGTGAGAGAGTGGGTTCCTTCCTATGGTGGTTTGGAGTTCAGCAACCTGATGGACTGAGGAAAGAAGCTGTCCCTCAGCCGACTGGTGTGGGTGCGTATGGACCTGTATCTGCAGGCAGATGGTAATAGGGTGAAGTATGTGTAGCTGGGGTGGTGTGGATCCATTATTATTTGTTTGGCCTTCCTTATACACCGTTGATTGTAAAGATCCTGGATGTTGGGCAGTTCAGATTTGATTACCCGTTGAGCAGATCTGATCGCTGGAGGGCTCGCCGGAGGGCTCTTCTGTCTTGGGCAGTGGTGTTGCCATACCAGGCTGTAAAGTTACCAGTTATGATACTTTCTATTGTACAGCGGTAGAAGTTGGCCAGTATCCTGCTCTCCATGCCATAACCATAACTCCTTTGTTTTGTTGACATTCAGTAAATATAATAATTATTTACTAGATTAATAGATAAGGTCATAATTATCCTCATAAAATGTGCATTGGACTCTCAAATACATTACCAGTTTTTTATTCAATTAAAATGTGGGGGTTAATCATTCTTAGTTCATATGTTTATGAACTCAAAAGCTGTGCGTGACCTTAGTTTGGGGATCTACAAAAGCATGTTTCCATGGTAAAGGAAATAGAAGACCAAATGACCTCTTCAGAAGCCAAAAAGGGTGGTGTAAGCACTTATATGCTTCTTGGCAAGCAGTGGTCTTTGTTAACATGAAGAGAGAAAAAAATAAATAACGACCTTAAAATAACTCACCCTGAATAAAATGACCCTGTGTAGTGTAGTGTAGTGAGTGAACTACCCAGAAAAGGGTCCAGACATGGAGGCTCTTAGGGTTCAACGCAGACCCACAATAATAGCACAACTTTCACACCCAAAATTGCCCAACCATGCCATGTTACAAACCATTCTTCAAATTCACAAGCTACAGGCTCATACAAAATGTACTTTTACAGTTTAAATTTGTCCTTAAATAATGTTTAAGGAGAGCCATAATATTCTCTAGATTGTAATTACACTGAACTTAAAAATGATTAGAAAGCCTTTCTTGTTTCGTGTTTACAATAAACTGTGATACTATAGGGACTTGAGAAATTGAGGTCCTTGTTCAGTATTTACACGTTTCTAACACTGCTTGGTCATAGGTGTGATTTTACACAACTTATTAATTAAATATACTTCTTTCTTCCTGTTTTGACATTTTCTAACTTAACTTACTTCCACGTCCCAAAATTGTGACTGTGCTTCATAACAGACTGTAAATGCAAACACATAAGACACAAACAAATCCACTTAACTCTTAGCTTTCTCTCCCCCCGCTGTCTTTTTCACTCCTCTTTCTCTCTGTTTCTCACTCTCTCTGTTTTTCTGTTGCTCTCTCTTTCTTTCTCTCTCTCTCTCTCTCTCTAGATGGATGCCCTGGACGTCCTTGGGGAGGAGATTAGTGGGATGGCGCGCTGCCCGTACGATGCCAAGCATGCCAACGTTGCCTTGTTTGCTGGTGAGTCAGTGCTTGGCCAGTAAACCGTCATTCCCCATGCCAATGACAAAACGTGCAAATTTTGAAAAACCTCACTTGTCAGTGATGATCCACTTTCAAATTTAGGATTCAGTTCTAAGTTAGTTGGTTCTAGATAGTTTTTGTAGTTTGGAGGCATTTTGCACAGGATTTTTTTTCTGACTTTTATCTGAGCTTTTGTCCACATTTCCAACTTGACTTCCACTATTCTATGGGACCATCAAGCATCCCCAAACTTCATCATCCCATAAAAATGGTTTAAATAAAAAACATTGCAAACTTTACTTGATCTTATTGAAGTTTAGGATGTTGTTCTATTTTTATCCTTTTCCATTAATTTCTATTTTCTTCAGGTCGGTTTGGATTATAGACAGTTTTGTCGTTTGTCAAAATTGTTTTTAAGATTTAACACAACCCTATGAAGTGTCACTTTTTTCATGGTTGCCATGGAGCCATCAAGCTTACACCGCAAACTTTGATTAAGACCTGTGTCTCTGGCTGTGTAGAAATTCATGGTTTGCATTCCTTGGACACCAGTGTCCCAGACGTCACCAGCTAAACTTGCCAATAATAAAACATGCACCAATGTACAAAGTGGAAACATCACTAATTAGGCACCCCCTTGAAGTGTAGGTATCTATTCTGTTCAGTTCTCATTTCAGATAGTTTTATGATTTTATAGGTATTCATAGTTTTATATGTATTTTATACAGGATTTTAAAAAAGTCTGTTTTTATCTACAGATTTTAACTTGACTTTATCAGTTACACTTCTCATGGTTGCCATCAAGCCATCAAGCTTTTACTTCAAGCCCTGATTAACAGCTGTGTCTGGCTGTGACACAAATCCACAGTTTGCATTCCTCAGACACCAATGTCCTGAACGTCACCACCTAAACTCGGAGAGACGGCAGACAGGGCCACAGGGGGGCTGACTGAGGGGTCGGACAGAGTTTCTCTCGGAACAGTCGGGCCTTTCCTCGCTTCGCTCCGGGGAAAACTGTGCCCACTGCCACACTGCAGCCCCTCATATTGCCAAACACAAATGAAGCTATTGTGACATCATAAATGCCTGACAAAACACATTCAACACACAGACACATACACACACACACACAGACACATACACACACACTTGCATACACCAACAGAAACACACAAGCTAGCTACACACCCACAGAAACATACACACACGCTGTCACAGTTTTTCCCAAAATACAAGGCGTAAAAATAAATGGGAAAATGGAAAAGCCCTGTGAGCCACATCTTTTCTGCCGTAGCAGTGGGAGGAGTTTTTTTTTGTCAGCCCAGTGCTACTCAATGCTAAGCCCTTACCAGCATGACCCCCCCTCCACTCCCCCACTTGTTCCCACTTAGAACAATACTGAAGCAGTGGTCTGGAACGCGAGTTTATTGAGATGGCACTTTTCATACAAAGATCACTCTTGGGGCAGAGATGTAAATAGAGGGGGAATCATTAGACAGAGATGTAATGTCAGAAATGTTCTGAAAAGGGACATTCCCATTTTCTGGGAAAAAAAAAAAGTAAAACGCCCCTTGGCCCCTTCAGGGAGACCCTATGCTAATTTGTTCAAATGGAACCCTTTGGGGAAAACTGATGTTACAAATTTGTCTGCCCCTGACGATCTTTATTCTCTTTTCTGTAAATGAGAAAACTGTGATGCTTCCTGGTGGGATGTTAATAAAATAAATCATACAGCACAGCACAAGCAGTGATCAGGGGGGTAAGCTTGGAAAGCTTGTTTTTTGGGATGGTGCTTTTCATACAAGCCAAAAAAAGATCAAGGGCATTAAAACATAAGCAAAATTATCAGACAGAGAGATGCAGCAATCTGAAGTGAGGAGGCAGTGACTGCCTTGCTGTCTTAACTGTCTTTCAAGTTACTTGTTGTAGCAGGCATCAAGGTACTGGGCTAAAAACTTGCTTCTGGAGGATGTAGCTGGAATGCTAAACTGAACACCGTCTTTTATATATTTAATTGTTGAGACACCATTGCCAAGATTGTGAGACACAGCACTGAAGCAGTGATCCAGAACGCTTGCTTATTGGGATGACACTATGACAGAGGAGTAATGTTTTTTACTCAAAAGGAACAAAACAATCATTTCTACAACTGCTTAGGTTTGTTCAAATTTTTCAGAAGGTCTGAACAAACATCTTATATATGGTCTATTTGGTTTGTGATCTGGAACGCTTGTTTATTGAGATAGCACTTTTCATACAAGTCAAACAAAGAGTGAGGACAGAAATAGAGACACAAATAGAGAGAAAATCATCAGACAGAGATGTAATGTTTCCACTGAAAGGGCCCCTAGCTATTGCCTCTGCACAAAACTCCCTCAGTAAAGCTGGTCTCCTCAGCAAGCCTGGTGTGGTTCTCTGTGTGTGTATGTGTGTGTGTGTGTGTGTGTGTGTGTGTGTGTGTGTGTGTGTGTGTGTGTGTGTGTGTGTGTGTGTGTGTGTGTGTGTGTGTGTGTGCAACCCCTATTTTGCGTTTTGGCTTGAACCATCATCTCTCATATACACACAGTCCCTGTGCTGTGGAAGATATGAGTGTGTGTGTATATGTGTGTGTACTCTACATGATCCCCTCAGCTTTGGAACATCTGATGAGTTCGTTTTGTGTGTGCATGCCTGTGTGTGTTTGTGTGTATGTGTGTGTGTGTTTTAAGTGCTCTGTGTGTGTGTGGTGTATGTGTGGTATAAATGTGTGTATGTGTGTATGCTCTGAGCGCTGGTTGATGTGGTGAGCTGGTTTTCATTTCTTCTCCATCCCTTGCAGATGGAAAGCTTTACTCGGCCACAGTGACAGACTTCTTGGCCATCGACGCTGTCATCTACCGTAGCCTGGGAGACAGCCCAACACTACGCACGGTCAAACATGACTCCAAATGGCTGAAAGGTGAGCAACGTGGAAGTTTTTGCATGTGCAAATAAACACACACACACACATGCATGCATGTGCACAACCATACATAGAAGTTTGTGCTTGCACACACACACACATACACACACACACACACACAGTCAGATCTACATATATACATATACATACACACATACATACATACATACTTCTATGTATGGTATATATATATGCCTATAGTGTCACAGAGACACACAGTCAGATCTACATATATACATATACGTACACACATACATACATACAAACTTCTATGTATGGTATATATATATATGGCTCTAGTGTCATAGGGAGTTTAAGCAGGAAAATCACGAACACCAGAGTACATATTTGAAATTGGTGAATAACATCATTAATTCAGAGATTGTTAATATTAAAAAAGTCAGTCACATCCCCCACCTACTTAACAAGTCACACAGATGGGAAACACAACAGCAGATAAAAAATTATATGATACATTTTCAAAATATACAGTGTCCATATGAGTGGAAAAAACTAGCTCACAAGCGCACAGTTCTTATAAGGCTGTACAAAGACAGGAATTATAGGTTTTAACCATCTAGAGAGCTTAAGGACAAAAGGAAGTTTTAAAGGAACTACTGACATTGCTGAGTAATGATGCAAAGAACGAATTTGTGAATAGTATAATGTGCATTCACATTCCATGTAGCTCCAGAGCAACTGCCCCCTATTCACACTTCATTTTTATTTATGTCCAAATAAGAGATCCTTCCAATCAGAATGGAAAAAGGTCTTTTTTAAACTACAGATCCCGTGCATGTTGCTGTATCTTATGTACCTGTGGAGATTCTGGCTTCAGAAAGTAAAGTCCTACCAACTATTCCGTCTGTCTGTGCACACAGACACAGGTGATTTTACTACACAGCTGATCTACCTTTCTGATGATTCGTGTTCGCATTCTGTTCAGCTGGTTCAGAAGAGGATCTGATAAAATGTGTGGCAGTGTTTTTTTTAACTTTCTGAAGCCAGGATCTCCACCTCTGTCTATGATATACCATTGGCTCACTACCTAGTACTCATGCGCACAAAACAAAGACTGGCTGAAGAGAGCCATCAACCTCAATCATATGCTGCCTCCTTCTACAGTGGTAAACAAACAAGACCTTTCATTTTGTTTCCTTGTCATCCCAGCTCACTGATGTATTGAAAATGTCTTTGTGCTGATTGTTTTTCTCAAACCATCTAAAAGGATTACATTCAAAATGAATCAAAATTCAGTTTGATTGTTCACCCCCATCAGGACAGGATATGCACACACATCTAAACCAGTGAAACTATTCAAGTTGAATTAAAATACTTAACCAATTGATTTAGGTTTGTTGAACCATGCACGTTTACATTTCTTGTTGGTGGGTTTAAAAGCTGAGTAAATGAGCTGGAGCTCTAACCAACCAACAGTAAAAAGTATTTTGCTTTTAAGGACAAACCTCTGAATACAAATGTAAACTGTAACAGTGTAATGACTTTTGACTTGCCTTTTGCTGATTAAACCTGTCACCTTATCCAACTCACCAACTACGTTAGGTATTTGGATGTTGTTTTTGTTGCCATTTGTCTTGGATAAAAAGCATTGAAATGCATGTGAGTGTGTGCGTACATGTGCATTAGTTTGTATGAATTTGTGTATGTGTGTGCGCCTTAGTTGTGTTTTGTAATTGCCCATGGTCTGACTCAGCTTTTGCTTCTTCATCAGAGCCGTTCTTTGTTCAGGCTGTTGATTATGGGGACTTCATCTACTTCTTCTTCCGAGAAATTGCTATGGAGTACAACAGCATGGGGAAGGTAAGGCCCTCTGCTAGCACTCTGTTACACCTTTAACGATAACTGTAACAATGCCTTTTTAGAAATGGTTCTAACTTTAGTGAACAGCAGAATTCACACCTCAACAATAACAGCAATAACTGGGCATTTTCACATGATTGAACTGTGAAAACACTGTATCCAATCAGAACCCCTTAGAATCTACAAGCCTTTACTCAATTAGTTGTTTACACTTACAACGAGAATCTTGTCATTAAAATATCGCTCTTCAGTGTGGACGCTGATGTCATTATAAATATAATAAGTATTACTGATGTAGTTCTTGGTGTGAATGCACGCTTTGTGGATTGTCTGTCCTATCTCCTTGTACTATTAATTTTACCTTCATCTCATTGGAAAAACATCATGGGGCATCAAGATGGATATGAAAATACATACAAAATACAAATTTATGACAACCTCAATGTACACTATATTTAAGGAGCTTTGAAAAGGAAGCATTGAGACACTTTTCCTAAGCATTTAGAGAATCTAAATGGTCCTTAACACTAAATATTTATAGATCATTTCACAAGCTCTTTCTAAGTGAGGAGAAAAACAGAATTGAAAACCATCCTTGGCTCTCAGCCTCTGCTTCAGGGATGTTATGGTGTACAACAGCACAGGAAAGGTAAAGTCCTTTACCAGTCCTCCGCCTGTTGGCTCTCAAGTCTGCGCTCTAGGGTAGAGTCACTTCCTACTTCCCCCTTAAGCCCAGTTAGCAGGATGCTTTTGGGAAAGCAAACAGGAAGAGGGTGTATCAAATGTCTGAAAGGTTGGCCAGGAAGACATAAATTGGTAGCAGCCTATTTCAAAACAGAGAAAAAAATAGTCTCAGGAAGTGTCCTTCTAAAATTAGTCCAAGAGACCCTGAAGCTGTCTAAAAGCTCAATTTGGAAAGCGTAATCTATCTTTGATCAGACCCATTTTTCTGCTGCTGCTGGTATTGTCTTCTTGCATTTGGTCTTTCTTGTGTGAAGATGATTTTTCAGCACCAAAGAAAAAAAGCAGCAAAGTCAAGAATACAGCATGCTCACATTGTTGTCAAGGTTCATGTGGTTTTAACGCTTACAAGGAGAACCCAGTGAGAGTAGCCTTCATCAGGGGAATTCACTTACTGTACTTTAACCAGGCAGGTTCTGCGAGGGATTGGTGCACCATCACTGATTGCTCTTTGGTGGTCTACTGTGTAACTACTGGGCAATGTCTGGTTATACATAACTTGGTGCAATTTCATGTAATGCTAGCACAGTCCATTTACACTCTTTAGCAAAGAGCAGGGGTGTATATATAATATTCTATTACCTGGACTTCATTTAATGAAACAATTGGCAGGCAGCAAGTATGTAAAAAATATGTTAAAGAATTGTATTGACAGTAAAACACAGATGCGCAATAATATGTACATTATATATTTATGTGCAGTATATTTATCTATGTATAGATAACTTCTCCTTCTTTTAGCCTTATTGTTGATCCATCTGAGTGTGTTGTTGTCCTGTTGTGTTGTATGTTTTACCTTCAGGTTCAGGAGGTCGATATTTCATCTCACTGTGTACTTCGATGTATACGGTTGTAATGCTCTTACGGTTGTAAAGCTCTTACATAATCTTATATACAGGGTGCAATTTGTAGGCAGGGATTGGAGGGATTCCCCATTTCCGGGTTTTCATATCCCATGTTTCATATATTATCTACCTAAATTATTTTTATCTACAGTGGGGACACATTGACGTCATTAAATTCCTCTCTGCTTTTCATCTCAGGTGGTGTTTCCACGTGTGGCGAGGGTGTGTAAGAACGACCGCGGTGGTTCTCAGCGTGTGCTAGAGAAGCAGTGGACATCCTTTCTGAAGGCACGCCTAAACTGCTCCATACCTGGCGACTCGCACTTCTACTTCAACATCCTGCAGGCCGTCACCAACGTTGTTCATGTCAGCGGGCGGGATGTTGTCATGGCAACCTTTTCCACTCCATACAATAGGTAAGGAGTTTGGGGGGTTGTATGAGTATGTAAATGTATGCATCTAATGTATTTCTGTGGGTGTGTGTTTTGATTTGTATAAGCTGTAATAGGCAGTAGACATTACAAAAAGTGCATAGACTTTTCTGTTTCAGTTTTACGGAAATGTACTGTATTTGCATGGAAAAATGCAATTCTGAATTGTGACTATTTCAATAAGGTGAATTAGTGATTAACCAAGGTAAGGTAACTCATAGTAAGACTCCTAGTAGAATTGCCCCATTGGCTTCATTCTCCTATCGAAACAAAGGCATAAGGCTCTTAAATTACTTGAACTGAGTTACATGTAAGTCAGTTACTAAACATACTTTCTGGAATGCCGCCCTATAAATGTCTGTCTGTGGGTGTATATTTTATGTTTGTAGGAGTGTATTCTCTGCTTTGTCTATTCTTTGTCTTTTATATCCAATTGGATACATTTCTTCAATTCCTTTTTGTTTCAGTCTCTGTTTTTCTGCTCAGCATTACTGTTGTGGAGATGAGTACTTCTCTGTGGGTTAAAGCAGCTCGTTTTTTATTTTAATCATAATTTAACGAAGCTGAAAGAGCGGCCGTACACTGTGGTCCCTGTGGTTTTATGGAGCTTTAAGTAGATAAGACAATTGCTTGTGACAGTGCAATTGAGCTTGGTTAATAGGCATTAAAATCAGTCAAGTGAATTCCAATATTTCCACTGGAATTTCAATAAGTGTGATTCTGTTCATCAGGAGCAGGAATGTGTGTATGTGTGTCCTGTGTGCTTGCACATGCATGTAATGTATGTAATGTGTGTGTGTGCGTGCATGTATGTATGTGTGTACATGTGTGTGTGTGTGTGTGTGAGTGCGTGTGTGTGTGTGTGTGTGTGTGTACATGTGTGTGTGTGTGTGAGTGTGTGTGCGTGTGTGTGTGTGTGTACATGTGTGTGTGTGTGTGTGTGTGTGTGTGTGTGTGTGTGTGTGTGTGAGTGCGTGTGTGTGTGTGTGTACATGTGTGTGTGTAAGATGTTCTCTATGAGAACCACAGCAGCTGCAGCCAGTCTGTTTTAGTGCAGGCCGGTGTCGGCCTATTCATCCTACCAATATGACTTGTGTCTGGCAGCGTGGAGTGTGTCAATTGCTGTGTGTGTGTGTGTCTGTGTGTGTGTGTGTGTGAGTGTGTCTGGCAGCCGTGGAGTGTGTGTGTGTGTGTGTGTGTGTGCGTGTTCGTGTGCGCGTGCGGTCGTGTGTGTGTGTGTGTGTGTGTGTGCGTGTGTGGACTGTCGGGCTGATTGAACTGATTTAGTGCAGAATGGCACCTTTGTGGGCTCTTATAGCAGGGCCTCTGTGCAGGACCTATCAATTCACTTAGTGCAGCTGGATTCACAGAGAGAGAAAGGGAGAGAGACAGACAGACAGAGGCAGAGACAAGGACAGAGACAGAGACAGAGAGGAAGAGATAGATGGGTAAATTAATAGATAGATACTTTACATCTCTGGAATGAAATTAAAAGATGACAAAGAAAGAAAGAGACTTCCCCAGCAGACCCAGCATCCTTTTAAAACCTTAATATGAGTGGTTGTAGGTGACTCATTGTTTATCTTCTTATGGCTCCTAGGTTTTTAGTGTTTTTAAGTTGTATGGTTAACTTTGATTGAATATTTTTTATGTTGAATATCTTTTTGGATGTTGTTGTTGTTGCTACTGGTCTTGAATACAAAGATAAAGCATTGAAGTGTGTGTGTGTGTGTGTGTGTGTGTGTGTGTGCTGCCTCTTCAGTATCCCTGGCTCGGCAGTGTGTGTGTACGACATGGCAGATGTAGCAGCAGCCTTCACCGGACGCTTCAAAGAGCAAAAGTCGCCCGACTCCACCTGGACCCCTGTGCCGGAGGAGAAGGTGCCCAAGCCGAGGTAAAGACAAACACTGGCAAACCTCTGCCCTTTCACATACTCACCCCTGTCCAACTCAAACAACTCCTAAAGACTTCCACACACTGGCTTCAATAGTATATATTGGGCTAAGGACCTTTGGGGAAAGAGCCTATCTGTTAAATAAATTCTTTGGTTGCTAAGATAAAGAAAACACAGAACAGTGTGGCCAAGCAAGGGTAATATCAAACACCAGCAAACCTCTGCTTCCTCATACACCCACCGCCTCTCAAATTAAACAACTCTCAAGAAAGGAAACACAGAAAGCCTCCAATTCAGATCAGCAAATAAAGGCTCCACACTTGCTGATGTATAGGGATTGTATTAAAGTCAATGGAATCTTAACCCACAGGATGTCTCAAGCAAAGTGTGTCACACTATGTCAGAGCTGGTGTGCCTTAAGAAAGAAAAATACAGAACGCCTCCTCCAAGTCATACCAGCTCCAGATGGCTGGCTAATTTTACAAACCTAGCCCGCCACCCCTGATTAATCTCCCCCTCCTCCATCGCTAGCATTGTCGGCCCCTTCTTATCCACCCCCTCACCAACCCCCCAGCACTAATTAACTCATAAGTGTTGCTCTCACATTTTTCCATCATGAATAACAGGCATTAAAGGAAAGCGCAAGCATTTCTTGTCTCTCGCACGTGTGTGGGGCTCACAGCTCCATATGGCTGCGTCTTGTCTGATGTGGAGAGCAACAGGATATCACCAGGCCAGTCCATTAGCAGCAATTACATGTTTGTGTGAATCAGGGTCAGGTGTTAATAAGACGGTAAAGCACAGAGAGCTGGTGTGGTGTTTGATTTTTGGTTGCATTTTTTTCTATTTTGTTTTTTTGAAAGAGGTAGTAGTCAACACAGACAGGCCAAGCCTCAGCTGGGTAAATGTAGTGTAATCAGTGGATTCTGCAGAAGAGATGAACATGAATATTTCATTTGTTCATGTCTTCCTGCACTGCTGTTGAGGTATTTTACATGGTAAAGCAGCCATATGGAGACGTGAGTCACACAAACACCAAAGAGACAGACATGCTTGCGCTTTCTTCCTCTGTATGAAAAACACTTTATAAATAAAACTTAAAAACTTTAAAAAAGTTGTGCAACTAAATCTTTTGTAGGCTCATTAAACATATTTACTCTAAACTACACTGCATTCAACCTAAAATTTGTGATGAAAGATGGTGATTGCACTATAACCTTTTTCACTCTGTTGTGACTCATGATGTTTCAGACCGGGCTTTTGTGCTGGCACACCTCTGATGGAGAGATACAAGGTGTCCAATGAGTTTCCTGATGACACTCTGAACTTCATTAAGATGCACCCTCTCATGGACGAGGCTGTGCCATCTATTGGACATCGGCCCTGGTTTCTTAAGACAATGGTCCGGTGAGTATCGGGATTATTATCCTTTAATGGCTTTGTCAGTGTGATAATGTGACATAATAAACAACCATTTTTTGTCTGTAACATTATACAACACTTTGACAAAAGACTAGACTGTCGGAATTGTATGCTAATTGAACGGCATGCCCACTGTTGACACTGTTGTCAACAGGAAGTGCACAATGACAACACAATTGTCCTGAAACCTGGCTAATCACCTAACCAAGACATGGTGAGAATTTCTAGTCATATAGTGTACATTCTACAACAATGTAAGATTCTAAAATTCCTCATTATATTCAATGGACCCTTACATTCTTTGGAACTTTTATCCTCCCATGGAACCTTTCTGTGTAGAATTTCTAATGCCGTGCATTAACAAAGAAAGGTTATTGCATAGGCTCTACTTGACCATTAATCTAAACAGAAACTCATATAAATGCAGGTGCATTTTGAAAAAAACAAAGTAAGCCTAGGATATGGTTTTGTTATAAATACATTAGGTAGCATGATGTGTTTTTCTTTTGTGAAATTCTAGATACAGACATCCTCATACTGTCCACTTGTGCCCGTTACTCTGTATCCAAAGTCATCAGAAACTGCCCAAAGTCATCAGAATTTCCCATCAGACAAAAGGATATGTTGTATTTACACATACAATAGGTAGACATTAACTCTCACTACTGTCCTGTGTGTTTAGAACTCTGTATCCACAGTCATCAGAATTTACTCATCAGACACAAGGACTTTTTTTTCACACGTACAGAGGGTTAGCATGATGCATTTTTCTTTTCTGAACAGATAGGCAGATACGCATGGCCTCTCTTACTGTCCTTCGTGTGTAGAACTCTTTATCCAAAGTCATGAGTCCAGGTTATGTTTTTACTACACAGACAGTGAGAAGCATAATGCGTTTGTCTTTGGTGAACTGATATATAGATGCACATGGCTCCTCTATGCTGTCCTTTGTGTCTGCCATGCAGCATTCAAAGTCATTCCGTCTGATTAAATGGAAGCTGTAATGTAAAACAGGCAGAGAGAGATGGGCAGACTGCAGCTTTTGCGGCTGGAAATAGAAGTGTGTTGTCTCTGGGCTTTGTACTCCGGCTTCCCGTCTCATACTCTCTCCAGGCGTGTGTGTGAGACAGAGAGAAAGAGAGAGAGTGTGTGTCTGTGTGTGTGTGTGTGTGTGTGTGTGTGTGTGTGTGTGTGTGTGTGTGTGTGTGTGTGTGTGTGTGTGTGTCTGTGACTCAGGAAGTCGGCTAGAAAGGAGATCCGTAAGGAGACGTTTATCTCAGACGTGGCCCGGAGGAAGATGTTTGAATTTGAACAACCCCTCCCCAACCCTCCTCCTCTCCTCTCTTCTTCTCTGTCTACTGCTTTTCCCTCAAACAAATTAGAACAATGGATTCCATTTTCAAACAGGACAAGAATAGGACCCTGCCAGGCAAAAATACTGTTAGCAAGAGATACGTCTCATCCCCCTTGTCGATGTCGCCGCCGGGTCTTGTCCTGGTTTCAAACGGGAGTCGGAAAAGAATGACCCCCCTGAGCTAACTTAGGGCTCGAATCGAGCTGTGAGCTGTGTTCTCAACACAGATGATTAACTATTGGGTATTTTTTGGTTTTTGTTCTCCCATGGGGTGCTAGGAAAGATATAACATTAGTTCTCGGTTAAATGGTTTTGGTCAGCAAGAAGTTCTCCTGATGTTCTTCTTGTGTTTATTGGTAACTTTGTACACTTCAAGAACATTTCCGTTTGGTCCCCTAGTTATGTGGAACCATGGGCCAATGTTAGTTAAAGTTTTTCTAATGTTTCCATGTTAGCTGTGTTAATGCTTGCATGGCATCTTCATTAAGCTGTGAGCCATGTCCTTAACACCACCTTTGTCTTGCGCTCTCCCATTGTGGTGAGCACCAGAGCACCAGGCACTGACAAACGATTGATGCTACATTCCGCTGGGAGTGCTGATATTTTTTGCACAGCTTTCTGCAGGAGGATTAAGTCTCTTTAACCAGCTGAAAGACTTCAGGGGAACTCCCTCGCCCCCAAACATGAAAAGAACCCCAAAATCATGTATTATCTCTGACACTTTTTAAAAAATCCTATTGGTTTTAATTACGTTGACAGTGTATGCGCATAGCTTCTCTGCAAAAATGTGCATACATTTGATTAAGCCTAAGATTTCCATGGTAATTGGATCTCTGGTTGCCTGATAATATTCTAATTTCTCCATGCGTTGCACGGGGGAGAACAGAACCCAACAGATGTTCAATCCTGAGGAAAACGAGCAAAAGACTTAATTATGTGGCTCCCACCGCTACTGTGCTCTTTTCTTCTTCCTTTCTCTCCTCCATCCCCCTCTCTAATTTTTCTGCACTTTTAAGTTATTTATTGGAGCCTTTCTAAGAGACAGGATAGGAGTAGAAAGAGAGATGGGCTCAGGAAATGACCTCAGTTTGCACTCAAACCCAGGTTCCTGGATGAATGAAATGAACGTCTTAGCCAACTGCACCCATCTTTTTTTTCTCACTGACTCGCCTTTACTGCGTTTCCTTTGTACACAGGTATAGGCTGACACACATTGCAGTAGACTCTGAGCTGGGGCCGTATGGGAATCATACAGCAACCTATTGTGGCTGTCTTCACCCTGCCTGCCTCTCTCTCCTTTATGTCTCTCCTCTCTTTCTCTTCTTCCTCTTTGTCTGAATTTTCTTTTTCTCATTGACCTTCATTGTGTTTCCCTTGTACACAGTTATCGGTTGACACACAGTGCAGTAGACAGTGCAGGAGTCGTACAGTTAAAGGAACAGGCCTTCACAATGCGTGTGTTTTGTTGTGGGTCATTCCAGGTGTAGTGTAGTTTTTAGTGTGATGATCAATGTATGATCCTTGCCCCCACTTATTAGTCTTCATCACTACTGTGCTCTTTTTTTTCTACTCTCTTCTGTATCCCTCTCTCTTTTTTGCTTTTTGTTTCATGCAATATAAAAAAACTATGGTAACTGACAGTTACTCTTTCCTTCACGGTTTGCTATCTCCATGCTATCTCAACATAAAAATATCCCTGCATATATAAATGTGTTTGAAATTAAATGACAGAAGTGAACACGTTGGCAGCATGTCTTGTCATGTTTAATATGTGTAATCTGTGAAATACTCCAGCTGGCCTAGGTGAATTCTCATTGGCCTTGACTGTGTTTTCCCTTATTCACAGCTATCGGCTGACGCGTATCGCAGTAGACAGTGTGGCCGGCCCGTACGGCAATCACACGGTGGTGTTTCTGGGCTCGGAGAGAGGGATCATCCTCAAGTTCCTGGCCAAGATGACCAACGGCCTGCTCAACAACAGCCTCTTCCTAGAGGAGCTCAACGTCTACAACCCCGACAAGTATGTCTTCCGCTAGCCCCTATTGCTTTCATCTCCTCACCTGGTGTGCATCACCCCCCCCTTTCTCTCTCTCTCTCTCTCTCTCTCTCTCTCTTTCTGTCTCTATTCCCATACTCCCTCCTCTCTCTCCACAACTCTGTATTGGTATGACGAAAAGGGCATTCATGTTTTTAGAGCATTCTCTCTCTGTCTCTTGTTCTCTGACTCACCCAAGCTCTGTTTCTTTGACTCACTTATTCTATTTCTGTTCCATTCCCATTAATCTAATTAGTTATTCTATTTTCCCTTTTCCACATTTCTACCTCTCTATCTCCATCTCTTCATGTATTTGAGCCTCCCATCTGTGACCCAGTGTGTGCTACTTCAATCTCTGTTTTAAATTAACTCCCTATGTCCCTTTTCCTCTGTTTCTTTCTTTCTTTCTTTCTTTCTTTCTTTCTTTCTTTCTTTCTTCTGCCGCCCCTCGTATACCCCAAGTTTGTCAAATTTTGATCTAGAAGAACTCTCTCTGTCCACTTCCCCCTGTATTTTTCTTTCTGTTTCTTACTTTTTGTCTTTTTTTTTCTTTCTATCCTCTCATCTGTAGTCCTTCATTTCCCCCCGCTTTGTCAGTATCTGCTGTAAAATTTATTTTACTATTCTTTCTTTCTTTCTTTCTTTCTTTCTTTCTTTCTTTCTTTCTTTCTTTCCCCTGTAGTCTGTAGCCCCTCATATCCCCCCTTCCCTGCTCTGGTTGCAGCTGAAGCGGTGGCGGGCCTGCGCTCTCTCATTTTCCCAGAGTGTTATCAGGTTTCAGCCACACGACCATTTGTGGTCGAGGCCTAATGAAAGAGTGCGCACAGCTCCCGTGACAGCACAGTGCTGCACTTTTGCATGATTAAAGAAAACACAGAGGACACAGAGACCCGGTGTGTGTGTATGTGTGTGTGTGTGTGTCTTTTAAAACCACTCTGAGATGATCTTGATCTTTCTTTGAATATACCCAAATACCCAAAAGTGTGTCAGTGTGTGTGTGTGTGTGTGTGTGTCTGTGTGTGTGTCTTTTAAAACCACTATGAGATGATCTTGCTCTTTCTTTGAATCTATCCCAAACCAGCTGGAGATGATACATGATTCCTCACTTCTTCCTTTCAACTCCATCTCTCTCCCTCCTTCCCTCCCTCCCTGCCTCTCTCTCTCTCTCTCTCTCTCTCTTTCACTTTCCCTTGCTGCAGTCATGTTGTGGCTCCCTAGTGTAGCCTGAATTAATGTCTTTCTCCTTCATACAAATTTATGACCCATGGTTTTGGGGTTGGACATATTCATTCAAGCACACTACAGGCAAACTGTACGAGAGCAAATATTTAGAGAGAGAGAGAGAGAGAGAGAGAGACAGAAAGAAAGAAAGAAAGAAAGAAAGAAAGAAAGAAGAAAGAATAAAAGAAAAAAGGCAGAAGTTTGGGTTGTGTGTTTGTGTGCGTGTGTGTGTGTGTGTGTCTATGTGCATGTGTGTGTGCGTGAGAGAGAGAGAGAGAGAGAGAGAGAGAGAGAGAGAGAGAGAGAGAGAGAGAAGCTAAGGGCAAGCCAGTGACCAGTAGGCTTTTAAAATAACAGAGGTTGCAGGGTCAGCTGCTGATGTGACATTGTGAGTGTGTGTGTGGAGGACAGGTGTGTGTGTGTGCATGTGTGTGTGTGTTTGTGTGTGTGTATGGCCTCGTCCTTCAGATGAACAAATACACACACTCGTGCGCACGCACACACACACACACACACACACACACACACACACACACACACACACACACACATACACACACACAAGCCTTTCTCTGGCAGCTGGCCACATGGCTTTAGTGGTTGGAGTAAGTGACTTTACTGGGAAAGATCAGTGCTGTGTCCCGAGTAGAGCACACTATTCGTTGTAGAGTGTAGATAGACTCTAAGCATTAATTGAGTGCTTTTAATGCAGTATGAGTAACCTGGCCCTGCCCCTTATCAACACACTCACACACACACACACACACACACACACACACACACACACACACACACACACACAATTTCTCTCTTTCTCTCTCTCTCTTTCTCTCTCTTACACACACACACACACACACACACACATTCTCTCTCTCTCTCTCTCTCTGCCTTTGTGTGCGTGTGTATGTGTTTGTGTGTGCATGTGTGTGTGTGTGTGTGTGTGTGTGCGCGCGCGCGCTTGTGATTTACCCACCTTATAGTCAGGACACCCTGAGGGAGTTGCATTCTGTGCTTTCGCAACCTACATGCAGGCAAAATACCCACATGTTCATGAATCTGTGAAATTTACTGGAAAATCACACCTTAAATTGTGATAATCACGCTTATAAACTGATCTGTCATAGTGTTATATATGTCTTTCACTTGATTTTTCTGAAACCTTCCCGTCTGGAAACTCAGCTCGTGATTTCCCATGTAACTATCCCTAAAGCCAGTGATGGCTAAGTTCTACATGTTCTACATATTCTATATACTGTGGCCTTCTTTCCCCTTTTCAATTGATTAAATGTTTGGCCAGAACTCTTAAAAAGATTAAGTAAAGCCTGTCCCTCCCGTGATGAACCAGGGATTAGGAAAACATGGTAAATTAATTTAAAGGCCCTATGCCAAAAAGTGTGTAAAGAAAGTTCCATATGCAGTGAGTACAGCCTCCTTACTCCTTCTTTTAATTGACTAGATGTCAGGCCTCCACTCTCAGTGGTGATTTTAGGCTGTTTTAAGGGGTGCTCAAGCAACTGTAAATGTCATCTCAGCACCCCTGAAAAATTAAGAAATTATCATTTTACGAGTCCTCAAACCTAATATTTATTAGAGATGGTAAAATTATGACGGGCGAAATGGGCCAGTAAAATGTATGATTCTTACCATGAGTTTTGATCTTCCTCTAATTGGTTGATTTTCCGCAAGGGCCTGATTCAATCCAAAATTTGAAACCATTTCAAGTGTGCTGCACTGCAGACCTTACACAGTGCAACTCTTAACAGCAGAATCTATAGGTATGGCTAATAGAATTAAAATTGAACAAATGCAGGTGCAGTAGTTGTGGTTTCTGCGTAAAATTATAGAAGCCTCACTATTTATTACGGAGTCCATTTTTGTCTCGACTGCACAACTGAGTAACGTTACAGTAATCCTACATAGCCCGAGTTTTAAAACAGTATATTGCTGATATACTTTATAGTAAGCAAAGTAGCCCACGTTGGATGATCATATTGCCTTGTGTAGGCTAGGTCATTAGGAGGGAGGTAATTGTTATTGCTCTCTGTGGATTGCCTATTCTACTTTATGCCACTGTTTTATGTAGGCTACGAGTGATTTTCTTTTTGTTTTTAGAGGGTAGTGCATAACCTGTGTCTAGAAAGGGACAAAGTAACCCACTACTCATTATAGTGATTTTTGTGAAGGTTTGCCTATATTATGCTTATTAGACCTACTCACTGGCCTGCCTAGCTTTAATACCAAAGATATAAGCTATGTGATTGTACAGGTAGCCTTGGCCTATGTGATCATCATTACAGTTTTTCTCAATTGGTTTGGTACATTTCTCACATCAGAATTGAAATTATCAAAAGTTCTTGTTCAGTTGTCACATCATCATGCCATTTGTGCAGATGAAAAAGGCAGTTTCTCATTGCATTGAACAAATTGCAAATGCTTCGGTCCATCCATGCAAATGATTACAATTCTCAGTTTTTTCGTACATTATCAATTGCTTTTGTCATGCTAATCAAAATGCTTTGTTATAGGAATCTATCAAATAGTCTCTTTCCCCAAAACATTTAGGCTATAGTTCATCATATAAGTCTTCACATGCAAAATGATTTACCAAGCCATCATAACATGTCAAGCATATATACATTTCCATAAGACATTTGTCTGTAAATATGATCTAAATTGGTAAATTCCTCCCAGGTGAATCTAGACTTTCTCTAATGAAAAGAGTTGATCAACCAATGATCAACAGTTTTCTGAATGAGCTCAAGGGAGCATCTCATGAACAATCTACTGGGGAATATATAGGTAACCAGAGCACAATAGAAAGTTACAATGTCTGACAATGGAAGGACAACAGCCAAGAAGAAGGAGAGGAAGAGGGGTGAGGCTGCGTGGTGGAGGAGTAGGAAGAGGAAGAGGAAGAGCCAGAAGAGGCGGACACATGCGTGTTCCTGATGAAATCAGAGCAACACTTGTAGACCATGTTTTGAATCATGGGCTGACTATGGCTGAAGCGGGGAGAAGGGTGCAGCCAAATGTTGGCAGAACAACTGTGTCCTCAATTATTCAAACTTTCCGCAGAGAGAACAGGTGTGTAATCTATTAACAGTATGTGCCGAATTACATGGAGTTTACTGTATTTACATGTCAATACAGTAATGCCCCATACAAAATTACAGTAGCCTATTCCACTGATGCTCTATACAATGCCATTGTGCCTTCCTCAAATTTGTTTTGGTTTACATTTCTATTTCCCACATAGGACTGCAAGACAAGTACACAGGGGTGGTAGAGGGCGGATTTTCACACCACAGCAGGAGATGGCTATCTGCAACATTGTTGTGGAAAACAACGCCATTACACTAAGAGAGATACAGACTACTATTTTGCAGGACAACGACACATTTGCAAACATCCAAACAGTCAGTATCTCTACCATTGATAGAGTGCTAAAAAAACAACACATGCGCATGAAACAGCTATACACTGTCCCATTTGAAAGAAATGGTGAGAGGGTGAAGGAGCTGCGCTACCACTTTGCCCAGGTACAACTTTTATTCCAAAAGCATATATAGATATAAAAGGGCACCATTGCCACCATTGATGTGCTATATCCTAGGTGGCCCAGCCGAGAATATGGCCCAGCCCAAATATGCCATAATATGGGACAATGTAAGCTTCCACAAGTCAAACCTAGTAAGGCAGTGGTACGCAAACCATAACAGAATGGTGATGGAGTTCTTACCACCATACTCCCCATTCCTCAACCCCATTGAGGATTTTTTCTCAGCCTGGAGGTGGAAGGTGTATGACCAAGAGCCACACACACAAGTGACCCTTCTGGCTGCAATGGATGCAGCATGCCAAGACATTACTGCAGATTCCTGCAGAGCATGGATTAGGCATGCAAGAAGATACTATCCACGCTGCCTTGCACAGGAGGACATCAGGTGTGACGTGGATGAGAATTTGTGGCCTAACAGACAGGAACGGGAAGAAGCTGAAGATCAGGATTGAGATTAGAATTTGGGGAGTTGTTCATATTTTTTTGTTTACTTACTGTATGACCTATGTTTATATTTTTGACCTATGTTTACTTACATATTGTATTTCACCTTTGTTATGTGCAGTGCTATCTTTTTTTTTCTTTACGCACTGCAATGTTTGACAATAAAGAAGTCATTCTGTAAATGTGAATCTTGTCTTTTCCAATCAATCGTACACATATACATTATATGAAGTCAAATGTACAACACTTGTCATCACACCTAAACCACATTTTACATCAACATGTCCCTTCAAAGTGCACTATTCAATTGCCAACATGACTAATGAATTTGGCTGTCTTATCCGTACACAATGACACAATGATTAAACATTCTGATGGCACTGACAAGTATATTGACAAAAAAACTTGCTTTTGAGGGATGGACTAAGAATTTTGAGCAAGAGACTGGCTTTTGCCTTTTTGTGATCCACGGTGTTTTGCTATTTGTTCAAACTGTTTTGAGAAATGCACTTGATCTTCTGCAAATTGCAAGAATGATTCGAAAATGTACCAAAGTGATTGAGAAAAACTGTAAAAGTATTTTTCTCAGATGTATTATGCATCTGGTCATGCAATTGAATGAACCAGCTGAAGAAACATTAAGCATTCTTAATCAGAGAAATTATTGTATCAGATTGTTTGTACTTTAATTGGTAGGCTGAGGTGACAGTAAGCCTACTAAAACTAGGCTACTCCCTCTGGAGCAACCAAAAACAAATCAGTGAAATGACTGATTTAACAGGGGGCTGTATGTCAGTGCCTTGAATCCTTGTTTGACCAGATTTTGTTAAAAATATTAGTACATTCTAAAAAATACCATGGAGAACCACCATCAGCACTGGGGGGCTAAGCACCCCTAAAGGTCAGATCCTAGAATTGCCCACTCTTAAAGAAACAAAATTAGATTAAGTGAAGCCTTAAGAGAAGTACATATGAGCACATACTTTTAGCCATCACTGTCTGAAGCACAGCATAATTCGAGACTACTTGCCTTGTGCCACATGCAGCCTTTTATAACAGGCTTTGTTGTGATTTCTTGCAGATCACACTTTAATTACACTTTTGTCTGCAGTTGTAACAATGACACAATTTCAGCCAATGACCATATCAGATATTGCACTTGATTTTTGTAGACATTCCAGGGACACTTTGTAACATGTGTGGGCTTTGTCGTGTATCTTCTTCAGTGTGCGGTGTGAAGATTGTGGTGAACAAGTGCAGGGGCACTTTTATAACAGGCATGTGTGTTTTGTGGTGGCTCCGCACAGGTGCAGCGTGGACGGCGTTGAGGACAAGCGCATCATCAGCATGCAGATTGACAGCAGCAGCCACTCACTCTTCGTGGCATTCACCTCCTGTGTCGTCAAGGTGCCACTCTCACGCTGCCAGCGGCATGGGAAGTGCAAAAAGTACGTCCCACACATTTATCTCCTCCTGTCATTCTCTCTGGTCTCTTATCCGCAAAGCCTTTTTGGCCAAATTTACCATGTATACTTCTTAGCTATATAGTGCACTATGTAGGCAACAAAACAGTAGCCCCGTTTATATGGACACCTTTTTTGAATCCGATTGAATTTAATCAGATTATTAGAATTCTACCGAACTGTTTATATGAGCCTCAAATAAAGAGATTCGCGTTTGAAGAAAGGTGTAAACCACCTATTTTAATCGGTTTGAAAATGTAAACGGTTTCATTTGAATCCGATTATTTGACTGTATATATGGGACGTTTTTAATCGGTTTCTGTAAATAAAGAGATTAAAAGTGAAATTTTGTGTCCATGTAAACGGGGCTAATGTGCAAATTTCACCATAGGTAGGGACTTTTCCAATAAGAAGGGTTCCGGTGAATTTTTCGTCCCTTTCATGGTTTTTGCATGTCTCTATTATCGGGCAGTCCCCAAATATACAATCTCCCGGGTGACAGGGGGGAGGTACTCCATTCGCATCTAAAATGTTAAGCTGATAGGCTGTTGTTTTTTTTTACCTTCAGCTGTTGTTAAACACTACCAGCCATGGATGATCTGAAAATCACTATCACTATGCCATAAGAAAATATTTTTTTCTAAACAGACAAAATGAATTTCTCACAACAGACGTTCATTACAAATACTGTTGCCGATGTAACTATATGTAACTATAACTCGTGTTATCTTCAGATTTAGCATGCTAGCAGGCTAATACGCTTCCTATAGCCTATTTTGATATGCCTGAAAAACTTACAGCTTATCAAACTCAGAGTTGTAGAAGAGCTTGTTTTGGCTGTTTCTATGGCAATGCATTGAACTACTTGCTATATGGTGCACAGCTATTTCCTCAGACAATGAGTCACCTTCTTAAAGCATGTTTATTTGGCTAACTTGAGTCTACTAATCCTGTTGTTCTAATGTCACTTGAATCCGATTGAAAACGGATTGGAATCGTATCGAATTCATGTGCACAGGCTAAAGATTGTGTAGGGATTGGTTTCGCAAATCCGATTGCAACCCCTGGCTTAAGCCGATGTTAATCTGCTTGGTGCTGCCTTGTGCACGGTATCGGATCGGATTCGCATACTGCACATGTATCAATGCATGTAAAAACGGTGTTTGTTTCTTCATATGAACTTCCAAACACAGCAGAATGCACAACATGTACATGAATGCGGCAAACTCCTCTAACACCATCTTTGTATGCCACCAGATAGTTTGTTTATTGTCTTTATTTAGTAGGACGAGTGTAGTCCGTAGAAGGTGTTCCAGAGTATTATGTTTTTGTATAGGCCACTGTAGAAAAGCCAACGGCTCCTCCATGCAGGATGGCTGCCGACTGGACATAGGGATGAAGTGGTACAACAAAAAATCTTCGAAGTTCATGAACGTTGTTTACAAAAATATATCTCTGTTTATTTTGTACAAAACAAAACGTGCAGCTCTCGCACATAAACACAAATAACGAAAATTAACACGACACTTAAACCGAAAAACAACAGTGCACAAAAAAACAAAAGCAAAACCTATTTGTGTCTCTGTTCGTTGTTTCTCTGCTCTCGCTCTGTCTTTAACGTCCGTTCGTCTCTTTCCTTTCTCTCCGTTCGTCTCTCTCTCTTTGTTCATCCTTCTCCCGTCCATTGACAAATTAGGCTCTTTTAACCACAGTTCAATTTGAGCCAATCACGGGTTAATTAGCCGCTACCACCACCCAATGACGCCATCAGCGTACTGCAATCAGGTGGTGGCAAGCGTAGCACACAGAGTTCATGGTTTAAAATGGTAAAAACGGTGAGAGGGGGAGATGGCAAAAGTTCACCCTCTCACAGCCACCTTATTGTTTAAGTGGGTAATATCAGGTGAAAGAAGGAGGCTATATAAATACATTTGCACTGAGTGACTTGTAAAATTTTCTTTAGCCGCTGTGTTGCCATGTGGGATAACCGGAATGAGAGGTGAAACGTTCAGTTTCCTCTATGTGTCGTCTGTATGCACTGTAGGCCTATGTGTGCAGTGCTGTAGTTTGCTGTTGCGTATCTTACCTGCGTAGCAGCTTTGTTGTGGGCAAATGTGTTTATGTCCAACATTGTCGTGTTATGTCCAACATTGTAGTTATGTCGTTAGTCGTGTTATCTCCAACATTGTAGCAGCTAGCGTTGTAAATCCTATCAGCCTGGTGTTGTCATGGCTACAGCCAGAGCGGCCCCAGATAAAAAGCTGTGAAGCGTGTTTGACCGATATCTTTGGCATTTTTTGCCCGAACAACACAAAACGTGGCACTGCACACACTGGTAACATTATGATGACGCCCTCCAAATTTGAGATCAAGCGGATGAGTGGTTCGACGTTCCTTGCAGATAGTAAAAAGATAATAATAGATCGATAGATAGAAGTAGTTATAACACCACCTGTTGACTACAGCGCCACCTAGCTAGCGTAGCCGAAAGGGCCAGGTCTCTGATCCGATTACACAAAATCCATGTGCACTTGGATTTTGGGACAGACCACCCATTGGGGAGCAACACCCAATCCAATCCCAATCCAATCCAATCCTATCATGTGCATGTAGTGATTCAGAACATTTAATCTTATGAGACATATTATTTGGTTATTGTATTGCTGGCTTTAAATTTTACTCTGACTGGCATTTTAAAAGTCCTAAAAAGTGTCTTTATTTCTCTTGCATTAAACTGTAGAAATGCTGTATAGTCTGCAGTCAGAATGGGTTTTGCCAGGTCCCAGATCAGTTTGAACAGGTTGTGTCTTGCAGTGATTGTGTGAAGTATTTCATCATGCTAAAGCCAGAACTTAATTCAGGTTGCAGGCAGGTTTTGGTCTTCTACGTATTTCACTCCC
>CM059271.1:24826604-24949104 GCA_030347295.1 Setipinna tenuifilis | reverse complement strand
CTGTAGTAGGCCTGGTATATGCTTCTGTGTAATGGATGCCAGCTTAGCTTTGTCTGTGAAAGGTTAGTAAACCTACTGCTACTTTAAGAAACATAAACATGCACCAACTCTATCAGAGAATCAGAATCTAGACAATCTATACTCAGATATTTCCAGACTACAACAAACTTTAACAAACACCAGCGGTTGCATCAGTGTGAACAATGAATGTTTGTTTGTTCTTGTTGGATGGTAGCTGGTTGAAAAATGTCACCTTTGACTGGGCAGTGTGGAACTGGCAGTTGGTTTACTGGGCTTTCTAAAGACTGCTTCCTGTGGTGTTTGTTGGTTCAGTGTGAAAGCAGCTTTTCAATTGTGTTTTGTGTTTGGATTTTGTTGTTGAACTCATATCCTCATCTCTCAGTCCCTCACCCTCCCGAATGCTCTTACTCATTTCTCTCTTTCTCTTTCTATCGCTCTCTTCTTACCAACTCCTACACACTGAATTGAGCTTAAGTACACATGCTCCATGTTTACATTCCAAATGGACCCAGTGGCCCATGTATTTTTAGATTATTTTTTCACGATAAGGCTGTTGGTTCTGTATGAAGAATAAACAGATTGACTTCATGTTGAGTCATCAGTCATTTCGATCGTGTTGGAAGGTGTTCAAGTAGTGCATTTGGCCTGCACAGCTGTTCAGACACCGAGCAGGGCACAAATGTGTTTGAAAAATTGAGTTGATAGATCGATAGATAGAAAGAAAGAAAATCAACCTGTGAACACAGGAGCAGAGGAAATGCACAGCCTTTTCACCTGAGTCACCTGCGTCCTCCTGTTCTCATGCTCAACTGCAAATAAAACACCCTATTACCCCTCTTAGGGTTCCTCTCCTTTCCCTACCCTTACGGCACGCTTGTATTGCCTCTCTGATTCATGCATATGCACACCATCTGATGGACCAGGCTCTCTGTCTCTGTCCCCACCCTATACACATGCACTTTTACTCACACAATCTCTCTCTCTCTGTCTCTCTCGCTATTTAACTTCTAAAAGGGATCAGTAAAATGGTACTTTGAAAGGGAGTTTAAACTATTATGATTACCATGGCGGCTGCTCCACACTGCTGCGTTCCCTTGGCATGTGTGTCAAGAGAAGGCGAGAGAGGAGGCAGAGCCCCACTGTCCCTTTGGCTACAGAGAGGATGAATTATAAAATAGCCCTGTCACACTAATCTGTCCGCCCGTGGCTCATTGTTAAATAAATCATTTTAATGATCGTGGCGCGGAGGCCAGAGATGGAGGGTGGGGTGGTGAGGCTGGAGGGGTTGATGTTGCTCGGCTGAGTGCGATGGAGGCAGCTGTAACCACAAACGTGTCTCCATCACCACACCAGCTCAAGGTTTTTTTTTTTGTTTGTTTGTTTTTTGTTTATTTTAGCTACTGTGGCCTCCATATGATGACTGTAGGTGTTACAGTACTGGAAGGATCTTGGCAATGGGGAGGTGCATGTTATCGGGTGGGGTAGAGGGGGTGAGGAGAGAGCAGGGGGGAAGTAGGTCATACACATACGATGCCATGGCTTTACCAAACACACTTGTGAGCAACCACTGTACTCATATACACATTTGTATTCAGTGTATGAGGGGGCTTGCACTCCTAGGAATGTGACTCCTAAGTACTCCCCTCTGGATTTTTTATGTATATATGTATGTATGTATGTATTTATGTATTTATTTATTCATATCCTTTTTTAAGTCACATTAACACAGTAGTCTCTTTCGGATAAAGACTACAGTTCTGGAAGGCTTTTGGGGGGAGTAATACGCAGTATTGCTTGTAATACAGTATATTGAAAATAAGCATCCTTGAGTCCGGCTACAAGATGGTGACTCTTAAGTGTTAATTGCAGTACTAGAAGGATCTTGGCAATGGGGGTGTTACGTGTAAGGACGTTGTGAGGAGAGAGGGCATGCGGAAGAAGGTCATACACATATGATGTCAGGCTGTCACCAAAACCAATGTGTGCCAGATTTCTCAGGACATGAGCTTGCTGTCACATTCATTATTTATGCATTATCTTTCAAAAGAGCCAGACCAACACACCCTGAGCTTTTTTCTCAGTTTGTCCCTCACAAACATTTTTATTTTCAATTTCTCTTTGCGCAACTCTACAATGCAAAAAAATAAATATACAAAAACTTTTTAAAATTCAGCCAACATACTGCATGCATTTTTATGTTGGTTTAGCACTATATTACTATTATGGCATTGTTCAATTTAAACCAGCATAAATATCTGTGCAGTAGATTGCCTTAATTTTGTTAAGTTAAAGTTGTATTCCTTTTAGATTACATTAGATTCAACGTTGTTATAATTTATTATAAATACAAGATGTGGCTTAGCATGTAGTCAGTACAAGGAGTAGCAAGTGTGAAATTAATATACATGTGGGATATAAGTATTAATATAAATGTGGGATATTATTATTATTATTATTATTAGCAGATGTTTATAAACACGTATACAGGTGTGCTATGAAAATATATATCAGATGTACTATGAACATGTATGCAGAGGATATACAATATTGACAATATATAAATATGTGGTTTGGATGAAGTGCAGATGGATAAAGGGATTGCATGGAGTACATTCAATGTCAGTGGGACAGATAAAGAGGGAAGCGACGGGTGTAGTGGTATGGTAGTCAAAGTCAAAAGTCAAAGTCAAAATTATTTGTATAGCGCATTTCATACATAAATGCACTTCAATGCGCTTTACACACATTTTAAAATAAAATACAATTAAAGATTTAAAAAGTAAAATACAATTTAAAATAAAGCAAAACCATTAAAAAAATAATAATAATAATAAGAAGAAGAATGATTTGGAGGTTCTGTAGGGGACAGAGTTCAGTAGGAAAACAGCTGTGGGTTTTGGTCGAAACGCTTCTTAAGCATTTCTTCTTCTTCTTCCAGTACTGACTGTTACAATGTATACTTTCTCATGTTTGATGTTATATGGTTGTGAAGAAGAAGAAATAAATTCAATTCAAAATTCAATTCAATTTTCTAGAGGGGAGATGCTAAAAAAGTCTATGGGTAGGATGCCAGGGGTCCTTAAGAATGCCGCGAGCCTGGCCTAGGCATTGCTTCTTCTAGAGTCCACAGTAGCAGGTAGTGGAGTCCTGTGATGTGTTGGGCAGTTTTCACCACCCTCTGCAGTGCCTTGCGGTCTGCAACAGAGCAGTTGCCATACCAGGCTGTGGTACAGTTGATTAGGATGCTCTTAATCGCACAATGGTAGAATTTATTCAGGATGTCAGCGGACAGGTGGTTTTTCTTCAGTGTCCTCCAGAAGAAGGGTCGCTGATGGTCCTTCTTAACCAGGCTGGAGGTGTTAATTGTCCATAACAGGTTCTCAGAGATGTAAATCCCCAGAAATTTGAAGTTGGAAACACGTTCAACAGCCAAGCACCCTCACATATACAAAAGCTGCTTCCACACTGCCCCAAAAAAACACCAACAAACACCAACATTGCCCAGACAGAAGTTTTTTTTAGTTGGCTACTATCCAACAAGAACACAGACTGATGGTCAATGCTGACTAAACTCTTAGACTTTATTGGAGTTTGTTTAAACTTGAGTAAGACAACAGTGCTTAAGTTATGTCTGGGCTAAGACTTGTATTCAGAGGTCTACCAAGGCTGAACAGAAAGACAAAACACATAGGCCTAGAGCCCAGAAAAAAATCTAAGAGACCACTTCATTATTAAAACACCATTTGAAGTGGTCTCTTAATTGTATCCAGATCTTTATTGTGGCGGGTGGAACAGACACAACCCGTTTTAGGTTTTAGGGAGACCAAATGCTAAACAGATATATCCCAAACCAGCTTGAAAGACAAAGATCTATAGTTACCCCACCATTTTCTGAGTCCTAAGGATAGTGAAATCATGAAATAAAGGCAATGAGAGAGAAGATCTATTCCTAGCAGAGTTGCAGGAGTCCCTTACCATTAGCTTTTTAAAAGGAGAAATTAGAATGACAGAAATCCACTTTGCTGTATCAGCTACCTGAGCCACATTGAGCAGTAACCATTTTAGACTGTTCATATTCCAGCACTGTAAGATAAAAAAGGTTTGTAAAGTGATTGAAGTGTAGGTGAGTAAGACTATGTCCTCAGAGTAATGTGCACATAGCCTGAGTGTCTGTGTGACTGAGTGCGTGACAGAGTGTGTGTGTAACGTGTACTGTGTCCAGCAGGCCCCCCCACCTCCCCCCTGCTCACCACAGCCCTGGCCCCTGCTGCCGGACCCCTGGGCCGTGGGGGGATGGTCCGTGCGGCAGAGGAGGAGGAGGAGGAGCCTAGGCGTGATAAGACGGACCCCTACATGGCCGTGCCTTCCCAGACTCAGCAGGACTCCATCGGTAAGCCTTGGAATGGAGGACGGAGGATGGAGTTCCATTAAGCCTGTCTGCCTGTCCAAGATTTACAGGGTGCTTTCAACCAGAGGTGGCAATCATGGCTTTAGAAAGTGAAAAAAGACCCTGCCACCATTTTCTGAACCAACTGGCCCTAATGAGCACACAAATAATCAGACAGATTACCTTAGTGAAATCACCTGTGGTAACCCACTGGCAGAACGAGTACATAAAAGGGTTTTTACTTTCTGAAGCTAGGATTAACACCTCTGCTTTCAACACCTCCAGATGACCAGAAGACAGTAATGGGCAACCTGAATTAAAAAGATACAAGCTGTAAAATCTGTAAATTACAAAATTAATTTAAGTGAGAAAAAAGGTTGCATGGATCTTCTTACATTGGATTAACTTAACAATGCAATGAATGTAATAAATATACATGGAATAGTTAAGTTAAACCAACATAAAAAAGAACCATGCAGCAGCTTGCCTTTATTTTTGTAAGTTGTTTTAAAGCAGCACTACAGTGTAGTACCACATATTCACCCAAATCACCTGGTTCTACCTGTGCATTTCATACAGGTAATTTCACTACTTATACCTGGCTAAGGAGTTGTGCTAGTTAGAATCATCTTATTTAGTGAATGGCTGAAACAAATATGTGGTGCTGGATTGTTGCTTCTGAAGCCAGGTTGCCCATCACTGCCAGCACACAAACCCTGCCTCTCCCTTCCCCACCACCACTGCTGTCACCACAAATGCAAACAAATTGGCCGCCAGCAACGTGACCGTAGGAGATTTATTAGATATCAGTCTATAATGTTCCCCCAGGATGGGGGTAATATCAAGGGCTGTTATGGTGTCCAAGCGGGGAAGATGGCCACTGTGGTTATTTTAGCGGAAGGCGGCCTCGGCTATTTAATCATCAAGCGCAGTCACAACATTGACATTGAATACCCCCCTGCTTTGTTTTGTGTTTTTGTCCCCTCCCTTTGGCCACTCTCTCTCTCAAGGTCGGCGCCACATAGCTATTATGTGTAAAGATCCTCGAAGACACAAATCTTTACCGCTCAGCGAGTCATCTCGACCATGCGTTAAGAACAGGATAACCATTACAGAATCTATTGAACTAGCTGTCATGTCATCGAGGAACACATCGTTAGTGGAAGTCAATATGGAAGGCAGCAGCCTAAGCTGATATTGATCATTAGTCAATATGCAGGGTGATTTGTATGTTAATAGAAGACTAAAAGGTGTTTAACACTGCTAAGATGTAAATAACTGAGTTAGAGGGTGACTCTTAATGCTATTGGCAGTTGCATGTCATAATTTCCCAATCATATGCTCTCTTTCTCTCTCTCTCTCTCTCTCTCTCTCTCTCTGTCTCTTTCTCTCTCTCTTTCTCTCTCTCAATACCTTCCTCTCTTTCTACATTTTACCATTAAAGAAGACAAAAAAGCAAAAATATGCCACAAACTCTTTCGACGGAAAAACGTGAAACAATTCTATTGTTCTATTAGTTCTATCTATGCGGTTTTCAAACTACTTTTGCTACATTTCACATTGTTCGAAATGTTACAATGAAAACCTTGTGCAATCAGCTATGACACCAATCAGTAATTGGTCTCTAAGAGACGGACGAGTGAGTGAGGTATTGTCTGTGGTGATCCAGCTGTGGGGGAGTGTGTCTGGTCAACTGAGAGGACTCCTGTGCACCTGTGAACTTGGACAGGCACAATGGTGGCAGAGGATGCTAAATGCTTGAGGCTTCACAGTGCTCCTTGCCTGTGTCTTCCAGAGTCGCAAAAAGCATTGCGCTAGCAAGATACAGGCAACTAGCTCACATGACAGAAAAAAACAGCAGCTTTTTTACCCTCTTGGTTATTTATTCTGTGTTTAATGCCATGATTTTTGAGTTTCTTTATTTTTACTCTGACATGCAGCTTCTTTTTCGTGTGGAGAGCTCTAAAGCTAACAGTGTTGTGTGTGTGGCCGTCTGAAGTACTGCCTTTGTCTAAATGTTGTTTCTGTTGCTTGCTGTGTTGCATGACTGCTGGAGACCTGCTGCTGTTGTCTTTATGGCTGTATGCTGCTTTGCTGTTAGCCGCACCTGTGCTGTCTGCACTCCTTTTCCTTGTTTGCAGCAATCTGGTTTTCTGTTGCATCAGCTCATGGACTCATCCACCACAACACTCCCTCCCTTCCTCCATCTCTCCCTGTCTTCTCCACCCCATCTCCCCTCCCTTTGCCTCCTCTACTCCTTATCCTTTCTCAATTGCTCTCCACCATCTTATTGCTAGTTTATCCTGTCTCCTCTCTAATCCTTTGTCTTGCTTCTCATCCAGTTTTGCTATTGTATGATCCTCTTGGCTTCTTCATTCCTTGCTGCTTTCCTGTCTACTTCTCCTCAAGCTTCTCCACCTCTTTTCACCTTTTCTCTTCCCCTCTCTTCTGTTCTCTTCTGTTCTGTTCAATTCTACTGACCTTCTCCCCAATCTTCCCTTCTCTCCCTTTCCATTCGCCTTCTTCCTTCCTTTCTCTTTGCCACTTTTCCTATCTGGTCATCTCTTCTTGTTCTTCTTTTCACATTTTCCTCTCCTCAAATCTCTTCTTTTTTCCTCATTCGCTAATTTCTTCATTTCATTTCTGTTCTTCTCTCTTATATTCTCCTCACATTTCTCTTTTCTCATTTCTCTAGTCTTCTCTCTCCCTATCCGCTCATTTCCTTTCCTCTCATCCCATTTTCCTCAGTTAATGTGCTCGCCTGAGTGTGTCATCAATGTATAATATGTGGAAAACAATAGACCTGAATGAGTTAATGTGAAATATAGAAAAGAGAGAGAGAGAGAGAGTGAGAGAGAGAGATAGAGTGAGAGAGAGAACTAACGTCAGTGAGACCAAGTGAGAGGGAGAGGAAAAAACAAGATTGGGTGTGAACATGAGCGTAAACCCTTTAATTGATTGTGAGTGGTTTACATGTTTCTCTTTAAGCACTTTCTTGTTTTACTGAGAGACTTGAAAACATAACAGCATAGAGTCAGCCGCTTACAGACAGTTTGGGTCGGTTTCCATGCTGTTTGTGTGCAGCCAAGTGGCAGAATTGTACCCACACACTGGAGCATAAGGAGAACATTATGCACAGAACACTGTGAATTTGCCTGGAAATAGAGCATTTGTCAGGGATGGATGATTTAGTCAGGACCACATCCACAGCCATAAGGAGAAAATTTGTGTTCCATACTGTAAGAGTGTTTGTGCATGTCTACTCACATGTATGTGTGTAAGTCGCATATATGTACGAGAATGTATTTGCAAGTGAGATAGATAGATAGATAGATAGATAGATAGATAGATAGATAGATAGATAGATAGATAGATAGATAGATAGATAGATAGATAGATAGATAGATAGATAGATAGATAGATGCATGTATGTGTGTAGTTGCATGCATGCATAAGTGTAATTTTTGCAGGTAAGAAAGGCAGGAACAGAGAGAAGGAACATGCATGTTGTTGTGGTGCCTGGTTTTCCACAGTACATTGGTGAGGCTCTTCTGGTGCTGTGTCTGTCTTGTGCTTTATCTCCCTGTGTGAGTTTCCACCTCTCTAACCCCCCTTCCGCCTCCCTCCACCTCCTGTGTTGCCTCCCCACCCTTCATTACACCTCCCATCACCACCATCTGCTGCCATTGTGAGAAGCCTCCTCCTTCTCCTCTCCTCTCCTCCGCCTCCAGACCCCTTTCATCTTCAGAGATGGAACGTTCCAAGGCTGTACCTTTGACTGTGTGTAGTGCAAGCGAATTACTAACCCCCCTTTACTTTATGGAGCAGTGTTGTCCTTTTCAGACCCTCTCCCACACACCAGCCCCACCCCCCACCGGAATGGACCTGTGTCTAGTGGAAGCAAATTACTAACCCCTATTTTATGGAGCATCCTCGTCATTTTGAGCCCCCCACCCCGGGATGGAAATCATATCTCTAACCCACCTCCTCTTCAGTGCTTACTCGTGTCTGGGGACTGAATTGTGTTGCCCCCCCACCCCCACCCTTCTCCACCCCCAACCCCCCCCCATCCTTCTATTTGCCAGCTTGTAGACATCTGTGTTTGTGTGTCACTTATTTACGAGTTCAATTAGAAAAGAAATATGGAGAGAGAGAGAGAGAGACAGTAACCAGAAGAGAGAGGCAGTGGCAGGGATTGCAGTTTTCCTTCTCTTTCTCTCTATCAGCTCCACTAGCTCTCTTTCTTCCTCTTCAGCTCTCTCTCTCATTCGTTTCATCTCTATCTCTCTTCCTCCTCTCTGGGATTGGTAGGCATTGTTCTCTCCACTCTATCCTGGTAGAGATTCATGGGAAAACCGGGGGGGAATGTGGCCAACGAAAGCACCTTGCTCTCACCAGAGACAAACCCAGTGATTACAGTGCCATCACTCAGGCTACTATCACATTAGTTTGTTTCTAAATAAAAAACACAACAAAGTTGTCACATTTCTGCTTGCCGTCCACACTAGCCTGTCATTTTGCAGGTGTTGGAACTGTGACGGATTAGAAACTGGAAGTAAAGGAAGTACAAAAAAAGGTGTGGATAGAAATGATCTTGGTTCTGAAAGTTTAAAAATGAACAAATGTGAAGAGGGCTGGGGCCAACAGAAGCACCCCACTCTCAGCAGACAAAAAACCCAGTGAGGACAGTGCTTTATGGCCCTGCCACTATAAGATCGGAGTTGGTAATAAAGATTTGAGCTCTTCTCCTACAATTGCTTTGATGTAAAACTGGTTACAGGGGCTATTTTACGGTGCGTAATATCAGATAGCAGTTTTCCTGCAGGGTTCCAACACACCCCTCTGAGGGAATAGAAGCTTTTGTTTCCCCTTAATGTTCTTGGTCATAACCGGAGAGAGAGCCCATGGTGAGATTTTGGGTAATGAGATTTTAATTAACGGCACGGTTACACGGTTTCTAATTCAGGCAGTTATTTCTTAGTTCACAGCAAATTTCATCTCCTTTTCACGACCTTGTCTTTTAAAAAGCCTGGGGTTTAGAGACAGTGTGATGGTGTCATTGTGAAGAGGGAATATTCATGGACAGTCATCCACAACAAAACATTGCAAAAACCATGTTTCACACACACACACACACACACACACACACACACACACACACACACACACACACACACGTTTTGAATATATTTTTGTCTGCTTGGGTGTTTCAGAGCTTGGTGCATGCATTAAAAAATGAAATAGCACAAAACATTGTTGCATACACTGATTGGATAGAAACTCAGAAGTTTAGCATTCTGGAGCGTAGCCTTAGTCACGCACAACATGCGACTTATTTAGATGGGTATGGAGAAGTGTTCAATTCTGTAACATTTTTTGTCACAGAAATATGAAAGCCTCAGCCCTGCAACATTCTGTCAGCAACCTTCTTTGAATGTTGGGCAACACTTGTCGCTTGGACTATAAATTGGCCTTTAAACAGCTGGAAGCTCTCCTGTGGATCATTGTGCTTTGTGTTTGTTGCTCCCTGTGCAACAAAAGAGCATTCAGACTTCACCCGCTGACCTTTGACCTCATTACACCAGTCAGTGCACATTACGACTGGCTTGTGTTAGAACATATGGCGTGCGTGTGGTGTTATGCTGCCCAGGCGTAATGTTGGTGGAGACTGAGCCCAGGCGGCTAGTGAAATATTTCTGACTGGTAAGAGCAGAATTAGCCAGGGCTCTGTTAACGCCATCTCATCAAGCCACACAATCTGCCTGCATGAAAGGGATATCGTGTCCTGGTGGACCAGACCCTTTCACTTTGTGCAAAGAGCCTGGACACTCTCCATAGGCACACGATTACTTCACAGTGGGTCGGCACTTTGTTTGACACTTAAACCTATTAATTCTGTCTTCAACTTCTGTTTGCTGATTGGTTGCTAAAACATAGGTAAGGGAAGCTGAGACCTTCAGAAAGTCCACTGACATTACTGTAGTGAAATACAATATTGAACTAGGCTTAACAAGGGATGTTGCTAGTGCCATCAATCAGTTACCATTTGCATGTTAGGCAGGAAAAAGAGAAATATAATATACAGAACATTTGTATCCATATTGTTCCATAGCTGTGTTTGCAGAAGCATACTTCCCTCTTTTAACTATAGTTGTGCTGATGCCATCTCATCAGGCACATGTTCTGCCTTGTGTTGGAAGGGATGGTTTGGATTGGGTGTGAAATGGAAATTTGTTGCTAAGTGAGAATGAAACGTTCTGTGCCATAACATCTCAGTGCAGCCAGAGCAACAGCCCCCTCTTATGCACACTCACACAGACACACAGACACAGACACACAGACACAGACAGACACACACACACACACACACACACACACACACACACACACACACACACAAACACACACACACACACACGCCCTTCTCAGCAACATTCACATATGTGACCTCAATCATGAAGCTGTGGATAGATCACACTAGGTGGAGGAGGAACTGGGACACACAGTCACACACACATACAAATCACACACTCCCTAACATACATTCATACAGACACACACACACACACACACACACACACTGACACAGACACATACAGTACACACACACATACTCCTTTATACAAATACACACTAACAGTCACACCTACTCTTTTTCTGTCGCACAAGCATGCAAGTTGCCCTAAACACATACACAGTTACACATATTCACACTCTCACAGTCACACTTACTCTTCTGCTGCACAAGCACACACACACAGACACACACACACACACACACACCTGTGACATTGGTCCACTCCACTGTGAGCTCTCTGACAAGCACACTCATGGATGGGCAGTGCAGCATCTGAGAATGAATAAATGTCATAAATTAATTAAGGCAAGTCTCTCTCTCTCTCTCTCTCTCTCTCTCTCTCTCTCTCTGTCTCTGTCTCTGTCTCTCTCTCTCTCTCTCTCTCTCTGTCTCTGTCTCTCTCTCTCTCTCTCTCTCCTCTCTCTCTCTCCCCCCCCCTCTCCCCCCCTCTCCCCCCCTCTCTCCGCCTCTCTCCCCCTCTGTCTCTTTCTGTCTGTCTGTGTGTGTATTAAGTATTACAACCTGCAGCCTTGGCACATTACCATACGCACCTTGAAAAAGGCTTTCTAATTAATGGAGCTTGAGGACAGGTTTGTTTGTGTACCAGCTAAATGCTAGTCTGGGTGCACAGAAATGTTTAGCAGTGGTTTGCTCACTATCATATTACAAAGTGCTTTCCTGAAATTAATTACCTGCATCACCCCATTCAGTCCTTGTAAATTAACTGTAGACAGATGAGAGACAGGGAGAGAGCAGAGCAGGCCTGTAATCAAAATAAGGGACCATGATTTTCATCTACCGTATACCCATCAGGTTATTTTTATTTTTTTCACTGAAGCTATGTCCTCATTAGTCCTTTCCTAAACAGAAATGTAACAAAGCTGTCATCTTTCTGCCTGTTGTCCACACAAGTCCATCAGGCTCTGGAACCATGATCAATTAGATGATGAAAATGGCAGGGTATTGAGGTAAAGCAGAGTGCATGGACAGAAATCTTTTTGGAACTCAAATCATTGCTGAAGAGCATTTGTGAAGAATATCGTAGGCATTAAACCTGTTGCTGTCTAGGTTTCGATATAGGATTGTACTGTGATATACAAATACTAGTCATATAGAATATCATTAAAAAGTTTATTTTATTTCAGTAATTCCATTCATATAATGTATACATTCATTTCACAGAGTGTTTATTTCTTTTAATATTGATGATAACTAATGAAAACCCCAAAATGAGTATTTCAGAAAATTAGATTCAATATTGAAGACACCTGGTGCCACACTCTAATTAGCTAATTAACTCAAAACACCTGCAAAGGCCTTTAAATGGTCTCTCAGGGCGCTTTCAGACTTGTAGCATTTGGCACCAAACATTTAATTTGAACTAAAAGCCAAATCAACCGGTCCGAGACCAGTAAAAGGGGTGTTCTTGGACCACTTTATCTGCCCTACTTTGGTATGGTTCCTCTGGTGTGAAAGCAACCAAGCCAAATTGGACAGAACAGTAGAGTTTACTGCATTATTAGTATGGAAAGTGGTGCATTTTAGTCTGGTTTCGGTGTGATGGTCTTCACAGCCTATTTTGTTTTGTTTAAAACTATGCATATGTGAAAGCAAACCGTACCCACGTCTGTTTGCTACATTGTAACATCGGACTAGTGCAGACCAAAGCAATCAAACTATTGGTCTAAAAGCGCCTTCAGTCTAGTTCTGTAGGATACACAATCATGGGGAAGATTGCTGACCTGACAGTTGTTCAAAAGACAACCATTGACACCTTGCACAAAAAGGGCAAGACATAAAAGGTCATTGCTAAAGAGGCTGGCTGTTTACAGAGCTCTGTGTCCAAGCACATTAATAGAGAGGCGAAGGGAAGGAGAAGATGTTGTAGAAAAAAGTGTACAAGCAATAGGGATAACCGCACCCTGCAGAGGATTGTGAAACAAAGCCCATTGAAAATGTGAGGGAGATTCACAAAGAGTGGACTGCAGCTGGAGTGAGTGCTTCAAGAACTACCAGACATATGCAAAACATGGGTTTCAGCTGTCACATTCCTTGTGTCAAGCCACTCTTGCACAAGAGACAGCGTCAGAAGCGTCTCACCTGAGCTAAAGACAAAAAGGACTGCACTGCTGCTGAGTGGTCCAAAGTTATGTTCTCTGATAAAAATAAATGTTGCATGTACTGGAAATTAAGGTCCCAGAATCTGGAAGAAGAGAGAAGAGGCACAGAAACCACGTTGCTTCAGGTCAAGTGTAGAGTTTCCACAGTCAGTGATGGTTTGAGGTGCCAGGTCATCTGCTGGTGTTGGTCCACTGTGTTTTCCAAGTCCAAGATCAACGCAGCCATCTATCAGGACGTTTTAGAGCACTTCATGCTTCCTGCTGCAGACCAACTTTATAGAGACAGAGATTTCATGTTTCAAGAGGACTTGCCACCTGCACACAGTTCCAAAGCTACCAGTACCCGGTAGGGCCATGGTATCCCTGTTCTTACAGTAATTGGCCAGCAAACTTAACTGACCTTAGATTTTCTATGGGGTATTGAAAAGAGAAAGATGCAATATATCAGACCCAACAATGCAGACGAGCTGACGGCCACTATCAGTGAATGAATATAATACACAAGTCTCGCTTTTTAAATAGAATTACTGATATAAATCAACTTTTTCTTGATATTCTAATAATGTGACCAGCACCTGCATACCACTACACAGATAATTTGAACACAACCCTACAACCCACCAGATTTTTTCAAACATAAGCAGAACTCAAACCTTGCAGAGAATGTTAAAGAGACCTGTGGCTCTTGAATATTACTACTTTCAGTATTAGTATATCAGTTCTGCATGCAAAACGATAGGGAGGCTTTGATTGGCAAATATATCGCTGAACAGAACACACAAAATGTCTGGCAGAGACAGAGCCATATGTACAGAACAATTCTTGTGTGATTGTACATGTACAATACTATAAACCTGTTTTCATTCTATTCTGCTCATGGATTCATAATTCTACATGCATGCACGCACACCCACAAACACACAAATACCCCCATATGTGCCCCCTCTACGATAACATTTTTATCTTAGTCTTCCATCCCCCTTTAAACAATGCCCAGAGCGCTAATGTATGCTGGCAGAGGTTAGCTGCACTTGAAAGGGTTGGCTGGGAAGTAATGAGTGCTTTGAAGTCCCCTGTAGACAAAGCTACCAGTGTAGCCCAACACAAACCACAACACTGGCACACACTGATTTTAAAGAGTATGACTCGGGCAAGTAGAAAAGTATGTGTGTGTGTGTGTTTGTGAGTGAGGCGAAAGAGCACAATACTGTAGCTTAACAGCCACACAGAGATTTTAGGAAGTATTTTGATTAACTGGAAAGTGTGTGTGTGTGTGTGAGAGAGAAAGAGACAGAGAAAGACTAAGAGATTGTGTTTGAGTCTCTGTGTGTGTGTCTGTGTGTTTGTATGTTATCATGTGATTTTTAGGTCAGTATTCTCATTCCACTTCCACATAGTCTAACAGTGTCTTATCTTAAAGTATTATGGTGAGGATTTATGTATTTTGGAATTCAATATGTGCGTTTGCAGTGAAGCATTCATTTAAAAAGGAGATGGGAGGCTGTGACAAGTGGAATGATGCCTCATGAAATTCAGATGAACCGCAAAGTTTCTAAGCAACAAACAGCAAGGAGGAAAACGCTCACTCCATATTCTTCTGGCAGCTTTACGAATGCTATACGCAAGGCTACACACTGCCTGAAAACAAAAAAAAATTAGGTAACCTTGCTCTAACAACTCAGAAACCCCCAGAAAAAGAAAGCAGGGAGATGGAAATACAGGTTTCCTTTTTGTAGACATGTCAATCCTGACTTCAGAAAGTGAAAATCCTACCAAATATTTGATCCAACCTTTTTTTAACTTTATTATTTAGATTTTCACTAAATCATTTAGACAGTTTAGATCAGGTACTTTATGAATTCACCTGTGTTAACTGCATAGGCAGAAACCCCCAGAAAAATAAAACAGGCAGAAGGATATGGAGGTTTTCTTTTCTTTCCAGAAAATGTCTAGCAGAGGCAGAGTTGATGTGTGATTCTACATGTACGATATTATTAACCCATTTGCATTCTTTCTCACCTGTGCATTTACAACCATGTGTATGAACACACACAAACAACACGGGCATATGCGCACGCACACACACACACACACACTCCTTTATACATAGACATACTTATAGTCACTCTTTCACTCTTACTCTCTTTCTCTCTCACAAGCATGCATGCACACACACACATGCATCTGCCCAACCACCCACACGCACACACCCAGGATGGAGATAGAGATTTTTTTAGGTTCCTTTTTACATGCTAAGTAAAGAAGGTGTCCATGACCTATGAGCATATGACCGCCAATCTTTCATCAGGAGGTTTAGTCTATCCCCTTTTATGGCCGTGCCCTCTTTGAAGTTACAACGTGAAACAATTGACTTTCTACATGAAAGATGAGGGATCTTCAAAGGTCTGCTGGGTCCCTTCAAGGCATTTTAGTCTGTCGCACTGACTCTGACAGGAAGCCCCTATGCGAATGAGACTGTGCACTTCCAAAAAAAGGTTCTTATGTTTTGTGGGAAGACCCGTAAAAGCAACCCTTTCATTGTACACAATAGCAAGCTCTCAACAAGACCTTATGTTGCCTTCCAATTAAGCATACATGCTTTGCTCATGGTTGTGCTCCTACAACACAATGTTGTGGTCCATGTAATTGGCATTAGAGATTTTAGCTTTGACCCTGGTTATAGTAAAGTCAAATTGTGTTTTCACTGTTTGTTTCATCCCAACATGGTTCTTCTGACAAAAGGTTTTTACGCAGTGCAAACAAAAGCTTTTATAAATCTTGCCATCAAATAATCAGGAGATTAATTATAATTATTAAAGAGATGGCATAGCATAGTAATCATATTTAAAAAATGTGTTTTGCTCAAAAAACAGCTGTTCTTTAGTTGTTGGACAAAAATATTGGTTATGGTTTTATCCCACATATTGTTGTAATCTGAAGCTGATGTTTCTTATTCTTTGGGCTGCTAATAAGGGCAATTGAAAAATATAATAAATAATACAAGTAGTTAAAAAGGGACAGGGACTTTGAAGAAACTTACAGAAAAGCAAAGGTAAAAAGCTTAAAAAGTACCCCCAACTGATGGATAGTGAGCTTCTTAAAATCCCAGGCTTCACATAGCAGAAAATGATCTTCTGTTCATTTTCCTGTCTTCTGTTCTGTCTCTCTTTCACTTCCACACCAAAGTTCAAGTCCCATTCGTCCCCTCACTTAAAGCAGAGGCAAAAGAGAAAGAGCAAAAGATCATGATACTGAACAGCCCCAGAAAAGGTCAAAAGAAAAGGATTAACCAGGATCATATTGGTAATACTAAATCATGATGTCAGGGCTTTTTCATTTAACTTGGCCAACTGAAACCCTCCTTGATAGGATGACACCCAGGCTACTGCCTAAAGAATGTAATTCCTCGCAGCGTTACAATTTATAGCTGGCTCCAAACCCTTAACCCTTCTACTCTTTCTCTCGGCAGGCAACTGTAATTTCAAATTAGGAAGAAGTGCCAAAAAGAGATCTGCACATTGTTATAACACAACTTCCAATTTTTGGTGTTGGAAGGGGATGTAGTAGAAATGAAATGAAAATCTATTTTGTTACCATGGAAAGGAGTATGGGAGAAAAGCAACAGTCAGAAAGAACAGAGGTGTCCAGGCTTCAGAAAAGTAACAATCCTGTTTCTTCTCTCTTTACACTTACAGTAACTCAGGTGATTTCATTAATTAGCCAATCTACCTGTCTGATTATTTGTGTGATTATTAGGTTCAGTTGGTTCAGAAAATAGCTAGATCAAATATGTGACAGGGTTTTACTTCCTAAAGCAAGGATTGACACATCTGAAAAGAAGCAACTGTACAACACTTCTTTCCATAGCCAATTGTTATTTCAAAGTGGGGAAAAGTATAATAAATTGTGTGAAAAAATCCCATTTTCAAACCCAATGAGAATGTATTTTGTCACCATGGAAAAAAAAGCAAACAAGTAGAGAGAGGAAAAAAGACACTGTGAGGAAAAGAAATGTTCAAGACAGCAAATAGTTTATCTGGCAGAGTGAAAAGTTTTACTAAGAAAAACGAGGGCAAAGCGAGAAAGAGCTTTTGAGCTGATATATGCACCAGCAGAGAGAAAACGCAGACGCATGAAACTCGAGCAGATTGGTGTCTTCTGAGGACTTCCAGAGCAGCCTGTCACCTCAGCAGCATCTTCAGTTGCAGATAAGCCTGTTCCCGTCTCCCCCCACAATCCTTGGTGAAAGCATGACACTTTAACTGGTAGGACAGACACTCATCTTAGCAATATAAATCTGCAGTAAAATATCTGACAGAGTAGTAGTTTTGTAGTCAGTCTAGCCCCACTATAGTGCTTTCACTCAATAATGTATTTCGCTACAGTACTACATCAGGGAACTTTCCTAGAGCTGTGGTTTCCCCAAGTTTTCAGCAACAAATTAGAAAACCTAGCGTAAACAGGGGCCCAATAGTTTTAAAGTCCACTAGAAGTGTCTGCCCACCAGGAAGTAAACATAGGCCTATTGAGAGCAGTCAGGAACTCGGAACAATTCTCAGTCTTCTGAGGGATTCTAGAGCAGCCTTTCACAATAGCAGCATCTTTAGTAGCAAATAAGACTGTTTCCATATCTCCCCCACAGCCTCACTGAAAGCATGACACTTTTACTGGTAGGGCAGACACACGTCTTATAAATACGAATGGGGCAGGGGCATGAAAGGACTAGCAAGCAAGCCTTCTAGTCCCCAAGCCTTCCATTAGTACTCAGTTTTATCTGAAAGCATAACACTTCTACTGGCAGGACAGTCAATCATCCTAAAGATATGAATGGGGTAGGGAAGACAACAACAGAAGCTACAATTTCAACAAATAAAAGGTCAAATAGGCACTATTACTGTTTACATTAAAATTTGAAAATGCATTGTATTATATTGTATTATGCATTGTATTATAGGCCTTCCGGAATTAACTCATACTTGAAGGACAGACACTCATCTTAGACATATAAATGGGGATCAGGGCATATTCATGCACTTTCAAATCTGGATGACCGAGCAGGCAGATGACTCACAGGCCCACATCCACCTTCATTAGGAGTCCATTTTGTGTGGCTGGAGATTGGAGTAAAATCTCTTACAGAGCAGTGCAGTGTAGCCAGGAATATTTGTACACACTGGCAAATTGTCATCTTGGTGACAAGGCTTTTACATGATTTTCAGCACGCTTTGAGTAGTTATCCTGTTGGAAGATGTAGCAATACCCCAGCACATTTTTGTCTCACAGAGTGGTGCAGTGTAACCAAAAAATATTTGTAGTTACTGACATGTTGTCTCTTGGTGAGGAACACTTTAAGGCTGGTTGCAGTGTGCCTGAAGTGTGTCTTGTTGGAAGGTGGAAGTTTTGACGCTAATTGTTGGACAAAGGTAAATGTTAAGGTAAAACACTCCAACCCTAACACACACACTGGAGTACAGCTTCCAGTATTTATTTTCTACAAACAGAGGTAACATTCTGTCTTCTTTAGGCAAAATTTTCAGGCCAGTTTGTTTTGTCATGTGGTGCAACAGAGAATAAATTCTGTTTAGATTACAGTTAATATTCATGAGCATTTGAGCTCTCTACTCCAAAGGGCTCCACACACTGGCTTTAACAAAGTGTGGCGCACTGCGTATCTCTCATTCTTATGTTCTGGGCGTAATCTGTGTCTTTCTCCTTCTCATTTTCTGTCACTGTCTACTGTTTTATCAAAAAAGCTAAAAAGTCAGAAAAATAATTAGTTTTTCTTCAAAGACTTATTTTCAGTTGTTTCTTGTTTGTTTCAAGGATGCTGTGCTTGTGTTCATTGGCCATATCTTGTGTGAGAAAATAAAACTTGTGGGAGTTCTAAGTGTAACTGTTGTTGTCTCCACAGGTGTGATTCGTGAGAGCTACCAGAAGGACCGTGACCAGATGGTGCCTGTAACCCTGCTGGCCATCGCTGTCATCCTGGCATTTGTGATGGGCGCTGTCTTCTCAGGCCTGGTAGTGTACTGTGTGTGCGACCAGCGGCGACGCCACTTTGACACCTCGTCCTCCTCGTCGGCTCGCCATGAAAAAGACCTTGCGCACTCGCGCCGCGGCTCCATGAATAGTGTTACCAAGCTGACGGGCCTCTTCGAGACAGGTGGCAGCTCCAGCAAAGACCCGCGGGCAGCTGAGGCCATCCTCACCCCACTCATGCACAACGGCCGTCTCACCGGCAAGATGCTCATTAAGGCCGACCAGCACCTAGACCTGTCAGCCCTGCCCACCCCCGAGGCCACACCCATGCAGCCGCGACGCAAGCCCAGCAGGGGCAGTCGTGAGTGGGAGCGCAACCAGAACCTCATCAATGCCTGTGCCAAGGACCTTGCTGGCCTTGGCTCACCCACCGTCATCCCCACTGACCTGCCGCTTCCACTGCGCTCGTCTCCCGGACACATTCCCAGCGTGGTGGTGCTGCCATTACCCCAGCACCAGCTCCAGGCCTACCAACACGAGTATGTGGAACAGCCAGGCGGGGGGCGTGGTGGCGAGCTGGGGCCCATAGATGACCAGGGGGCCACACTGGAATACAAGACTATGAAGAGCCCCCCCAACGGGATGACGCTGGTGGAGGACGATGAGAGGGACAGTGGTGGGGGTGGAATGGGCATGCTGCTGCCCCCTCGTGTGCCCCAGCGTGAGGCCTCGCTCGTGGTGTCCATGCCCCCTGCAGTGCCTCAGATGGGGAAAAGAGTCGAGGCACATGGGCACGAGCACCACCGACGGGGGTATGGCCTCAAGGCTTCGGCCGTGGCGCTCAAACGTCACCACAACACCAACTCGTCCAATTCATCCCACCTGGCTCGGAACCACAGCTTCTCGCGGGCTGAGACCCCACCACCCGCACCCCAGCGTGTGGACTCCATTCTCATGACGACTCTTTCGCAGGCGGGAAGCTCGTACGGGTCATTGCCTCGCTGCGGAGCAAGGCTGTTTAAACCCGACGTGCCGCCCAAACCCTCCCCAGCCTCGCTTGCCTCATCACGAGTCAAGTCACCCAGTGGTGACTCCTACACATAAGGGACCACATCTGCTCTTACTCTTCCTCCTCCACATTCACCCTCCTCCTCGTCTTCTTCCTCTTCTCGACACTCCTCCTGATCGATCACTCAACCCTGCGACACACTCTGAAGAAGAATACTAAAAAAAAACAAAAGAATCAAGAGTAACAGTCACAAAAACAGAGTACACACACTCTGTAACAAAACTTACTGACTTTTGTACATTTTCTGTACAGTGAAAAAGCAGCACTTCTCTGAGAGAGAAAGATTTAAAAAAGATGTCTATATATAAAAACAAACGTGTGTGTCGCACGGATGGGCAGGTGGCTCTCGTGCTCCTGGAATGAGGGGCTGCTTGAGAAAAAAAACAAGACTTTACCATCGGCGGGGGTGGGGGGGGGTGGTGGGTGTGAACAGTCTGCCAAAAAAGCACATGAGACACCAGATATACTGGCAAGAGGAGCAGTTGTATATTTGTGAATGGGCACAGAGGCCCACATAAGCACTTGGGATAAAAAAAAACAAGTTCTGACTGACTGGAACAACGGCTTTCAGTTTACGCCATAGGAAACTTACAAGGAAACTTACAAGAGAAAAAATAAAAGTCTGAATTGAACTGTGAAAATTCACAAGTCTTACAGCCTACTGGGTGCAGCTATTGAGGATTTCATGATGAGAACGGTCTCAAAAATGTATCGAAGATTTCTTGACGGGGATGGTCTCAAAAATCTCTACTCTACTGTATTGGTTACTGAATAACACCTGACTGTTAATACTAATAGCTGGTTGTATTTATTTTTTAATAAGTGCTTTCAAAGAAAGACTTAATCTTTTTAGGCTCGAGAGATCTTTTTTAATTATTATTTTAATTAATCAATTGTAAAATTATTTAAAAAGTCATTAAACTGGAGCCAGTACACTTTTTTCCATGGTTTGTAAAACAAGAGGTCCACTAACTTTTTTGTGTGTGTGTGTGGGGGGGGGGGGGGGTGGGGGGGGGGGGGGTGGGGGCTTGGGGTTAGAGATGCTCTGACCCCCTGTGTTGTGTGTGCGGGTGTATATTTATTTACTTGTGCCAGAGACAAGACCAGCCGTGGTCCCTGTTTTCTCAGTGTTTTGGACAAATAAATGAATGAATTAAAAAAGATGAAGAACATAAAAAAACTCCTCCAAAAGCTAACTTACTCTAACTTCCTGGAAAGCCATTAGAGTGGTATGTTTTTTTAGGGGTGAAGCAGGTTTCTCTGGCCTAACCTATGGTAGGATTATTGAGTAACCTGGCTTTCAGATGACCACTGGCCTTTTATGTGTGTTACAAGGCATAATGTTTTGTGAAAGTGCAAAGAAAATTTTCCCTCCCCCACAACCATCTTCTCCCTCTGCATACAAGTACAGAAACGGAATTAGAGTGTGATTGCTTGAATACATTGTTGTGATGTTGAAAGCACTCAAGGTTTTTGATATGAATTATTTTTCTGCTGTCTTAATTATACCATACACAACCCAGTTTCACCACTATTATCTCAATTCAGTATGTGATATCACTTCCTGTTTGTGTCTCACTTTCACGTGTAAATTTGTGCCTTACACTCCATGCGTCGTGATGTTTTTTTGTTTGTATTCATTTCTTTTTAACTGTCTAACCATTTTCCTAGTAGTTTTTACTGACGACAATTCCTTTGTTTAAAAAAAGAAAAAGAAAAAGTGAAAGAATGTAGGTGTTATTGTTAACTCTGGTCCTGTTTGAATAAGAGTGGTGTGATGGGGTGGGGTTAAGGGGTAAACGGGGCTCTGATGCCCCCATGTTTCACTTCTCCATGGTTCATCTTTCTCATTGTGCCAACGACATCCAGTCAACTGTTTTTTTTATTATTATTTTATTTTGGCCACTCAGTGTTGACACACTTTTTAAATTTATTTATATTTTTCTAATTGTATTTTTTTTTCTTTTTTTATGTAACTCAGTGTGTGTTGCTGTTGTTTTTTTACCTTCACATTTCTGCTACTTTTGAAAGTTATCGTGTTATTTTGGAGAGGGTCTCAGCCTTTGAAGTTGGCATGGTCCACTAGATTACAGTCACAAGAAACAAGAATCATCACAGTAAGCGGGTTTTCATTCAACTATTTTGCCACAGTGATGCACATTCATAGTAATTTAGCTTAGAGAGATGACTATCGGTGGCCATTTTAGACCCTGATAATTAATGGGCATTTTAAGTGTTTCCAAGTAAGGATTTTTTATTTAAAATAACTTAAATGCGCATTAACAAGTTAAACGGAAACCCAGTTAGTAAAGTTTGCTTTTCCTTCCTTCCTCCTCTGTATATCTCACAATCACCGCTCCCTCTCTTTTACACCAGACCCTCAATTTATACAAGTAAAACCCAATTTCTAGACAGTTAAACGCAGGCTGGTTCCTGTTGCACCTCATCAAGATCATAAGAGACAATAGTAAATCCCCTCTTTTTGGAAAAGTAACCTTTCAGCTATATGTTTGTGGCCTATGTATTTAAACTGATTGTGTCTCATCCTATAAGTCAAGTCCTGAAGCTGTGTTAATTGTGTTGACCACTTACTTGTCTTCACTTATTGAAAGCCAGCACATTGTTAGTGTTGTTGATTATTATAGTGCGGTGTTGTAAATTTTTCCATGTCATCTTCAGTCGCTCCTCCTACATTCATTTTAAAGTTCTTCACTCGAGCTGTGTCCAAACTGTTCATTCGTTTACTATATAGTGCATTATATAGGATGAGAGTTACATTGTCATGTTCCTTACATGGTGCAGTATGTATTGAATGAATTGACATTTTGGAATCGACCTCGGCCTCCAATGAAGCTGTAGGACCTCCCTTTGTAATGAGGCATGCATTATGTGCAAGTGTATGTTCACAGAGAAAAAAATGTGTATCAAATATATTGATTCTATTGGCTGCGTTACAGAGTTTTTAACTACACTGAGGGCATATCTCTAGTCCTCAGTTAGCAAACTGCAGCATTTGTGATGTGAGCGGTGATGCCCCTTTACCACCACTTACACCGTGTCTTGACTTCATGCGATGTGAGCCAAAATCAGTTCAATTACTTTATTTTTAACTAAAATATCCTAGCTGAATACAATTTGAAGCCGTGTGGAAGCACTTTTGACACTAGCCTAGTTTTTTTTTATTTTCACATTAATAAAATATTCAATGGAAGAGAGTCAACTGAGAGTTGAAATGAAAAAGAGTATTCACAGCATTACAATGAGACAAATTTGTTGGGTTTAGTGTGGCCAGAGAGCATCAGATTGACACCACAGTTGGTCACGTCGCTTGCAGTTAGGACATGGTGTTAACAAGGGGGTTGCTAATTCCTCAGTCTGTATAGTGCTGCATCTCTCTTTTAGGTAGAGGCATGTTCATTCAACCATGGCGGGATGGTCCCTGTAGTCGATAGTGCAGCGTTTCTTCTGCCTATAGTGTGTGGATGGCTATTTAGTGGACCAGAGGTCTCTGTGCTGTGCCTTCTTGTCTTGCCCCTCGCTGCACACTGCTAGACAAGCCCACAACTTCTTCATTGAAGAGCAGGCTTAGGACACATTGTTAAACCCACAACTTGGGGCCACCGTAACATTTCAATACATTAACTGCAAAGGTGGACAAGCCAGCTTAAGAAAGTAAAAGTCCTGCCATGTATTTACTTCTGCCTTTCACTAATTAGCACATCTACGTGGCTGAACTGACTGAATTGACTGAAACAAATATGTGGCATGACTTTTACTTTCTAAATGTGCAATGTCAGTCTGGTGAAATGCAAAGTAGCAAAGGCTCACAATCATAGGTGTTGTGTTGTGAGTTTGTTCAAAATGGCGTGTCCAAGCTCAAGGTTCTTACATCCCTTACTGAGTGAAGCATTGTTTATTGTTCTCAAAATTGTTTTTTTTTATTGTTTGTTCTTCAGTTTTTGGTAAAATTGTAAGATACTGTTGTCACCAGGTTTTTTCTTGCCGTCCACTTCCTTAACATATGATTCACAACTAAATGTATGATGTAAAGAAATTCTCTTTAATAAATAAAAAAGGTGTAATGAAATTGTTGAACTTATTTCTTCAAAACTTCAAACATGTAAGAATGGTATAATAAATGCCATGATGGACATCAGATTTATTATGATGGTGTAGTCCAAACAATACCAAGCATATTTTGTTACGTTTTGTTTTCTCTTTTTAGTACTGCTTATTGTTTTAGTTCCTTTCATGTTAATTACTGAGTTAAGTGTAATTATAAAGGGGAAATGACACAACTTTTTCAGCACTCTCACAATTTTCTTGCAACAAAACTCCTTAAAACACAGTAACTTTCCTTGCAACTCTTTTTAAAAAGCTGCCACACAATAAGGTATTTTAGGAGAGAGTGCTTGTCTGTTGTGTTTTTGTCTGTGTGTCTGTGCGGTAGTTAGTGAGACTGCTATCATAAAAGGCACTGCGGAGATTAAATTTATTATGATCCAGATTAAACAGAGATTGCCAGGCTCCTTTTGTCAGAAAGTGTGTGTGTTTGTTTTTGTGCTAGTTTGTGAGACTGCTATCATGAATGCCATGATGGGCATGATTGCATAGGCTTGTAGTCCAGATTTATACAGAGATCCCAGAGCTCCCTTTGTCAAAGACTCCTTTTATAGCTCATCAGGCTTTTCAAAACAGGCGCTTGGGCAGATGCAGGTGCTGTGTGATTGGTTTGAGTCTCTCTTGTCAGCGTGAATAAACAACACAGATAAGCATCGGTCTGGAGCCAGTACAGCCACTGGGGGCTGAGATTGAAATGTCCCAATAGCTGATAGTTTAACACAATGAGTCAATCAGTTGGTATGGATGGTTTGGAGTTGCAGCGCAAGCTTGTCCCCTTGTGTACTTGGGGTTTTGTCTGATAGATCTCAACCGAAGTGACCCAGTGTTGCTCCCAGTGCTTTTTTAAATTAAGGTGGCCACCTTAACTGGCAACACAGCTTGTCCCCTTCCATTGTGAAAAGTGTTGCTAAGAACCAACTTAAAAAATAAGGCAATGTGTTGCATGGATCTTTTTACATTGGGTAAACTTGTACTGTTTTTCTTGCACTACATTTAAAAAAGTATTTCAAACCTATGTTAGATGAACCAACATAAAAACTGCAAGTTGGTCCAATGTAAAAAAAGATCTATTCTGCATGTTTCCTTCATACTTTTTACTTTTTTAACAGTTACTTTTTATTACTTTCATGTTGGTTCTATGTAGTTCTTTTTATAGTGTAGTTTATCACAGTAAACGACTCAGTCGTGTGAAGGTTTAGAGTTGCAATCCAGCTTGTGCCCTTGTGCAGACAGACAACCTGTGTCTGTGTCTGACAGGTCTTAATCCACGTAATGTATGTCAGGCAGAACATGCCCAGGCACAGCGTCTGCCTACTGATAAGAAGAACATCACTTGATCTGCTCTGTCATCTCATATCAGATCTTTGTTTACGGCTCATTTGGGACTGCCATAAAATGAAGTAGTCCATGCATTTTCAGGTTACATACAGTGAAACTCAACTCCACAAGGTTCACACACACTCACAGAAAAACAAAGAGCCTTTTCATTGTGGAAAGAATGTGCTGAGGAAAGGTGCATGATATTTTCAACATCTACCATTTACTAGCAGGAAATGATTCAATGATACTTGAAAACATACTTGCACCTTCCACCACAAATAAGGTCATGACAAAACACAGTGAAAGCCATTGTTGTGGGGTAATATTCCAAGTACACAGTTTACTAACTGACCCCACATAAGTTAACACAAAATAAGTGGTAAAACTCTTGATAGCAGACCCCTGTGCCTTTTTTAAACTAAGAAAATAAAGCCAGTAGACCCTTCTATTAGGAGGTTTAACACTTGCTCTGAGTTCACATACCTAAGCAAGTGCCTACCCAGCTCTCTGAAACACCACCTCTTTGTCTAGAGGATAATATGTATCTGTCCAGAAGTTGCCCTAACAATTGTAGCAATAAGTAAATCAATCTAAATGTGATGTGAAATGTAAGTGATGTTCATCTCATAAATTGAACTTTAGTTTGGTTATGTCCATAGCTATGTAGAGACACTGTGTATCCTACAATGTTTTGGTTGTTTTTTTCTATGGTTGTTTTTCCACATTTAATTATTTGCACCCTCAATCTAGAAGGGATCTCTTACATCTCTTACAGTGAAATACATTCTATGTAGTTCAATCCGGTCAGTCTAGTGAACATCTTTGGCTTGACATGTAATTTGGGGAATTTTTAACAATAGCTTTCAAATTATGTGGCTTAGCTCTGTGGCTAAAGATACGTTTTAAGGCTCAAGTATTCCTTGTATGGCAACACATTGCACAAAGATATTTACGTCATCCTTGTGGCAGTCTGAGGCCACCATGTGTCTGCCGTGTTTTTGACCATGCACAATTTGCACATTGATATGTGTGGACAAACACACGACTGTAAAAGTAATAGAGAGTTCAATCTCAATGTGATTTTATTCCCTGGTAAAATAAAGTATAAGTAAAAACAAATAAATAAATAACTGAACTCCCAAAGGTGTCCAAAATTATCTGTGATGTTTTTTCACTCTTCCATAAAGCCTGACACACCTTTGGAATTAAACTGGACACCGTGCATGTTCCCAGTTTGTAGCTAGACCCAGTTGCTATAACCAGCTGCAGCTGAACACCACCAACACCAAGGAATTGGTTGTGGACTTCAGGTGGACTGCCCCTCTTGTGCTGCCTGTCACCATTGATGGGGTAAGTGTGAAGACTGTGAGGACAAACAAGTACTTCTTGACAATAGACTGGACTGGTCTGCCAATACAGATGCACTCTACAAGAAAGTGCAGATCAGGCTCTATTTCCTCAATGTCTGCCTCAAACTCCTGCAAATGTTCTACCAGTCTGTCATGGCCAGTGTCCTCTTCTATGCTGTGGCATGGAGGATGCAGCACTAGGAAAAAGGATGCTGGACGACTGGACAGGCTGGTAAGAAAAGCTGGCTCTTCTCTACTCTACTACTACCCTACTGCTATGGCTTATGCTTTGTTGCAATGCACACTGCACTCACACAACTGAATGTGCATCTTATACAAGAGCCTTGCCTTTAAATCTATTAACTCTTCTTCAAGCTGAAACCCAATCACGCCATGCCCATGTGGATCCCACTAAGTCAAATCTGCCTTTTCCCGGCTCAAGAGTTTTTAATCCTCATCCATACTCATTTTGAGTGTTCATCAATCTGTAGTCAAAACAAGCTTAGGCATGTAAGCTAATCCTCAAGCCCTTATTCGTGCTATGTCTCTGGCAACAGAAATGTCATATGGACTCCTATCCTCTTAGGACTTGTGGCTTTTCTGTCTTGGTTAGCACCAGGAACCATGGACAGTAAAATGGACATACACATACAAATGCACATACTCTGTTATTTCCAGTGTTAGTTTCATATGTGTGTGTGTGTATATATATACAGTATGTCACAAAAGTGAGTACACCCCTAACATTTTTGTACTTTTTTTATTATATCTTTCCATGGGAGAAGTGTAAAGATATAATACTTTTCGCCAACGTAAAGTAGGCAGTGTACAGCTTATATAACAGTGCAAATTTGCTGTTCCCTCAAAATAACTCAATACACAACCATTAATGTCTAAACCACTGTCAACAAAAGTGAGTACACCCTTACGTGAAAATGTATATATATATAGATAGATAGATAGATAGATAGATAGATAGATAGGTAGATGGATACCTATATAGATAGATATATAGCTCTGATGCTGATCAACGTCCTATTGAATTTAAATGGGCCACTCTAACATTCGAGGGTCAAATATTTTTGTATAATCACCGGTGAAAAAGTATAATGACCACTGTCAATGTCTTTTATATGACTCCAGAAGTAATCTGTTCATTTAAATGTATTATTTATTTTACTGTATATCAGGCAGCATATAAAGCAGCAACGAGTTATTTAGCACCTGGACACGTTACTACGCAACACTTATACATTCTGTTTCCTCGATAAGCTATTTTTAGCAGCGGAGGCTGCTAAACAAAATAAAACATTTCTTGTCTGTTTTCGTTTTTATCATTATTATCAGCCGCTTCGCATTAGGGTCCTGCATCACTCTGTCGGAGCTTACTCAACGAGAATGACCGCCTTGCAGAACATTATCCCTTACTTAAACCGCGGCTTGGTTCAATTTCCCATTGTGATGCATTCTTTAGAATGGCAATTATAGTTTTTTACAATTGTTTAAGCTCAAATTAGCCAGACATGATACTTAGAGTAACTTTTTGTCTCCAACAACACTGTGTTTTACTATGTTTGCTGTGAATATGGTTCTTTGAAAAAATGGTTTTCAATATGCAACCATGCAACAAGCAAACACTTCAGCATGTTGACTGATTTTGGATTACATAAAAGTAAAAAAATATCTATTGAAATATATTTAGTGAACAGCATTTGTCATGTGTTATGTGTTAACTGTGTGTAACCCTGTGTAGTTACCGTTTGTGCTGCTATAACAGTACATGGAGTCCTCCACCGCCATGCTAACCTGGGTCCATACAACTTATCCTTGCATTTTTGGACAGAGTACACAACATTCTAACTGCAGTGAACACGAATGAACACATGCGTTACACATTGTGTGGGACAATGTGTCCTTTCATAGATCTCCTTTGGTACGAAATTGGTTTCTACAGCATCCACAGTTTACAGTCCTTTTTTTCCACCATACTCTCCTTTTCTAAATCCAATAGAAGAGTATTTCTCAGCATTGGCGGTGGAAGGTTTACAATCTCGATGAAATTCTGTGGCCAGATGCAGCAAGGAGAAGGGATGCCTATTTTTTCTTCAACATGGTTAAAGATACTGTTGTGTATTGTTTTGTTCAGTCTAGTTACAGGATAAATAAACATTTTCATTGGTCTGCAGAATTGCTGTCATGTAGTGTTGAATTTGTGAATTGGTGTCATTAGTGGTGAATTTCCTATATTTTACTTTGTCTGTGTAATTTACAAGAAAGAGCAAATGTTACAAGTATTTTGCATGAATTACCACTGTGTCTAACTTATTCCAATACAAACATATGATGTGACTCATGTGTGTGCAATTTGGTGCCAGAATTGCATTTTTATAAATATGTGTACACTTTTGACAAAAGAATTGCATTTTGCAATAGAGCTGGGGTGTTCTGTTAATTGGGTGTATGGTTGCATTAACTGTGTGTAGTGTTTTGTCAACATGGGCCCAGTTTTTAAAATTGAGTTTAAGCAACTGTAAAAAACTGTAAGAGATTTCATAGATTGTCGTCAACCCATGGATGAGAACGTGATCTATAATGGTAACTCTAATTTGGTTAGTAGAAAAACCAGTCTTGCTCTTCCTCTACCTCCCGTTCCTTGCTATGTCCCTGACTCTCTGTCCTCTTTGTCTCTGATTGGCAGCCATTTTCAAGCTGCAACCTTCCGGTGGCTCTCTCAATTGGCTTACATTGGTGGTGTCAGGTAATTTGCAACGAAGTAAACTCAGTTTTGACCCATTGTGCTTAACATATGGCATCAGTGCTCTATTTGTGATCAAATGTGGTTATCATTTAGCATCACTTGTGTTAAATAATGCAAAATGTGTTTTAACAATGAGAATGTGTTTAGAGTTTTGCAAAGAGGAGTCAGTGAGTTTTGCAAATTGTGTTTTACTACGTAAAATGGTTTAAGGTTTTGACAAAAGAGTGAGCAGTGTCGCCACTATGGTTGAATGCATTGTGTGTCATTTCTGTGAAAAATTATGTCCTAGTTCTCTTGTTTGACGCCGTTTTCTGTAAACTAGAACAGGTCTAGTGGTTGAACGACTGGCTTTTCCGGTGTCCCTCGTGAATATCCATGACGTGTCAATAAGTCACCTCTGATTGGCAAATTCCCTGTCTTTCGCTCACCTAGCTTCTGTCCACTGTTCTCAATGGATGTGAGCGTGCCATACATGGCTCTGGGCGGGGCTTACGACCTAGTGACGTAGATAGGTTTAGCATGCTCTGACCCGCTCGTTTTGGTTAGCTCGACCCTTCAATGACCAGTAAAACCATGAGGATCGAATTTCACATCTTGGAATGCTGCGTGCATATACTACTTGTTGTGACCCACCACATTGTAAATAGAGCTACTAAAAGTGTTTTTTGACGGAAGGACCCCTTTAAGCAATTGGAAATGTTGTTCAGCCAATTGGTTTTTGTGCTTTAGCAATTCAGAAAAACTGTAAAGAATTCAATTCTTTCTTCAGAATTGTATGTCTTAGAGAAAGAGAGAGAGAGAGAGATACAGAAAAAGATATAGAGAAAGGGAGAGTATGTGTGTGAGCAAAGGAGTGAGTGAGTAAGAGAGAGGGACAGAAAAAAAAGAAATGGTGAGTGTGTGAGTGAGTGAGGAGAGGAAAGGAGAGGAGAAAAGAATACTGCCTGTTGTGACTAGTCCAAGTCTCACACTGCAGCTCTGTAGTGATATAATGGCTTTTTCTTCGAGCTGAAAGATTTCAATGTCTTCAAGGTCACAACCAGTGTCTCTGGAGAAACAATGGAGAAAGCCTTTCTTTTTAAAACATGCTCCAACTACAACCATGGTCATGGCAAGAAATGTGATTAAATCTTCACCCATCTTACTGCCAAACACAAGAAAACCTGGTTAGTACTGTACTGCTATCTACCAGTACTATTACTGCCATCACAAAAACAGCTTATGTCAGGATCAGACTACACAATATTTTTGTCTTTTGTGATTGTCATTTATGATTGACCATGTCATACATGTACAATCCTAGAGTCTTACATTTTTTTGCAACTTCTTGGCTGGGAGACTGACCACATTACATGTTGATTTAAAGTGGTCTCTTTTTTCCTGAGCTGTATAAGGCTTAACTGGCAAACACTTATTAAATTATTTAGGGACACTACTTTTATTGGACGACTTTACACAGGCAGTACACCGCATGTCTTTCAACTGATAATGAGTAAAAGTGGGTTCAGTAAAATATATTAGGATTATTCTAAGGGCCTAGCATTGACAGGGGGACACAATTAATATTATTATTAATGGAAGAAGTGCCCAAGCAGGGGCGATTTTAGCATCTGGTCTTTAGGGGTGCCCGGCCCCCAGTGCTTAGACACGCAATACTTCTCATTAAATGAGCCGAACTAGTACATTTATAAATGTTGGAGTTGTATTCATTTTGGCAGGGGGGGGGGGGGGCGTGAAGTTTCACGGGGGTGCCTTGGCACCCCTAAAATAGCCTTGATTCGCCCCTGTGCCCAAGGTTTTATTCTTTCATAAGACCCAATATTTCTAGTGGCACCCCTGGTGCTTCTGTTCATAACACAGTTGGAACAAAGGGAGATGACAGCCCACCTCCAGGCACTCCACAAATGGTTGTTTGTATGTTGAGGTATATCATGCATTGCAAAAATATGGACATTTCTGAACTAACCCTTTTGAAAAGGTTTGGTGTTCACAGTTAGCTATCCTACCTCCATTATATATGGTTCAAGGCAACACAGATTTTTATCAGAGCTGGACAAACTGGTTTAACAAAGTAAAAGTCCTGCCATGAATCCCTTCTGCCTGTAAACTTAACACAGGTGATTTCACTAATAATCTCCATTTAGATGGCTGAGAGTAGAGAAGAGTTTAGTTTATTAGGATCAACTGGTTCAGTAAATTGGCTGGGACAAATATGTGACAAGACTTATTATTATATTTTCACCATGCCACTGTCAGAACCCAAGATATCTGCTGCTGATGTTGATACCAAAGCAACAGTGTGATGTATGTTGTATGCATGGTATTTGTGCCGATCAAAATAACACACAAGACAGAAAAGTGGGTAGGAAACAGTGGCTCCATAGCCTTCATACATTTGGTCTTTAAAATTGTACGCAAATACTGTGTTAATTGCTGTGAACTGGGCTTGCTAGATAGGGTTGAAATAGAGCTGTAGTTATTTTTTATCCTTTAAAGCATTTAACAAAGCTGAGACACTGAATACCTAATGAATTCTCAAGAAACTGTGTCAAATTGTGCGAAAAGCAGCATGAGATCGGATCTCTAATGAATAGGTTCATTATTTCATTACGAGGCTTTAAAGGCCTTCTGTTACAGTTTTTTCTTATCGCTTGAGCACATTCTTTGTACCTATTGGCTATTTTTGCAAAACTCTACACACAAATAAAAAAAAAACTTTCACCAAATTAGCAACATTGTGGATTCTTTGCAAAAGCTAACACATCTTGCTTAACTCTTCAAACCTTTATTTGAGCACACAATGCAGCAACTACACACTGATGGTATCAATTAAAAACACATTTCGCTTTTGATTTCTCTGTGCACCAGGTATGTCAGTTTGAGGTCATACACAGGGATCCAACTCAACATGCATGGATTCAAAGTTCAAGTATGGATGTTCATTTACACACATCAATACAAACACAAACTGTTTTTTTTTAAGTACCTTTGTGGTCAAAGTGCATGTTTGGTACTCTGGAGACCTGAGTTCAAAGCCAGGTGGGGGGGGTTTCTCCCCTTTATTACAATATCTCTGCATGCCTCCTTCATTGCCTGTAAAAGGGCCATGCAGTGATGGGCGTGATGGTCATAGTGCAAGGCAGAGAAGATGAATGATGAACAACACCATTTTGACTTATAGCTGCACACATAGTTATGTTACCTCCATGTTGTCCTCTGATTATGGCACAGTGTCCAATAATGTTCCTGCCAAGTCTCCTTGTGGAAGTGATGTTGAAACCTGCTTCATCCACAAAATTCTACCCATGACCTTTGGCATCTGCATCTAGCTCCACCACTCTCTAGAAAAGACAAAACAAATGCAGCACAGTAGGCCCATGCACTGTACTACCTTATGATGCTTGCTACACTCTACCGACTTAGGTTAGGCTAAACCAGTTTGGCCAGTTCCCTTCAGGGTCATTCCATGGTCCCCCTTGTAATGTAGCTTTGATGTCATTAGTAATTCTATTTCTTACTCTTCTTCCTTCCCTTTCCTCTTCCTATCCTTGTCCTCCTCTGCTTCTTCCCCTCCTTGCCCTCTTCCTCTACCTTCAACTCCTTGTCCTTATCCTCATCCTCATTCTCATCCTCCTGCTTCTTTATCTCCACATCATCTTCCTCGCCCTCCTCTAACTCTTCTCAGTCTTCCTTCTCCCTCCGTTGTACTCCACCCAGAAATGTTACATGTGGCTTATTTTTAGTGCTCAGACTGATGGCAAAGTAAACTATTTATCTACAATGATTTTCTGATGTGACACTGTTGTCAGACAATTGGCAGAATAGTGTAAGTAGCCATCAATGTGAAGAATTTTGCTAGGAGTGAGTTGATCATTCGGAACTTGAGTGTAAAGCAGTGAGTTGTGTTTGCAGTTCCATAAAAAGAGTGGTGTGCAGTGAATTGTGTTTACACTTTTACACTTCAAGGTGTGTGTTACAAAATTACAAAGCGTTTGTGCTATTAATAGTTTTAGAAATTGTGCTACAATAATCACTGTTAGTGTTTGAGCATTCAGAAAAAAACTGTAACACAATACATTCTGCCTTATTTTCAACCTAATACTGTTATAATGAACATCACCTCCAACTAATATATCTGTACAACTAATACAGTATGTCACAAAAGTGAGTACACCCCTCACATTTTTGTACTTTTTTATTATGGCTTTCCATGGGATAAGTCTAAAGATATAATACTTTCCTACAACGTAAAGTAGGCAGTGTTCTCCCATGGAAAGATAAAAAAGTACAAAAATGTTGGGTGTACTCACTTTTGTGACATACTGTATATCGCCAGTAGTTTTTTGGCATGGGCGAACAGGGCAGCCGCCTGGTGCGCCATTTCGTCGGGGGGCGCCCCCAGCGCTTGGGGAACATTGGCGCCCCCTAAGTGAACTGCAGGCGCCCTTGCTTGCTGAGAAGGTGCCATGCACAGAAGCAGCATGTCTCTCTTGCTTTTTTTTGGGGGGGGGGGGGCTGAGAGCGGGTCTTGCCCGAGAAGTAAAATACTGTCGAACTGCCACTGAATACAGCAATATACATTGCAATATACATTTTTAGGTAGTGTCACTGAGTTTTCACCTTCTTTTGCATTGCAAAGCACTGAGAGTATACAGTACACTGTCATAATGAAAACATGACAAAGCCATTTGATCTATCTTTTTCATAAACGATGGTGTCAAGATTTCTCATTTTGATGACACTGGCCGTTTCATTAACATGAATACTTGCATTTCGAGAAATGGACTATCCATTTTGAGCAAGTGACGTGCTTTTGCAGGTTATCCACTAGGTTTTCCAGTTTGTACTAATTGTTTTGAGAAATGCACTAACTGCTGTGCAAATGTTAATAGTGATGTGAGAAAAGCATCAAAGTGACTGAAAAAAACTGTAACTATTGGCTAATGATTGGTTGTGGACTGGTTGTATGTTCCCACCAATGTGACAGTCAAACCTGTGCCCTTAGCTAGAGGTCACAACAGTATACTCTGACACCAGAGTATCACCTGAAACTCTGTGTGCGCCTGGCTGTAATGACGCACTCTGGGTATATGCATGTGCATGTACTACTCTAACACTAGAGATAGAGAGGCAGACAGACAGACAGACAGAGAGCAAGAGTGAGGGAAAGAGAAAGACAGGGTTTTGTCAGTGTCAGGTACGTTTAGAAACGGCCTGTGGCCGCCCGACATTCTCAACCAATCCAACCACAACTCAAACTGCAAATATTGCTAACCATGAAATGATACCCGACCTGCTGCCAGACCTGCATTTATTTTTTAAACAAAAAGTAAATAAATAAATGTATGCTCTTAATTAATCGTTGCCTTATTAGATTATATTAACAGCAAACACAATGTATTGTTATGGTACCGTGCCATTGAGCATAGTTAACATGGACTACAGGTGTCCTAGTAGGCTAGATATTGGGTTCTGTCTTGCACTAGCATTGTTGTCATATAGCTTACAAACTGTAATGCCTAGTCTTAGATAGTGCTTAAAATCGGGCATCGTCGAGAGATGTTTTTATTAAACAGAACTTTCAAACATTGATCCATACATGCCAATTTACTGACTGCCATACTTGTAGATAGCATTGCAGCATGCACATAAAACAAAGCCTCTACTATCTTCATTTATAATTTCATATTTTTTGCAATCCCCCTTTTCTTCAATGTTGTTCTTTCCCTTCCCTTTTTCCATGTGGAAAGCTTGCGCTGCATCTTGGCACTTCTAATTCAAACAATGGCATCTTTGAACATGCTAGCTTTTTCTTTTTATAGGCTAGAAACATTTGTGTTTAAATATTAATTTTACAAGTGTAATAACTATTTTGACCTGGTGTGTGTGAGAGAGAGGGTGTGTAGGAGAGAGAGAAAGCAAAGTGGAGGTTGATAGAATGATAATAGCACAGTTAAGGTTGCTGTGATGTGTGATTTTGGCTACATGAACCTCCTCGCAGCCCTGCTGTTGCTGTTCTGTCAGTGCATTGAGGGAGGGTGGGTGGGAGAGAGAGAGAGAGAGAGAGAAAGAAAGAAAGAGAGAGAGAGAGAGAGAGAGAGAACACACACACACACACACACACACACACACACACACACACACACATACACACACACACACCAAAACCCAGTCACTACCAGGGAACAGCTGTGGCAACGGGAAAGAGAGACAAAGTACTAGACAGAAAGAGAACAAAAGAAGAGGTAGGAATGGGGGAGATGAAGAAATGGTTTGAGAAAGCACACCTGGATAGAGCGAGAAAAAAAAACAATGAAGATAAGGAAAACAGAGAGAAAGCATCAGAAAGCCCTTGGGAGAGCCTCAGTACCATCGTTTATTATGGATGTAGGGGAGTACAGAGATGGAAGGGAGACAACATACAGTTGGGAGCAACTCTCCTTTTCGGTCCCCCCGCAACACACAGACACACACACACACACACACACACACACACACACACACACACACACACACACTTGCACACATAGGCTTCGTTTACACATAGTCAGGTATTTATAAAAAATGCTGCTAAGCACTATTATGAGCATGCCACCTATAGGTGACAGTGTAAAAATAAGTGTAAAGCTGTGTTAGCCAATCAGAATTGTGAAAAGTGATGGCCAGAAACAAATTAATTGAATAAACATGTGGCTGATGACACTAAGCCTTTGTGTTGGTGGGAGAAAAAGTGTTTGAAAACTGCTGCCCTTCTTGCAGTCCTTCTCCTCTTCCCCCTTAGTGAAGCATGAAGCACATACCAACAGCGAGGAGTGAACCTGATGAAGCAGCTATAGGCGAAACGCGTCGTTCACAAATAAACTATTGAGCAAAGGATACCAGTGTGCGGCGATTTTACTCCTTTGGATTTCGGGTTACCTTTACTGCATCGCCAGCACCTGGACACTGGCTGTGCGCAGGGGCCTTGTGCTCTAAACACATACCAACAGCGTTTGCAAAAACATAAATAACAGGACTACCATTATAGCATCCATACGCACCAGCAACACTGTGCAAATGTTGAGTATCTGATGTTCTGTCACTTTAAAAATCCTAAAACTTCATTTTCCACTATTTACACGCAGGCATGAAAACATAGTTTTCACAAATCTCTTTGCACAGAGTTTTTAAAGGTAGCAGGCATTTATGTTACTAAAAAGTCACATAAATAAATATGCATTTTTATGTGTAAAATGTGTAAATGGGGCCATTCTCCCTCCCTCCCTCTGGATATACAAAAGACAAACAGACAACTGGGAATGTTTTATGTGGATTGTCTTTATCTGAATCAAGATGGCATCTGTGGGAACTGCTGTTGCATCACTCTTATGTGACAAATATCTACTGCATCTTTACAGAGCCCTCCCTCTACTGGAACATCTACACTGTTTACATGTGCAAAAGCATTTGGTGACGATTGCATGGGTCCAGCATTGATGGGAGCCCTTTGAGACAGTATTATTATCAGTATCAGTAGTAATAGTAGTAGTGGTAGTAATAATAATAATAATAGGAGGGCTAGAAATTGTATTCTTTCCTATGGTCCAAAATTTCTAGCGGCACCTTTGCTTATTGTGTGTGTGTGTGTGTGTGTGGGTGGGTGGGGTAAGCATTGACACTGTGTGTCACCTGTGACAAATGACTCTAGTTGATCTTTGACCCCTGTCCTAATTGGTTGAAATGAAACTTGTGAGGCCCTGACTGATCGCTTTTATGCACGAGGAGAAAAACTGCCTGTCTTTTTAATAATCTGCTTCTGCCTTCAAATCTAGGCTAACAAACCTAGATTTCACAGATCTTCCTCTCCCCCTAATCTTCCCATCTCATTTTATTAAGTAACTGTAGTTAATTTTGCTATACTGCCATTGTTGCTGTTGATGTGTGTTCATTTGTACTCTCTTGAGGTTTTCATTTGTTATTAAATGGTTTCTATGTTTTTTTTTACTATTATTTACCTATATATTTATACCGTGTACAGAGTTGAGTTGACCTTTGACCCCTGTCCTAATTGGTTGAAATGAAGCTCATAACACCCTGACTGATCGCTTTCACACACGAGGGTTCAGCATTGTCAGGACCATTAAAGAAAGATGGATAAACTGTTCTATATGATGATTTTGAAACAGATAAATATACAAGCAGAAAATTACCCTTTTGTGAATTGTATGTATTTGCCCTATTGCACTATTTTTTTAAGTATCATAGTTAGATAATGTAAGTTTAACCAACATAAAAGATCCATGCAGCATGTTACCTTTATACTTTAATACGAAAAAGTATTTTAATATTTTTGGGGCATTTTCTTAGTCTGTTCTAACCAGCTCTTTTTACAGTGTGGTGTCCCCCTCCATAGTAATGTATAAAAGCCTCAACCACCAAATGATCGCTTTAATGCGTGTAAGTAGCCTATAATTAGATTGAAGAATGGTTTGGATTGAACTGAGATATTTGTGACATTCCCTGCAGTTTCTATTTCTGTCTTACTGTAGTTTAAAAAAATATTTTTGGTCCTTGTCATTTTCAATACAATCAATATGCCAAGTCTCTCCTTGTACTTAGAATATAGGGCTGAACTTTTCCATTTAAAAATTGATGGTGGTTTTATACGTGATAGCCTGCTCTATAATTAGGAAAGACTAGGGATTATTTTCCAGCCCTCTCCATCATACTTTTCATCCATTCAATTACGCTGTGACCGCAGTGAGTGGAGAAATCAATTTGTGCTCAGACAGACTTTATCAGTTGCCAGTACAGCGTCTGTAGGGATGACCTTCACCGCCTCAAGGGATTGAGGGATACTGGAGGTCATGGCTCCCAGTTGAGATGAAATGGCACACACACCTGGGACCCTCTTTGTTAAGAAGGGAAGAGCTGCTGGTGAGAGCTATGGGGGATCTGCAGCTGAGTCTTTATGCTAAGACACCCATACAGATACTTACAAGTGCACACATACACACACACACACACACACACACACACACACACACTTATGTATATGAACATGTGCAAAAAGAATTATATGCAAGTATTATTTACTAATTATTATTATTATTATTTACTATTATTTACTAAGATATATATAAGATATATAGAAATATATCACACAGTATCTCAATTTAAAACCGCTCCTACCTCAAGCAAAAGGAAAAAGGATTAAGACTTAAGGCCATATTGCCATCCACCATTTTTTTTTCTGCTCAGACAAGAAAAATCAAAACAGTCCAGGACATCCCTGGCATAAACATATAGCAGACTGTGTGCAGTGAATTAACTGAGAGAGGTGGTGTGTATGTGTGTGTGTGTGTCTCCACACACACAGCATCTGAGCAATGTTCATATTGGCTAAAAATGGACAAGGGGGTTAGTGACATCACTTTCTGTGGTATGGGGAACTTAGGATCGATATTGTTTTGACTTAACTGGATGTTTAAGGGATGACTGAGTTGCTTTCATTAACAGTCTGACTCAACTTAAAATGAACACAGTGTGCTTCAGGCAGGCAAGATTGACCTACATTTACATGTAGGACAGAACAATAAGACTGGATACATTATTCACTTTACTCTGTCTTTAAAGGAGAAAACTAAGGAAGGTAGAGAGTGAGAGAGACAGTAGAAGACATAATCTCCAGACAACAATCCATTAAACAACTCAGCAAGAGGCGCAGTTGTGAGGAATAATGAAGAACACTTTTTCATTTTTCATCTCCATCTTTTCATTGTTTTCATCATCATCATTGCTTCTTCCTCTAACCCATGTGGGGGTTAATCCCCAATCAAGAGGGAGGTGGTTATGGTGATTACTGCAGCCCACACAGTCCACAATAGCCAGGAGTGAAGAACAAAGCACAACTCAGCAGGGAGAGACAGGAGATGATCTTGCATCAAGATAGGATGCCATCACAGCTAACCTTCTTGAAAAGAAATGAAGACCACGATTGTTTACTAAGCAGAGGGTAGACATTAGACATATTTTCTCTTTTGTTGAAATACTGTGTTTGTCAAGTGAGAACATGACTGCACTGTTGAAAGTGAAGCATAGAAGCATGGATCCTGAACTAAACAAGGTACATTATGAAAGTACATGGCGTCATTACCAGTAAGACTATTCCAAAAAAGATTTATGCAGCTTTTTTATGCAACCCTAATATTTTAAGTTGGTTCTCAGCAGCACTTTTCACGGTATGGTTTCTCTCTGCCATAGAGAGAATGCACAGCTGTGTTCTGTTTGAAGAGAGATACAGTTAGTTGTGCTTTTCGTTTTTGTTTTTTTAAGTGTAATTTTTAACCAGCGACTTTATTTGTGTTTTTATTCAAGCAAAAGAAAGAACTCTGCTCAGACAAAGCAAAAGTGCATCAAACTTTGTTGTTTTCAGCCCCCACACCCAGTGTTTGCTTGTGACTAAACAGAAACCCGAAAATTGGGTCAAGCAAAGACGAAGCCTTAGTAGTGTTGCCTGACAGAGTACTGTAGCAAAATACAAAATTGAGTGGAGGTACTGCAGCAGTACTAGCCTAGCTAATGGGTAGCCACAATGTCGGTCAGAAGTTGTAGAACACCATAAACTCAGTTGTTTATTGAAATTCATGCAGCCCAATGTTTCATTATGATCTGAAAGGAATGTATAGGAGGAAAAAAACATTTTAATAATAATAAAAAAAGATATTACAGTATTATAGACAGAGCCAGCCACCATACTTACCAGACTGTGAGTCTCTCTTCCCAAAGGAGAAAAGTGCTTAGAGTGTTTTTCTACCTTCATCCTTGAAACACAACACAGCCTTAACCTTCCAGCAGCACCCTTATTCTACAGAAACAACAACAGAAGAAAACATCTAAATAAATGAAAACAGCCTCAATTTAGACATGCATAAAACATCAGCCTGTGACTTCTGCTTGACTTGGATCCCAATATGTCCCACATCAGACAGTGTGTGGGAGAGTAGTAAGTGTGGCAATGCGTCTCATGTGTGAGGACACCTTCCACCCTTTTACATGCCTGCCCTGCACAAACATTAGCTTTAAAACAGGGTATGCTAGCGGTTGATTTTTGCAGGTTTCACCAGGTTTTTTTTGCGAGCTTAAGATTTTTGTATGAGTTTTTATGGTTTAGCTGGTTTGGCCAGCTGATGGTAGTCATTCTTGCTGGTTTTGCTGGCCATCTACCAGACATCCCCAGGTTCCACACTGGAAAACTACTCCATTACAGCTATGTCCAGTGTGACAGGCTGAACATTATGGTGTGACCAGCTTAAGGTGGACCAGTGAGACTGATCATCTTGAGACGTGTTTTCACATGATTTTTGATATTTTAGCTGGTTTGACCATCTCAAACCGGTTAATCCAGCTAAATTCAGCTTCTGGCATAAGATAGTGCTAGCTGTGTTTCAGAATGGTACAGATGAAAATTGCCTGTGCTAAGTCATTTACACTGAAATCTGGAGTACACAGAATCATGGAGGTGTACAGCCTCAGTTTCAGTTTGATGAAAAGATACGGCATATGGCTAGATTTTTCTACAAAATCAGTATCTTAAACTTTCAATCTGTGTCCTCAGATTCATTCTGCCAGTGTGAGTCACATATTAACTTACTCCATGAATTTGAAAAGTGTATTCTTTTCATAGACAGTAGAAGAAATGGATTGAGGAATAGCGTCGTTTTCATTGGGAGTCGATAAAGCCTATTTTTCAAATTTTGGCTTTGTCACGTGTCCACTTCGGTCTACTGCGCAAACTCCTGCTGCTATCGAGTGTCATCAGCCAACGAACCCGAATACGACAAATTGACGAGTAGATGATCACACACAAATCAGACAACATACGACCATTTTCGTAATGAGTAGTTTTTTACTGTCATGGCTGCAGTTACGCTTACTTGATTGAAAGGCTAATACTGAACTTGGGTGTTCTAGTAACTTTCATTCTAGGTAGTCTTGCAAGCTACCATGTCAAGGGCGCTAGCTAGTTAGCATGTCTGTACCGAGCTATAGTGTGTAGCTTAGCTTAGCCATCTTTCTTTGGCCTTCACTTGCATCGAACAGTAAAATCCACAAAGATAACAATTACTCTTACAAACAAATACCAATTCTGATGCTTATTTTATGGGAAATACAGCTGGAAATGTTTCCCTGACCTAAACAGAAAAGTAAACAAGCACAATTATGGGTATGACTTGTTATTCAAACAGCACGGTGAATTTCCTCCTGTGCAACAGAAAGTTACTAGCACAATTTCAGATACACGTTTCTTACAAGACAATGACTTGACAGATTTCCAACAATGCCAACATCAAGGCATGGCGTGCTTCCTATGTAAAGTTATTTCATGTCAAAGTGACGCTAAAATGAATGGAAGTCTATGGAATGCTAAAGGCTACTGGGCCCTTTCCGGGTGGGCCCTTTTGGCCATGAGGATTCAACTTCCGCGTCTATTCCTGCCCCCTTGATTCCTTTAAATGAATGTGTATATCAATGAATAGATCTATGGTAACTCAAATTTCATCTTGTTCAAAGCCCATTTAGCAATCGCCATTTAATGTTCAAACCCCATTTAACAACCCAACACATAAAGTAATTGTCACTACAGGATGCATTTACAGTAGACTAATTAGGCTATCTAAAGGACACATCTCTACTGAGCCTCTTGCATGTAGAAATACCACTACAAATGCAAAGGTCTATGGCTCTCTAACACGGTGCTTAATAACATGAATGTTTAATTAACATTAATATATCTATGCATTGTCCTTTGCCCTTGTATTTCAACAGCTCATAAAGCATTCTGCAAGGATATCGTTTTGTATTCAATATTAGGATTAGCAGCAGGGAACATTGCCAAACAGAAGGCCGAATCGCTTTCTGGGTTAATAGTTACAGTTGAAGTTTCTGACTTCGGACTACATTCAGGATAAAGATAGGGCAATTATACTCTAAACCTCAAATGCTTCAAACAGAGGGCATGAATAGACATTTTGGGCCCAAGAAAAAATACAATTTTGGGCCTCTTTATTCTTAACAATAATATGAATAGCAATAACACACACACACACACACACATATGCACGCACACACACACTTTGTCAGCACCTTTGGGTTCAAACAGCACACAGGCTACAATGACAATACTAACTGAACACAAAATATGCTCTCAAATTCATCTACAAACTAAAGCAGAGTATATAAAGGGACTACGCTTGATGGCAATAAATAAAAAATGGCCACTGCAAGGTAATGAATGGGGCATGCAGAATGTATTTTTAAATGAATGGTACAGTTGGAGCCTGACGTCTGGCTCCGTAATTAAATTTGTATAGCCGGCCGGGGGGAACCGAGGCTACCTGAGAGGAGAAATGGGTTGATTTAAGTAGACACTTGGGTAGGCATTGCCCCTGTACAACACTTCATACACACACACACACACACACACACACACACACACACACACACATCAGAGAACCTACAGTAGCAGCATGGCTCCTAGCTGACCTAGTCAGTCTCATTAACACACACACACATGCTGACATGCTCGTGCAACCCTCCCTCTCTCTCTTTCTCTCTCTCTCACAGGCACACACACACACACCCTTCTGATTAAAGCCTGTGACCCACCTCCTTCTTTTCATCCCACTTGAGACATGCAAACCACACACACATAAACATGCGTTCACACACAGACACACACAGGCACACACTTCCCTGCTACAGAATCTACACACATGGGCACGCGCACACACAAACACATACACACAAAAGCCACACACACACACACACACACACACACACACACACACACACACCACACATCCACATACTGACATATGCATGCAGGCTTAAAGACGTGTGTTGGCACCGCAATCTCACAGCAGCTGTCCCCTTTCTCCCCTGGCCTGTGCGACAGCCTCATCTGTTTCTTAACAGTCTGTCAGCAGACTTAATAGAGAGTGATACTTAATAGGAAGACACAGTTGTCTATTAGTCTATTAATACCATACAGAAAGCTTAATAGAGACCAAAACTTAATGGAAGACAGTCACCCATTAGTCTATTAATAGCACACAGGGAGAGCCTACATCACGTTTATAAGAACAAAAAAGACAGCACAGGGAAGGTTATGTACAGTATGGTTTGGTAACACAGTTTGCAGACTTAAAGGGGCCCTTTCATCATTATTTTTATTCATATTTCTGTGTCGCCAGTATGGTTGAATGCATTGTGCATCATTTCTGTGAAAATTATGTCCTAGTTGTCTTGCTTGACGTTGTTTTCTGTAAGCTATAACAGGTCTAGTGGTTGAACGACTGGCTTTTCCGGTGACCCTCGTGAATATCCATAACATGTCAATAAGGCACCTCTGATTGGGCAAATTCGTTGTCTTTCGCTCACCTTGCTTCTATCCACTGTTCTTCCTTTGGGATGTGGGCTTGCCATACATGGCTCTGGGCGGGGCTTACGACCTAGTGACGTAGATAGGTTTAGCCTGCTCTGATCCGCTCGTTTTGGTTAGCTCGACCCTTCAATGACCAGTAAAACCATGAGGGTCGAATTTCACGTCTTGGAATGCTGCGTGCATATACTGCTTGTTGTGACCCACCACATTGTAAATAGAGCTACTCAAAGTGGTTTTTAGCGGAAGGACCGCTTTAATAAATAATTTTTTACTCTATGGAAGACCAAGTTGGCCAGTTGTTCTTTCAACAGCACACACAAAAGGGCATATGACACATTTTAAGGACAGAGATACAGTACAGGGAAGAGTAGGATATGGTATAGTATGGTATGGTGAGGTTTGGTATGGTAACACAATTTGCATGTGTGTGTGTGTTCAAAGCCTTTGATGGTTGGACTAGTGGAAGCTCTCCAGGTGCAGGGGAGCTTTAAAGAATTAATGCGTCTGTCCTAATTTTAGGCTTCCACCCCCTGCTGAATGATGCATGAGATATGTTCTGAGTAGCAACCCCACACACACACACACACACAACCGCACAGCAGACCACACTTACTCGTCACACACTCTGCACACACACTCTGTACACACACACGCACGCACGCATGCACACACACACACACACACACACACACAGACAAGCAGTGCACAACGCTCCTCACCTTTCAAGCGGTCACGAAAGCAAAGCACATTTCACCATCTATTTCATCACATTTTAATAAGTGAATATGGTATGAATGAATATTCCTTTTAAATACACTGATTTTTTAAAGATATTTTGTGCATATTATGAATATGAGTCAACTCATTTATGGAAACATTTTTTTTATACAGAAGTAACATTTTGATCATCACGTCTGACGAAGATGCCTTGCTATTTCTGTATTCCAATTTGGGAGTCATTTTACGTTGTATGCAGACTTCTTTGACCCCTTTCCTCAGGTCTGGCACCTGTTAAAATATAAAAGAGAGGGGCCTGGAGGGCTTCGGCGTTCAAGCAGTACCAAAATTGTGTTTTGAAGGTGCTCTTTGGCCAAGACGTAGAGATATAAGTAAAAACAAGCAGGATGCCAAGGCACTCTTCTAAAATAAAACCGCTTTAATAGTATGGCTAGTTCATATTTGAACTTAACATATTAAAAAACGTTGGCTTTTTTAATATGTTAAGTTCAAATATGAACTAGCCGTACTATTAAAGCGGTTTTATTTTAGAAGAGTGCCTTGGCATCCTGCTTGTTTTTACCTGTTAAAATATATTTGGATGTGCACATCCCACATCACAGAGACATACAGAGAGGGTCAACAGAGAGGGTTTTATATGATCTCTGACCATGTTTCAGTTGTGCTCAGTTCTTATCCACAGAGTATGTGGGCAGAGGGAGATCTATATATTTATAATCCATATATTCAACTAGGCAGTTTGGTTTCTTACCCAACTTATCCATCCACAGTCAAAGTGAATGGTAGGCAATAGGAGCCTCGATCCTAACCACAAGCCTCCTTTTTCTCTTGGAAAAAAACAAATCAGTCCTGCTCTATGATGTCTTCCTTCTATGCAGCACCAGCACACGCACGCACGCACGCACGCACACACACACACACACACACACACACACACACACACACACACACACATACACACACACACACACACACACTACACACAGGGTGCCCAGCTTGAGCGCCATGGCCTGGATGGTGGAAACAAATAAATACAATTAGTCAGGACTTGATAGAGTAGCCTGCAGGGTAAACAGAACGTATTTGTGTGTGTGTGTGTGTGTGTGTGTGTGTGTGTGTGTGTGTGTGTGTGTGTGTGTGTGTGTGTGTGTGTGTGTGTGTATGTGTGTCCATGTCTGTGTACACGTGTATATGTGTGTGTGTGTGTGTGTGTGTGTGTGTGCGTGTGTGTCTATGTCCTGGTGCTGCCATACTGTGCGGAGTGAGGACAGGTCCACTCTCACTCTCTTGCATCCAAGTTGGCATGCCCGCTCCTCCAATTCATCCATCTGTGCTGGCTTCTATTTACAGAACACACACACACACACACACACACACACACACACACACACACAATGTCACCTCCAACATCACATAAACACCAATGTTGATGACTAAAAAAACAGAAAAAAGACTGTACAAATGACAAGAAATAAACACTAAAGAAAGGTGGCATTAAAAATATTAAGGTTGTACTGTCACATAAGAGGGTGGGAGGATGAAAGTTCCAAAGAATGTTGGGAATATAGTGTGAAATGTTAGAGTCTCACATTTTTCTAGAACACCTTCTTTTATAAAATGTTACAACCCCTAAACGTTATGGGTGTATTGTCACACAGGTGTAACGAGGGAACACTGGGAGTACAAGAGTTGTATGTTGGGCTCCATAGAATATAATGTGGAATTTTAAATTCTTTTATTGTTCTAGATAGAACATATTCTTATTGTAAACTGTACAACAACTCACTCATTAATGGTAAAGCTTGTTGAGTGTTGGCCGGCTGGCACAGTTGGTTTTAACATGCAAAGGGAGACATCTTCTCCAGGACACTGGCTGGACACTGGGGTTTGTTGAAAATGCTTGGCTGCAGTTCTACGACAACAAACAATAGCTATTATTTTCCCTGTGACTGACGCCAGTTCTCTCAATTTCAGCTGTTGTGTGGAGATTTCAGGCATGTGTGTGTGTGTGTATGTGTGATTGCCCCACATCACACAACAGCATCAGGAACCATTGTGTTGTGTGTGTGCATGTGGACGTGACTCCTGGAAGAGAAGAGGGGGACTGACTGTGTGCTGGCTGACGAGTGTGTCTGTGTGTGTGTACTTTGTGTTAGAGGGAGAGAGGAGTGTGTCTGATATGTGTGATAGAGAAAGACAAAGGAATGTTCCTTCAATGAAGGAAAGGAATGTTCCTTCAATGTGTGAGAAACCAAGGAGTGCGTCTATGTGTATGTGTGTGTGCAAGAGAGAGAAGACTGTGCATCTGTATGTGTGTACGAAAAACAGAGGAGTGCGGAAGTGTGTGTGTGTGTCTGCAAGGCAGTGAAGAGTGTGTCTGTGTATGTGTGTATGACAGAAAAAGGATTGTGTGTGTGTGTGTGTGTGTGTGTGTGTGTGTGTGTGTCACAGACAGAGGAGTGTGTCCTTTGACCCAAGGTTGACCTTATCACAGCTGGGCTGAGCATGCACTCTTTGCATTTCTTTGTGAAGCACAGTTGGACTGTGGATTGACTCCTCACTTTCACTGTTGCATCATTGTGTTCATCACATCACTATGGTAACAATTTGCTGACATGCACTCCCTGTTGGGATGCAACTTAAAACACACACACACACACACACACACACACATTTTGAATTCTTTATTTGAACCCACCAATCACATTTTTCATAGACAGGATTCAAATATTTTTCAGAGGTTCAATACTGCTTCGACAATCAGGGGTACAAGAAACATCGCCGGCGCCACACAGCAGGGCTGCCTATTACTGCGGATACAGAGCAAAACCTGACCAGCTGTTTAGATTGTCCTTTAGTTAGCCCTGCCAGTCGTAACCCACTCGTGGTTAGTCTGTGAACATGTCCCAAACTACCGAAAATCAATACACTCAAACGGCAAGAATAGCCTAGATTGCTGATCTTTGTAAGTAGGGGCTGGTACTTGGTCATTTTGTCATGAAAGGCCATGTCCATATATCCGTCAAAGACACACCCTATTTCAAGGACCATCACCTGCTTTCTGTTGTTATCTACAAACACAACATCAGGGGTGTTAGACACACACACACACACACACACACACACACACACACACACACACACACACACAAAAACTCTGTTTCTGCCTAAGACATTCTCTCTCTCTCTAACACACACACACACACAATCAACTAAAAACTAAATTGTAATGTTGTTCCTAAGTTGTCTACATGTTCCAAGGAATTTAAAGGCTTGATTGTTATTAGATGTATGAACAGTTGGACATAAAGTAACTAGTCATTATTAACCTTTTTTGTTTTTCTAAATTACTTTAGCCACTATTCGGGTAACCTATATGTGTTCAGGCATTATGGCATCAGAAAACGTATGTGTGTACAAATCAAATCGAATCAAATTTCACCAGCACCTTTCTCACATGATGATCTCAAGTGTGCATGACTGGATGTGCTTCACACTCAGGGCTCTATTTTCACGATCATATGTGCATTGTCTAAAGTCTGAAGCGCAAGTTGCTTTGGGGGCGTTCACGACACAATTTCATATTTTGACGGCGGGAAAAGTGAACATTGCGCCAGGCGCATTGTTCAAAAGGGTTGGTCTTAAATTACTTCATTAGTCATGGGTGTGTTTTGGGCGTAACATACAATTAACCAATGAGAACTTATACTCTCACTCCCTTTAAGAGCCAGCGGGCGCATTGTCCATGGCCTGTTGCTATTACGATGGCGGATTTACCCGGACGGGAGGAGCTTTTCGGTGGAGACCGATCTGCTCGTGCATGAAGTAAAAGCATGTGAGCAGTTAATATTCGGGGATGGAAAGAATCCCCCCAAACCTCCGTGGGTCAAAGAAGTATGGGAGAAAATATCGTCAGTAATTGTGTCCTCCTTTGGCAAGAAGAGAACTTTCAAACAGTGCCGAAAGCAGTACAACAACGTTGGAAGACGGGAAACAAAAGCTTTAAAATCAAAGGAAACATAAAAATAAACGGAAGGTGGAGGTCCATCAAGTTTTCTTTTTGATGATTTGTTCATTTCATTTCTTACAACTTGCCACGCTGTTTATTTAAAACGACAAAAGAAAACGTAAATAAACTGCAGACCATTGCTATGAACTGCTAAACATAGCTATTTTCTCATTATTTGTGCATGTTTGCTTACTAAAACATAAAAATACATGGCTATACAGGCTATACATGTTGCAACTTTTCTGCCAGTTCAGCTTGCCTCTCTGGTGCAACAGCAGGTGCATCGGGGTTCAAAGCGTTGTGCACCCCGAAAATAGCTTATCAGCCTTGCGCGACTGTCAACTGACAAAAAACATGGTTTGCGCTGGTCTATATGAAAATGGGTTTTGCATCCTCATAATAGCATTTGGTGCGCTTTGCGCCAGACCACACCTCTTCTTTTCGCTGACACGCCTGTCACGGCGCAATGTCAACAACGGGATTTTTTTGCCTGAAAAAATGAACGATGCGCTGGCACAGAATAGCAATGACCGCATGCGCATGTCGCGAATGCACAATAGGGCCCTCAGTGGTTATTGAACATACACATCTTTAGAGCTGTGTGTGCTTGCTTGGCTGTAGTATGGATTAGCATGATCTCTCTCTTATGCTGCTACGTCTGAGTCTCTTCCATCGGCTATTGCGCTCCATACCCCAAATATTATCCACATCTGACTTGAGAAAGAGACCATGACATGGTTTCTACAGAAAACAGCAACAAGACTAGAATTAATCTACCAGCATCAACATGGATACTTTGTTACTAACTCTCAATCAGAATGTCACCTTTCTCACCTACAATGACATACAAGGATCTTAATTTTAATCTTAATATGACTATGAATGTGCCTTATGAGGGCATTTCATGTGAAAACAGCGGACTATTTCACAGTACCAATACAGATTTTTTTAAATCAATCCAGAATTTAACCCGTCTTTCCCACACACAATGATATCAAGGACACTCAAGCGTACATGACTGTAAATGTGCTTCACTTTGTGGTTATTGAACGTACGCATTTTCAGAGCTGTGTGTGTGTGTGTGTTTGCTCTGCTGGAGAGTGGAGTTCAATGTGGTCTCTTTCTTACGCTGCTGCGTCCCAGCCTCCTCCATCTGTTAGGCCTGCTGGGTAACACACTTCTCTTGCCTACGGCACTGGCTGCGTGTGTATGTCTGTTTGTGAGGTTAGGGTTACATGTGGTGGTGATGGTGATGGGGGCAGGTGGAGGAAGGGTGTAAATTGGGCTAAGGTGGCATCTGTCTCCAGATATACGTGTTACATGTTAAATCTTGAGATAAGAGGGTTTGAACTCACTCCTCTTTTTTGACCGCAACCTATTTTACGGTCCAAAGGGGGAAAGAGGAAAAGAAAAGAAGAGAAAAAAGAAACAGATGGAAAATGCAAATAAATGTGTTGCTTTTATCATCTGATGGGTGTGTGGGAGGTTGACTTAATTAGCAACATGTTTCACCATGTGCAGTGTGCTCTTCCAACAGGATGTAGGTCAGCTTCACTGTGTCATTTCTATGCATGGATCATACCAACACATTAAGCGCCTCATCTGACCAAGAGTATCAAAGTACTGTCAAGGACAATGAAGAGATAAGTTTACAACCATGACAATGTTAATGGCACTATGCCCCCATGTCGTTAATATGCCTGGTTGTGCATGACTAGTCATCTTTTCTACTGATTACATGTTTATGTTGAATTCTGAGTTTTTGTTTCATGAAATATAACAGAAAAGCCCACCTTAGCAGCAAGTTTTATCACCATTTTATCATACAGCGGTAATGTGCTAATATACTCAAAGTCTTCTTGAACATTTCTCTCCTTTTTAAGTGAAGGTTTCTTGTTCCACCAAATGATGTAAAGTCTGCATCTCCAAAGTCTCTACAGAGATTAGCTGGTATAAAGAAGAAACATGCCTTTTGGCTTAAGCAGTTTTTTTTTTTACATCAAAGGCGTTTTTGAAAAACAGGTGGTGATAATTGAACAGCATGTCTATCCTCCTTAAGTAAAATGTGAGACCGATGTACATTTGCATGAACTGGAATGTCATGGAAGAGCTTATGTATTTGAATGCAACGTAAAAACAACAAAAATTTCAGGAAATACACATGGACATACTTTTCAGGAATTAATTTCCAGATAGTAAGGAGAACCGTTCTTCACTTAACTGTTTTGCCTGAATTTTGGTTAGAGTTGCTTTATGCTTCACTTTTTAGTGTACTACATACAGACTGGTTGGACACATAGCAGTGCAGTCAGAGCAGAAGATACAAATACTAATACTACTACTCAAAGTCTTCTTGAACATTTCTCTCCTTTTTAAGTGAAGGTTTCTTGTTCCACCAAATGATGTAAAGTCTGCATCTCCAAAGTCTCTACAGAGATTAGCTGGTATAAAGAAGAAACATGCCTTTTGGCTTAAGCAGTTTTTTTCTGATGCCTTTTCCTAATTTTTATTCTTATGTCTTATTTTTTATTTTATTTTCATTCTTCTTATTATTATTTTAATGGTTTTGCTTTATTTTAAATTGTATTTTACTTTTTAAATCTTTAATTGTATTTTATTTTAAAATTTGTGTAAAGCGCATTGAAGTGCATTTATGTATGAAATGCGCTATACAAATAATTTTGACTTTGACTTTTGACTACTAATAATCTGCATTTGTATAGCACATTTTATACAAAGGATGTAACCCAATGTGCTTTACAGTTTGACAAAGAAACACAGGACATAGACACACATGGCAAGCTTTGTTATAATCCAGTAGTGCCATTAGTGTCCCCCATAGTCCTCAGGTGTTCTGGTTTGTGTGTGAGGAAAGGGCTCCAAGTGTTGGAAGGAAAGTCCCTTTGCCGGGGTTGGTAGTGGAATGGGAGGGGCGAAGACAACTACCTTGGGTCACCTCAAAGGGCATGTTGTGTTTTTCTGATACATGGAGGAGGAGAAGAAGGAGAAGAAGGAGAAGAACAAGGACAAGAAGAAGGAGAAGAAGAAGGAGAAGAAGGAGGAGAAGAAGAAGGAGAAGGAGAAGGACAAGAAGAAGAAGAAGCTATATGTATGACCTTTGAGGTGCTACCACACAAGACACCACTACAGAGCAAAACATACCACTCATTAAAATTAAACAAACATTTTTTTTTAAATTTATTTTCTATGCCTTTTCATTTTTTATGCAAGCTTATACTTGCACGTTCAGGGTCTGAGTACATAATCAATAAAAAAAAATCACAGACTTTCACACAAAAGTAAAAATTCCAGTTATCCATTCATTCTCTGTTTCTTCCACTTAGCACGCTGATAGGTCAGCCTCCACTGCTTAAATCTGAGTAAAGGGGTCAAGGAAGGTGAGAGTCTGGCTTCACGTGAGTGAGTCCAGCTGGGCCTGGATCGTCTCAAGCTGCAAAAACAAACATACAAACAAACAAAAAGTGACAACAATATTAAATAACACAATAAATATATAATCACACATCACACCATCAACAAAATTATGCTATCAATATTAAACCAGCATGAATAGACGGTGACCTTGTGGTAGAACTCCAGCAGCTGCTGATGGTTGAACTCCACTTGGATGTTCTCATGTCCCTGAAAGACAACAGGAGAGAAGCAGAAGGTCATGAAACACCGTCCGCAGGAATAACGGATGCCTGCTAGCCTAGCTTTGCTTGTGGAATGTTAGGAAACCTCCCTCCAAATGTCTTAAGAGATGCACTAGTCAAGTGACTGTCATCCTGGCTTTTCAGTCGACCGGTTACGCCCAAAATACATGCAAGCGAAATGTACCGCTTTCGCCCCGCTTTCTCCGCTTTGAGTGGGCGTGTACCAACCGTCAGTTGAAGAGACATGAAGTTTAAAATGCTAAAGAATACTGAATGGTAATAATTATTTTGTTTTTGGAATGGTAATATAATGTTAATTAACGGCACTGTTTTAAATTTTATGTATGTCCATTTTTAAATGTTTATCAAACCCCCTGCCGCCTTCCAACTGAAAGGAATGGAACGTCATTTAAAACGATGTCATTGGTTACCGCTCGACGAACACCGCTCCTCATTTGCATAAAGTTCAGCAGATCTCAACTTTTCCGCCCGCCTCGCCGCCTCGCTGATCTACGTCACCATCTGCCGCCTCCCAACTGAAATGAATAGAACGTTCCGCCCGCCCGCTTGCATGTATTTTGAGCGTTACCCTGTTTAAGTCTCAATCCAGGGTGTTGCTGTGAGGCTGTGGTATTGAGCCTGGAGTGTGGTATTGAGAACTGGGCATGTGACCTCAGTTACACATGCATTACAAGAACTCCCCTTCAGCTCAATAGAGAAGAAACACAGTAAGCAGTGATCTGCAACCTAGATTCAGAAGCTACAAATGAATGTGACATATTCCAGATCACTTGGGTCTGTGTTTTTAATACATGCAATTGCAATAATTAACTCTTTTACTGATGTGAAGACCTGTGCTGTTTAGAATCAGATGATTCAGGAATGGGCTAGAACAGATGCACAGTAATGGATTATAGCTTCTGAAGCCAGGTTGCCCATCACTGCCAATGGGCAACTGAGAACAGTCCTGCAAGAAGGTCCCAAATGCCTGCTCCTAAATGTATCTGAATGCACAGCATTGTGAGCTCAATTTTAGCAGAGAGGAATTGCTCATCTTGTGAATGTTCTAGCTGTTTACTGGAGCAAAAATCAGTTTAGAGTTCTGACACATTATTAATTCTTGCCTTAAAGGCAAATGGTCACAGAGTAGTAATGTAGGCGCAGAATAATGATGACTGAAACAGAAGTGTTTTCACACACCAATATAGTTAACAAAAAGTGTATGATATCACAAACATTTGGCCTTACCAGGGTTTTCATCAGACAATTTGGGTGGGTCAAAACATTGCCATTGTGGTTAAGTAAACCTTTTTAAGGATTTACACTTGCGTGCAGACATTCTTCTCTTTCGTTTGTTTTATTTCCTTGTCTTGCAACTAGTCTCACTGAGAAGGGATGTACATACATTTACTCTTTTTTTACTTGGCTAAAAAAGAATTGTAGAGCCGCCTTTTGCAGAATGAACAAACAACCGTCCAGCGCTGGGGGAGTCGGTGGTGGGGGCTGTGAGAGGGAATGATATGAGGTGCCAGCGGGTGACGTGTAGTGTCAAAGCGCATTAATGACAGGGACATTAATTGGACCCTACATTAACTTTATCCATAATTAAAAGCAGTAGAAATGTTATCTTGGGCTGCAGCCCCACAGGAGACACACATGATGAAAATCTGGGCCAGTTCACTGTTCGCAAAACAACCATTACACTGATGAGTCTCTGTCCATAACGGAACAATGTTTTACTGCAATGTTTGGAGATGCATAATATCTTATTCCAACAATGTTATAAATCCAATATACAGATATGTAAGCGAAAAATATATTATATAAGAATGAAAAAATATAAAAGTTCAATGGGCTATCCCAATGTTTGATGGTTGAATAATTCTGTATACTGTAAAAAAACTATTGTTGTCAGCTCATCAGCTCATATACAGACATACCACAAGTAAGAGGTGGTTTTAGGTCCTGAACATCAAACAGTTTATAACAGTATCCCATTACACTATATCCCAGTATCACCAAAGCAAAGAAGAGCTGTGACTAAACCTCTGAGCTTCTGAGGTCATATCTAACCCTCTCACAGAGAACCACCTTTAAAATCCCCTAAACTGTGGTCAACCCAGCACTGAAAATGCTTAAGAGCAAATCAGCAATTTTTTAAAACTGTGACAGCAAAATTGTCCTTACAGCAGCATGAAACTCAGTAAGTTTTGGAGCTATAGCTTTGAGCAGGGCAGGGTAACCCCAGAATGTCTCAACATTCTAACACCTTTACTTGCAAGTAAAAAAGTGCATGCTTATGTTAAACATATCTGTAATGTTAGCTTGAAAGTTGTAGCTTGGAATGACATACCCGGATTGTCAGAAAACTGCATTTGTTGTACTTTTAAGCCAGTTAGCCATTATTGGCAATTTCTAGCAATACCAATTGGGTGGGTTGGATGATGTGTAGGTAGGTAGGTAAAAGACATCATACCAGGTTCAAAACTGGTTTAAAATGCTTGTCTACAAGAAGCCTTAGTCGTAACTGGTTAGAATGAAAGCCAGTTTTCGCCTTCAAAAAGTTCTGTATAATATCTGTGCAAGTGAAATATCTGGAAGTTGAATACAAATGCAAAACAAATGTAAAGGAACACTGAGATAATCTTCTGGTGCAGAGAAAAACGTGGGGGTGCAAAACCTCCATATGTCCACACCACAGTCTTTGCATTTAGCACAGCAAGTCACCAGGCTGATTTACTCTGATGACATCGAACTTTTTCACCTTGATAGGACAGTAGAGAGAGTGACAGAAAGTGAGAGGGAGAAAGAAACAGAGTAGGATCAGAAAATGATCTTGGACTCCAGATGCATAGTATGGATACCTTAGCTAACTGCGCCCCCATGAGATAACATTGTAGGTCAGAGAAAAATGAGGAGGTGCAAAACTGACATATGCCTGTTCCAGTCTTTCCATTAAGCACAGCAAGTTACCAAGATGATTTTCTCCAATAAGGGGTCTGTGCAAAGTGTTCTCTTGCAGTCCCTCAACTCAGAGAGGGTGAGAGGAAAACGTCTCCTGTCCCGCATTATTAGTTACTAAGGGTAATAGCTTTTCTGTGTTTAAAATTTGCATCACATCCATATAAAAATAGTATTTGCCAGTTGTCTAAGAAGCTTATAAAATTGTCGGACAGAGAGAGAGAGAGAGACAGTGAGAGAGAGAGAGAGAGAGAGAGAGAGAGAGAGAGAGAGAGAGAGAGATAAGAGGGGGGCAGAGCTAAAAAAAAACAAAAAAAAAAAACACTTTCCTGTGTATAAAAGCAAAGCAAGCTTGGATCAAATGTCTTCAAACCTCAGGGCATTCGTCAGTGATGCTTCAGATGTTAATTTTTTTCATATATGATTCCACCTCTCTCTCTCTCTCTCACATATGCACGTGCACACACACCTTTTATGAGAAAGGTTGGCCTAAAAATTTCAAGTGTGCTATTGCCATATAGTGAGCACAATCAGGAAAAAAACACCATTCGATCATTCTAAGGAGTAAAAGGTTTATGCACATCTCTCGAAATTACCATTAATGGCTGAAAAAAAATTGACCTAGTGGGCCAACATCTGTTGGAGTAGATCTGTTTCTGTAAAGGATATCTAAAAATTAAACCAACCTATATTTCAAAGTGCAAAAGTCAGTTGACACGTCATGAAACCCATCTAACACTAAGGGAAATCAGACTATCTACCGTGAATGGCCTCTTACAAGAAAATACTTCTACACCTACATAATGGTAGTCATATAACTACTTATCAGAGCATGAAGATCAAAATGGAACCTTACAAATGTCACATTTGTAAGATCTAGTATGTGAGCAAGACAACAGTCCATTTTTTTCCCCTTGACAACACAAAAGCAACATACTAGCAATGATTAATATGAACTGACATGTCCCCTGTCACATGTGCCTCAGCCTGCAGGGATATTGACCTTCATAGAGGATTTCCCTCATACACATGCTTGTTGCGTTGTGATGTCCTAAATGATACGAATAGGAACAGTGGAAGGTGGAAGGTTAATGCACAAAAACCCTGTTTATGTATCTCTTTAAATTGCATAACATACTTTTTATAAGTACTGCAGGGCATAAAGCAAGAACCAATCCCATGCCTGAGATTATGAAAACGGTTATTATGACTATCTACTAGCAAATGATAAGTATACCACACTGTCCTACACCTGACTTCAGACACCATGCCTGAGATATTTCAGCCTTGGCCCTAATGCTAAAAATATGTATCGTTTTCACACCAGTTTAACAGCTGTGTATATCGTTTACTCACCTTTCTTTTTACCACTATACCACTGAAGAAGGCAGAAGCATGTCAGGTTGACCAGCATTCTTTTCTCTGTCTTTTTTCTCTGGTATATCAAATGTCATTATCAGAAAATTATTCAGTCTTTCCTATTAGAAGAAATTTCTACCATTCCACATATGCGAACTGTAAATGCATAGAAGGAAACCTTTGGTTGCGTGCACTACAAATTTAAACAGAATAGATCTTAATCAAACCCTTGGCTTGCAAATTAAGACCCCATTAAATTAAGGTATGTGTCAGCCTTAGTCATTAAACCAATATAGTTTAAACTCCCCTTAAATCACTTAATGATTGCAAACAGTGCCAAAAATGACAGACACTTGTACTACACTTCATTTCGAGGGTCTGGCTGTGCTTCCTGGAGGCTGTGCTTCCAACGCTGGCTTACTGGAGGTGTAGACTCTGCTAATGTTTAAAACGATTGGATCTGCCTCCACCCAATTGCTAATGTCTGGTCGTGACGTATGCAATTAGCCTGGTTATAAGCCCGTCTACGCATTACCATTCAAATGTAGCATACAAAGCCGACATCATCACTTATGAACACTCCCTCTGCTCACTGATTGGTGCGGTAAAGATTCGACCTGTCTCAACCATATCAATGGAAGAAAACCCAGACTACCACTGTAGTGACAAAATAATTGAGTGAGGCAAGCTTATAGCCAGGCTACAGAAATCCCACGAGTGGTCAAAAATGTCCTGCATGCTTAACAGAAAGAATATCTTTTTAATGAGCAGCATAACTCCATTTCATACAGTATTATTAGCTCTGCTTTCTTGTGTCAATGGAAGTTTAAGTTTAATTCCTTTATTAGTCCCTCAATGGTGAAATGTACAACTCTGCATTTAACCTACCCTCCCATCACTGGTCTGTTACCTTAACCACCAGGTCATCGCTGCCCCAATGAAAAAAGGTTGCAGTGCTAGCTGTTAGTGATGGTATTAGGTCCTGGTGCCCCACAGGATAAAGGGGACCTTTATGTATGTGTGCTGATCACCTTCAGTGCATAGTCATTGTCCTAAGTGGACTACTGGCAGTGCTTATCCACGATAGATCAGATTTAATATGTGTTCACCCACAGTATTTGCTATTTAAAAAATATTCTAATTTTACAGGATGGCAAGTCACCTGGCCTGTCTGTTACTGTGTAGACCTACCGGTGTATGCATGTGTGCTTGTGGCTACCTTCGCTATTAGATGTCTTAAAATGTTACAAGTGGTGGTGTTTATTACAAAATCTAAATGACAGGGTCATCTACAGTGCTAATATGTTTATACACAAGTACACGTAAGAATCCAGGAGGCTCTCTGGTAATTATTGCTTGGGGATGGCTTGGCAATGCGGTTAAAAATTAGGACAGGGGATTGTTCTTGTCTGAACAGTCAGGGCTGTTTGCTGATTTCAGTTGCAGATGGTCAGTGTTTGTTACGTGGCCTTGCAGTAGCGTCAGCCAATTTTCTAATCATGTGCTCTCCCTGTCTGCTTTTCAAATGATTGTGCTCAGGTGCTCCTCGTCATTTAGCGCGGGTCCGGATTGGGTGCAGCCAAATGAATGGCCGCATATAAACTGCCCCTTTTCGAGATGGAGGAAGCTCATTTCCTGACAGCTCCAGTGTGGAGAGCTCGTTCCTCCGGAGCGCATTCCTACGCAGAACAACTCATTTCACCACAGCTCCAGCGCAGAGAGCAGCTCATTCCTTCGCAGCTCATTCCCTCATTGACACGCAGAGAGACCTCATCCCTCTCTTTTGACACGTGCTGCTGTTTAACCTCAGCTTGGGCATTTTTGAGGAAACTATCCCATTACTTTGGTTTTACCACGTTGAATGGTGTTTTTGTATTTTTGTATGGTGACGGGATGGTGTTTTCTTTTCTTTCCCTTTTTGTGCACTTATCATAGTAAGACCAGCGCAGCAGGTCAGACTTGCGGAAGATGCACATTTTTACTTTTGAGGAGGTTAGTTAGTTTTTGTTTCATTGTAAAGGGAAGGGAAGGTTGCAGGGCCCGTTTTGTTTTTCTATTCATTAGTTCCTGTTCTTATTGACACCTTTCTGTTGCCTTTTTGTTACCCTTTTGTAAATAAAACACTGTTTGTTATATTTTTGATCTCTTGGTTTTCTTATGTTGCGATCTCATTTTTTCCCCATCTTTTTTTTCTTATGAGGTTGTAACAGTCAGTGGCGGTTCTATAGTGTTTTACGCCCCGGGCGACGCCCCCCCCCCACACACACACACACACACACACCACCACCTTGAGGCAGAGAGAGACACTGCTTCTGTGCATGGTACCTTCTCAGCAAGCAAGGGCGCCTGCAGTTCACTTAGGGGGCGCCAATGTGCCGATTGCAGCGATATGACACACAGGGAAAAAAAATAAAAATAAAACCGCTACTGGTAACACTGTTGTTTGATGATTCCAGATCACAATAGTCATCTAAGTCTTTTGCATGTGTACAAGTCCTGGTGCATGCAGGAAGAGGGAATCATTGATTGTTTTTTTCCCTCAATATGCACAGAAGAGCATTATCCACCCATCTGCAAATTCTCCAAAAAGCTGATGCTGACACACAGTCAGATACACACACATGCTTAACCCCAGAGTGGATAAATCCTATGGATGGACACATGTAGATTTCCCCTCCCGAGATATCACCTCCCTGTAAACATGTCTAAAACACACACACACACACACAGACACACACGAGCACACAGACACACAGACAGAAAGACAGACCGACAGACCGACAGACCGACAGACAGACAGACAGACAGACACACACACACCACCTCCACCTCAACCAAAACAAGGCTAATTATGAATAAATAAAATATCCCCCACCCCCTTTACTGGGTTAAATGGTTTCCATGGACACCAGTCTTTGGCTGAACTTCTCCTCTCCCTGCCACGGTTGTCTATCAGCTGTATGAAATGTCAAGCTCCCTTTATGCAACCTGCCTTTGTTTGCACTGAGAAAATGTGCCTTTAAGTTTAATTTCCTTGTGTACGTGTGTGTTTGTGTGTGTGTGTGTGTGTGTGTGTGTGTGTGTGTGTGTGTGTGTGTGTGTGTGTGTGTGTGTGTGCGCGTTTGTCTGCTTGCATTGTGTTTTTGTTGTCTTAGTGTGCTTAGCGTCAGTCATTCGGATCAAGTGTTTTTTTTTTTGGGAGAGACTGAAAGAGAAAATTGATATTCTGAACCACTGGGCAGTACAAACAAGAGCAGCCCAGGACAGGGCCTGTCACAACCAATTAAGCTCCTGCATACTCTCAGGTACACCAGGAATAATGAATAAGGGTTCTGGAGCTGAGCCTCCCCCACAAAATTCCAAGTTTCTTTCTTTATTCTTACTTTCCTCTGGTCTGTACACTCTCATACACTCCCTCTGCCTCTATCTATCTATCCATCCATCCCTCCCTCCCTGAAAGGATGCTAAACTAAAGATGTGCATACAAGGTGTTGAGGTCTGCCACTTTGAGAAAGACTTGTGAGGTCACTTGTGATATCACAATATCCCATGTGAAAATATAATGGAATTTTGCTAATAATAATAATAATAATAACAATAATAATCTGTATTTGTATAGCACATTACATACAAATGATGTAGCTCAGTGTGCGCAATATGCAAAAAATAACACTTAACTAAGCGATGAAAAGATCAGACTAATGATATAATACACCCTTATACTGCAATACATCTTTATATTCTGGACCACTTCGCTGATCAAATGAACACTGGTTATGTTGGCTGGCTATCTTTGCCAGTTTTGTAGTACCTCAGCAGTGGAAAAAAATGGAATCGGTTATACTTTCCGTCAGTTTAGAGATCTTAAAAGATGTTTAAAGATGCATGTTTTAAAAAAATCTTAACTGATTATTTACCTGTGATTTATTTCTGCAGCTGAGAGGTATTTTTGTTTATAATGTGGTGCTTTTAGTATTGTATGTCACTTCTTGTACATGAGCAGTGTTTGGGAATGGAAAGCCATTGACAGACAGACTGCCTGACCTTTGTATGTCTCTGAGCTCAGACAGGTTCTCTTCACACAAGATGTGTAAACACACACAGAGCATGATCCAAGGCTAGCCATGCAGGGGGGCATATCTTTTTTTATGCAGAGCAGAGTCAAGACTCGTTTTATTTAAATGAATGGGACAAGTGTGGAGTTTAACGAATAAGCCTTTCTGGAGTTGTTGATGGTTTTTATGAAACCAGGTATCATAACTGACAACTATTTGTGATTATTTCAAGTGTAATAGTCCAAGTTGTTATCATTTGGATTTTGAGAAAATGAGCTTTATTTCAGGTCAGTCAGTAACCGCTTACAATGTGGTTGTTAGTGCAAGTTGTAAGGGTACAGCAATGTACTAAATGTAAGGTGAGGTAATGTTAGAGTTTAGCACATAGGTGGTGGTGTTATAGTTACTACCATCACTTGAATGAGCTAGTTCATCAGCTTTCTAGCTCAGCTTACAGACACAGGAAAAAAAGAACAAGGTGGTAAGCTTGAAAACATGGAGTGGCCAGCACAACCCCAGACTTAAACCCCATCAAGCTGGTTTGGGAAGAACTGGGCAGAAGAGTGAAAGTCAAGCAACCTTCAAGTGCCACACATTTATGGGAACTTCTGCAACAAACTTTGGAAGAACTTTCTTGCAGAAAGAATGCCACGAGTATGCTCAGGTGGCTACTTTGATAAGTCAAAAGTTTAGAATACATTTTGGTTTCTAAATTGATTTCATGATTTTTTTTCAACTTAAATTGCTTATTTGTCCCGTGCTTTCATTTTTAGAGTGCAATGACACAATAAACTGAATTTTCAGTAAAAAACTGGAAAAAGTGTGGTGTTCTAAAACTTTTGACCGGTAGTGTATACATTTTTTTTAACAGGTCCATTGCACTATTTCGTACTGGTTGAATATATGCAACATGATTCACTATCCTCCAATAGACCAAGAGGCTGTAAAGCATGCATGTGAACACACAGAGGAAGAAGGGAGACAGGAGAAAGCAAGACATTTAAAAGAGTGCAGATAAAGAAAGGAGAAGAAAGGTTTTGTATTGATTACACCAGCGCTGATCATAATACAACTCTGGAAGTGTAACAGTTGTGGTGCAGTTGCCTAGGGAGTACATACCAAAAAATCCAGGGCACCGGGTTTGTGTGCAACTCAAGGTAATTTTCCTATCCCACCCTGTCTCTGTCCCCCACTCACTTTCTTTATCTCTCTACTATCCATTACAGGTGAAGAAGCCTGGGAAAATATCTTAAGAAAAGAACGACAGTTGGTCACAGGCTGAAAGGCAATGGCAATGAGATGACAAAGGTCTCCATTTTCTATTTCTGCACTTTAAAAGACCAGGGCAGCAAAGAGTTCTTTAACAGTGCTGTCCTGCATCCTTATCCATAGTTAAAGTGCCCTTGAGCAAGGCATTTAACCCCACATTGCAGGGACTGTCCCTCTCCCTAATTCACTGTAAATCACTCTTGATAAAAGTGTCAGCTTAATGCAATGAAATGTAATGTTATTCCTCATAGTGATGACTGTTATGAGAAACAGTCTAGGCCGTCCTTAAAATTATTCGTTTACCGTAACCCGACTGACTCAAACTGGTCCCGACCCAATTACTTTTTTTTACCCCCACTGTCTTTGTTACCTTACAATATTGCAGTTGCCACAAGAGTTAATTATTTTTCCCGCAAATAGCCCCTATATTCTTGAAAACCATAATTTTCCTTTTGAGCAAATTTGATAAAAAGTTTGACACAGAACCTGCAACCCAGTCAGAATTTTGGAAAAGTGCACAGAGACGTAGCAGATTGTCATGCAGAGGGGTAAGGAACGCACTAGCGGCAACATCAAAGAATGCCGCAACTCTCTGTATCGCTCCGGTGTCATGCAAGCAGGATCAAGCTTTCACAAGTTCTGATGCTGGCCAGCTATTTTTCACAGACTTCGACGAGTAGAGCGGCAAAACTTTGAATTAAACTGCAGACAAGGGTAGGGAACTCAACCTTGGATCACTCATGCTTCTAAATGATGAGAATGCCATTTCATTATACATGTGGGAAGGGCATTAAAACACCTTGTGTGTGTAGACTACATACAGTGCTGTTTAGCCTGTATTTGAATGCAGCTAATTTTTGCATGATGACTCATCTGAAATCGGGCTCCTGCAAACTTACTGACTGTTTGCTTTTTGTAACAGAAGTACCCTAATCTTAGGCCTTAATGTACAAGGAAGAGATGCAACTATTCAGAGCTGAATATCATGCGAGAGCAAGACTTTAGGGGTCTGTATAGCAGCACTCACACCCCGACCTGTCACTGTATCCAAAATGTATTTTTTTTAATGACTAAAAAATATATATCTACTGACCCATTTTTTTCTGATTCTGGGGTTACAGCAAACATAGTTCTAAGGATGGCCTCAGAAGTCAATAAGATCTTATTTATCTCTGAAAAACAAGTACAAGACTGTAGTAAATAGTGTTTTCCTATGGGTGTACCCAGCACCACTGGCCCAGGACATACAGTGCCCAGCATAAATGAGTACACCCCCTTTGAAAAGTAACATTTTATACAATATGTAATTGAAAACAAACAATATTTTCAAAATGTGCACAGGCTAAGTTTAATACAGCATCTGTTGAACTTTTGATTTAAAACAAATGTTTATAATATAACTCAGATGACATATTTCTAAGTTTTAGTCAAATAATATGCTGGACACTGTACAGTACTTGTTAAGCAAAATACTGCTTGTACTTGTGCAGCAAAATACAATATTAGGCAGAGGTATTACAGCAGCACTAACCTGGTTAGGCCCTGTTGGTAATCTGGATGCAAAACATGTTGCAAGTTGGTTGTTACAAAGCCAGACACCTGTTGCTGCTGCCCACCATTTTGTTAATGTTTAGTAGCCAACATTGAAGACGTTTCCCTGGTTATAACAAACTTCACAGTCACCGCTGACTAAATCTGCTTTTTCCTTCACCCATTTGACCTCAATTTCTCTTACACTACCTGTATTTTAATGTTATAATACAATGGCAATAAAGCATGTATGTATGTATGCATATTTGTTTATGTAGGTATGTATGTGTGTGTGTATATATGTTCCAATAATTTTTATTTTTCCCCATCCTTGCATCTCTGCCTCCCCTCTTCATAGAATGGGTTATCATCTCCATTAACGACTCTTGCGGCATATGAAATAACACACTCATTAGCATACAGGAGGGCCTTGTGCTAATTACACCTCATGGCTAATTAGTTCTCTGTGTGATCATGAGGGGCTGAAAGTGGGGCAGGGAGAATATGGGTCAGCAAACCACAAAAACCTTGGGTACACTGGAGAGACCAGTCCTAAGGTAAATGTGTTAACTCTGTCAAACACTTAAACGTTACATGATGTAAAAGGACAAGCTTGTAGAAGATAAGCTGCCCACAGGGACTTAATTTCAAAATGGCAGCAACCAGAAAACTACTTTAAGGTGTTGTAAAAGATTGAAGGAAATGAACAAACTGATGGGCAACATGGGGTGGAATGTTGTTGTGTTTTTTGAGTGGCTAGAATTCCGATAGAGTGAATCAGATTAAAAAGTAATAGGAACTTTAAGCTCACAGCTAAAAGTTGTTTACTTTAGATTTCAGGAAACAAAGCCAACACCTGAGACAAGAGGAACAAACAAGCACCCTATGTCTGCAAATATAATGGACTCTAGACATAGAAATCCATGGGCTCACATGACAACCCAGAGAGTTTATCTTCAAACTGTGAAGGTGCACCATCTGCTTCCTGTATCAGCAACTTCACTAAACTGTGAAGCTTGCCATTACTTTACCTTTATATTACATATTCAGTGACATATCGTAGTATGCTTTAGAAAACCTTGGTTATACTAGTAAATAACTCGATACATACCTCTACTCAGCACCCAGGTCCCTTAGATCCTGTAAGCAAGGGTCTCCTGCATGTCCCCGCAAACAATATAGGCATAAAGGCGACAGAGCCTTTGCTGTGACTGTGCCTTGCTTGTGGAATCAGCTGCCACTTACAATTAGAGAGGCCCCCTCCATTGCCATTTTTAAATAAAGGCTCAAAATCTCCTATTACTCTCTTGCCTTTCCTCGTCTTTATGACTGATTATTACTTTTTTATTATTATTATTTTAATTTATTTACTTTTATTTTTATCACCATCATTATTATTTTTCTTTTTAATTTTTTTTCAAGTATCTACTTCTGTATTCATCTATATCTGTGGTAATTTGTATCGGTTTTCTTTTTTTGTTAATCAATTTACTGCATTTTGTACAGCACTTTGGAAATGTTAAATGTATTTAAATGTGCTTTAAAAATAAATTTTACTTACTTTTACTTCTAAATCTAGGTCAGCAATTTTTAATCAGATCTTCTGATTAAAACTTTTTGACTTGTACGACTTGTACTGAACTGAACAATCCAAACCAGTGTTCCAATGAACAACTTCAGGACAAAACAAACACAAATTAGAATGTATAACCCATATCATGCTTTACCAAAGTTTAACACAAAGAGAGGAACAGAGAGCCTTGTCTGGTTAAAGCATGAAACACAGCTGTGAATGCACTATTCGGGCATTGTAGTGTTCAGTTCTGTGGAGGACATCACTGCACACACTGTAGACATGCAGAGCACCCATACCATAAATGGACAAGTGGGCATGGGGACCCAGGTTTGAACGCGGCCTGGGTCATTTCTACCCCACACCACTCTCTCCTGCTCTTCACTGTTCTGTCTCTCAATAAAGGCAAAAAAGCCCCAAAAAATACTTGAATTTGCAGTCAAAAATTATGAATTTATTATGATTTAACATGCAAGGCGCAGGAACTAATGCAACACAGTGTTCTACACAGGTAAACCAGAGTGGCGCACCCACACACTAGCCTGCCCATAGTTATTTTCCACTGTTTTAGACAGATTGGTGTTTTGAGTATATCTACCTCACGTTGTCCTGTCCCGAGGAAGATGGATCGAACCAGCATAGAGACAACATCTTACAGAAAGCTGAGCCTGCCTGAACTTTGCGGTGAAGGTGGAAGAGTGTTGTAAGAACCAGAGGATAGATAGACTCTTAGTCTTCTAAACTTTGTTTTGTTACAGTCAGTTTATTTCATTTTCTCTATATTCCATCTATTTGTAATAAATCATCGATCCTGGATCCTTTGGATCCTATCCAAAGTAACGAGTCCAGACTTCTATCTTAACCAACAAAAAACACAACGCAACCTAAAGGTGATTAGGGACTTCGGGTGTAAAGTCAAAATCCACCAAAAATATAACAATACGCATTTCCTAGACAGGTTGGAGGGGGGTGTCAGTTTTTCCCATTCCCAAAACCCAAGTCATTTCCTGACAAGTGCCGTCTTTGAAGTAAACTCTGTGGACATCCTCACAGTCAGCTGAACCCCTCAAAGGATAAACAAGCATACTTTTATGCGCTCTAAGGCACATTTTGCTTATAACCTTACTGTACAGTTATAGTAGTTAGACAGTTATGCTGTTGTAAGTTATGATTTTGGTTCTCTAAACTAATTAATAAAAAATCAAGTTGCTAGCAAGCAAGCTACCAATACGCTAGCATACGCTGCTAATAAACACAACGTTGTACATGCATAGTCTGTTTGCTTGTAATAACAATCATAAAGGTTAACAATCATAAAGGTTAATAGACATTCCCAGCTGTACATGAACAGTGTTGCTTATTGATATCATTAGTCCCAGCCTCCGTCTCGATTAGTTAACTATGGGGTAGTTCATTTTTTGACTGATACTGGTCTATTTGCCTCTATTTGGAAGCCTTGTTCATTGCGTTTCACACGTATATCTTTATTAAAACCCTCGAAGGCATATTGCAGTCCTCTTTGCCTACTTCTGTCAAACATGTTATTCACTGCTTTATAAAGCGTTGACAAAAGTTCAGCAGCAAGAGCGGTCACATAAGCCATGTTGATAGATGCAAAGCCTTTCTGACGGCTGTCAAGTTTGTTTGTCGGATGTAGCAACAGGGGGCGGAGCTTAGCCAAAGGTGAATTTCTTTATGAGTGCACAATGTTATGAGGATCACCAACACCAACTACTTGGGAAAAATAGCAAAATCTTGGGTGTAAAACACATACGTTTTGTAATAAATACAGAAGTCTAGAACCGCCACTGTGTATACTGCTGCACTGGCCCTGAATAACACTCTCCGAAAAAGTGGGGCAGCCGATACCGCATGTTGACTTCAAAATACCCACATAGGTTCGGGTTTGTTAATGATTAATGTAACTCTGTCAATTATTTAGCACAGACTGGTTGTTGGGCATCTTTCACAATCATTTCAGGACAATATAGGTAAAAAACAGGGTTGGTTCAACCCTCCAAGGGTTACGATAAGGCTTCAGAGTGGAAGTTAAGAGGTGCAAGATATTTTTTTAGACTTCAGTTTTAAAGGCTTCTTTTACAAAATCTGAAATTTTCCACAAATACTCTTTGCTTCCAAACCACCACCACCATCCCCAACAAGGCGGGACAACAACACATTTGCTGAGGTTTAAAATCCACTCAAAAAGCCTTTAAGGGGTGAAAACCGAAAGCATAGGAATAGCTTGCTTTGAAGAGATTTTTTTTTCGCTTCTGCACACAACTGTGACTAAAAGGATTCTGGGGGGAGTTCACTCCAGGCTGGCACAGATGAAGCTCCCAGCCAGGATAATTACCACAAGGAGATTTCTCTTTTTCTTTTCTCTGCGCTCACTTCACCCCCCCCCCCCCCCCCCCCTTTTCTTAGTATATATACACTGTCTCTTTTTCTTCCTCCAAATCCCCTCTCTCTTTACATTCTGCCTGCACACCACACCGATAGGTTCTTTTCTTTTTCTTCCTCTGTCCTCTCTCTTACTTGATTCACTCTTCTTTCTTTGTATATATCGTCACATTTTCTTCCCCTATATCCTATCTCTCTCTAGGTTCCGCCTACACACACACCACACCAATAGGGTTCCTGTCTTGGCTGAACTTCTAAAGTGTAGGTCTTATCAGAGCCTCACAGAACACACCCTAATGATGAGTGACGGGGGCCAAACCACCAAATCCCGGCACTCGTCTTCAGACCACACTCTTTTTCAAACAGGCATCACATTCATAAGCTAAATTAAGGAGACACTTCCTGAACACCACGTTCTTATTACTTTGCAACATGATGCGAGTAAAACTCAGGAACCAGGCAAGTAAATGTACACTCCATCCGCAGCAACACTGTATGTATCTAGGGTGAGGCGAAAAAAAGAATGCATTTGACAATGTAAGACTCTAAAATTCCACAATATATTCTAGGGACCCTAACATCCTAATGCGTTCATCCTCCCAACATTCCCATACCGGAGTGACTGTAGACCATTTAAGGTTAAAATGAGAATGGTGCTACCAAGGGCAGGTAACAAATCCATAGGCTGCATTTATATTGAAAATCCATGGGGTGCAGGAGGGTGGTGTAAAAAGAATATGGCAAAGCACACATCTTTGTGCTACCCCTTTTTTTTGGATGAAGTCTGCAATCGACCGTATGCCCAGAAGTGTGCCTGGATGCCTTGGCAAGGAATATGTCTTTGGCTGGACAAATAGGCACATTTGGGAAAACACGTCAGCATGAACACATGAACAAGTGCCGATGCCCTTCCTTCCCTAGTAGGGCTTCTTCCTGCTCCCATGCTGCACGTGCAGGCCTGGTTTAGGTGGCAGGCAAAGTGAAATTACTGCACACTGGATCCTGGAAAATGAATGACCGCACAATTAAATTGTCAGCTGTTAAATAGGAAAGAATGGATTGTTTGTTTTATGTATTATGTTATGTTACATTATGTTATGTCATGTTATAGTGCTGTTAAAGTTTCAATGATGTTAAAGGAATTTCAACCTATTTTTTTAATAGCTTACACAAACACTTCTAATCACAGTTTTAATAAATTTACTACTCCACATAAGCTTCTGCTTTTGGCCTGCCCAGAATCTGCAGCAATCTGATGTAAATAATCAGCTATATCTTGTGGAAAACCTTTTAAGAGAAGGGGAAGCTGCCACCTTTAGACCACCTTTATTAAAAATCGTGTATTTGAATACAATGTCATTACAGTCCCTGATAGAGTAACGATCAGGCATCTGAACACTTTTGTCCATAAAATATATATATTCGCAGAGCATATGTACTTTTGTCTGTGTCTGAAACATTTTTTAACAACACATTTATGCTTGTTGGTTGCTGTATGGAGGAATTTGGTTGTGTGGAAACAGGGCTATTACATTTGCTGGTATTGTTCGAGAGCCCCACAAGTAGCTGTGGAGTAGAATGCACAGTTATTGTTCAGACCCTGTTGTCATGATTTTTTTTTTACATGCTTACGTAGATCTTTTTATATTTTTGTACATAAATGCACACATAAATACACTATATGGACACAGTATAGACTATGTGAACTATATGCACTGTCCAAAATGTCTTGGTATGTCAGGCATTAAGATTTCCCCTCACCGGTGATAGGTGACCTTTAAAAACAACCCCATACCAACCCCATACCATTATCCCTCCTCCACAGTTGGCACAATGCGAAGAGACAGGTAATGATGGTGTTATGGTCATGTCCAAATACTTTTGTCCATATAGTGTATACATATGTTTATGCAGTGGAGCCATGCTGTGTCGATACATATTAAGGGGACATAATAGAGTTTCTGATTCTGACTCAATATTAAATATACATTCTTTTTTTATCACAACAAAATGATTGTCTGCATTATACAGCGACAAATTACCGTGAGCGTCCCTCAGGAAATTCTGCCTTTGTTGTCATGAGTCTTGTTGTGATGTGCCATCAGCCAAATTATATCAGGATCAGCAAAAACTGCGCCCTTGGCTGCACTGTCCTAACCAGGAAGTACTGTCCATTGCCAAAAGTGGCTCATCTCCAATCAACACAAGTGCACAGTAATGGTACATACGGAGTAAAAATGCTTATGCGCAAGCGGCGGGATTCTCTCTCTACACAGAGGCAATGATGTTTAATACAATAAGTGAAAATGTGCCAGGTAAGCAGTAACGTGTTCACCTCAGCTTGTGGATGTGGATAACACAAGAGCGTGCCAAGAATGGTCAAGAATGGTTCTCCGTCATCTGTCCCAAGCCTATGCAAGCAGAACTATTAAAACGTTTTCTGAGGACATCAGAAGAGAACAGCATCACGTTTCACACATTTCTATAAGGTTGCAGATTTTATGTGCAACCAATGTGGTGGTGGTAATGTGGTGTGGAATGCTCCCCCATTCCAACAGGAAAGATGTCAACCTATTGCTACCTAGCTTTAACCAAAGACCTATAAGAGTTGAACGGGAATCAAAGGCTTTCTAACAAAATGAATGGTTAACTCTGCAACATCAGCAGGATCTTATCACAAAATTTTATGCACTGAATATTCCTAAGAGGAAAGAAACAGATTTTGTGATACCAATTTCTGCTGACATCTTAGTAAGTTAAAAAAACAAGCAAAAATATATTTTGTGTTTTTTAGAGTGGGTGCTTTTTTTAAAACTGCAACGCAGTGACAAATGGTTTGTCTACACAGAAGACTTTCACATCCATTGTTCAGTAACAAATTCAACGCATATATACAAACATCTTCCTCTTTTCCTTTCGGCTGTTCCTTTCAGGGGTCGCCCTAGCAAACCTGCCTCTATCCAACACTAACTTTTCATCCTCTCCATCTAACAATTCTCCCAGCTACCCATTTCACTACCATCCATAAATCTCCTCCTTGGTCCTCCTCTATGTCTCCTGCCTCACGGTTCAGACCTGAGCATCCTCCAACCCTACCGATACATCACTATCACTGTCCCTCCTTTGCATGTCCAATCCATGTCAGTCTGGCCTCTTTGACTATCACTAAAACCTCTAACATGCATGCAATTGTATTTAAACCAAATAAAAATTACAGTCATATTTTATGTTTTATATTGTGTCATTCACAAGTTACATCTTTAACTGAGCAGAAACTAGACCAAAGCAGTGCTGGCAAAAAAAACTCCACTACAGCAGGCTTGTAAATGTTTCAACTGATTGATAAACGACTACAAGTGCTTGTAGTCCCTCTTCAGTACTGTCACTATTCACTTCACCATTTCATACAGCAGGCTACAAGTTGTTTATACCAGATGCATGGGACATCAAAGTCCACAAAATGTAGTGACCCAAACCGAGTGAGAAGCTCATGATGTTTTTACATTGCACAAAAAAATACATGCCTGGCCATGGACTCACAATTTTTTTTATGCACTGTGACAAACTTACAAAAATAGCAAATCAAAATAAAAGTACATGGCTATTGTTCACTTTGTCTATAGTATATTTTAAGCCACATTCTGTGATAGTTTCCCTAATCTAGCAGTGCCTAGCATATTTACAAGGAAATACATTAAAAACAAGAGACAACAAAACCATGTGAAAGAAATGCAGTCAATTTCAGCTCTTCTTTCCCCATACCAATTAGTCTTTTAGAGTACCTATAGACTCCAGTTTATTTAGACTAGTTAGGTTGAAGGTAAGAGTGTACATTCACTTTAAAGGCAACAGAGTTTCACTTTGCAGCAAAAAAACAATAGGCTGACTTTAAAGGCAACAGTATTCTATTTGAAGCAAACATAAGACAGAATGTGCACTGGGAAGCACAGATAAACAACTTTAAGATATCACACAGTATTTTCCAAAAAGTGGCTGACTATCGGAAGTGAAAAATAGAATGTTTAACAATGCATGTATCTGTGCTTCTTGGTGTACATATACTTAAAAACACAGACACACAAATGTAAACAAACACACCCTCTGATACCACACCACATCTTCTCACAAGTGGCTGAAGAGAGGCATCAGCTGAGGCTGTTCACACAGCCGTGAGGACAGTCAGGGCCCTTCTCCTCCTGTGAGGAGCCTCAAACATGTCTCTCGCTACTTGGCTGCTACTGTGCTGCTTCCTCATTCTATAATTCATCTTCCTGCACATAATCCAGGTCAGACTAGTACTAAAGAACTCAGAGAATTAGGCAATGTACAGCTTATATAACAGTGCAAATTTGCTGTTCCCTCAAAATAACTCAACACACAACAATTAACCACTAGCAAGAAAAGTGAGTACACCCCTAAGTGAAAATGTCCAAATTGGGCCCAAAGTGTAAACATTTTGTGCGGCCACCATTATTTTCCAGCACTGCCTTAACTCTCTTGGGCATGGTGTTCACTAGAGCGTCACAAGTTGTCACTGGGATCCTCTTCCACTCCTACATGACGACATCACAGAGCTGACCTTGAGCTTGAGACCTTGAGCTCCGTCACCTTCCATTTGAGGATGCCCCACAGATGCTAAATTGGGTTCAGGTCTGAGGAAATGCTGGGCCAGTCCATCACCTTGACCGTCACCCAAGGCATGGTCATCTTGGAGGTGTGCTTGGGGTCGTTACCATATTGATATACCGCCCTGCAGCCCAGTTTCAAGGGGGGGGGGGGGGGGTTGCCGCCACACACACCTGACACCATCTGAACCAAATAATTTATTTTGGTCTCATCAGACCACAGGACATGGTTCCAGTAATCCATGTCCTTAGTCTGTTTGTCTTCAGCAAACGGTTTGCGGCCTGTCTTGTGCATCATCTTCAGAAGAGGCTTCCTTCTGGGACAACAGCCATGCAGACCAGTTTGATGCAGAGTGCAGCGTATGGTCTGCGCACTGCCTGACAGGCGGTCCCCCTACCCCTTCAACCTCTGCAGCAATGCTGGCAGCACTCCTACGCTTATTTTGAAGACACAGCCTCCGGATATAATGCTGAACACATGCACTCAACTTCTTTGGTCGACCATGGCGAGGCTTGTTCTTAGTAGAGCCTGTCCTCTTGAAGCGCTGTATGGTCTTGGCCAATGTGCTGCAGCTCAGTTTCAGGGTGTTGGCAATCTTCTTATAACCAAGCCATCTTCATGTAAAGCAACAATTTTCTTTTTAAAATCCTTAGAGAGTTCTTTTCCATGAGGTGCCATGTTGAACTTCCAATGACCAGTATGAGAGCGTGTGAGAGTGATAACACCAAATTTAACACAACTTCTACCCATTTACACCTAAGACCTTGTAACACTAATGGATAACATGACACCAGGGAGGAAAAATGGCTTATTTGGCATAATTTGGACATTTTCACGTAGGGGTGTACTCACTTTTGTTACCAGTGGTTTAGACATTAATGGTTGTGTGTTGAGTTATGTTGAGGGAACAGCAAATTTGCACTGTTATATAAGCTGTACACTGCCTACTTTACGTTGTAGAAAGGTATTATATCTTTAGACTTCTCCCATGGAAAGATATAACAAAAAAAGTACAAAAATGTTAGGGGTGTACTCACTTTTGTGACATACTGTATGTGTGTACCCCTACATTGGTGTGGTGCGATGGTGCACACCCACGATGTTCACAGATCTTAATCACTACACTCTAGACAAGGCTGTGTGCCACTTGCAGTCGAGAGTGTGTGAACCCCTAGCTAGGGGCTGTCTCTATGGAGACCAGACAAGAGCTGGTTAATTTAAACAATGTGAACACCAGCTAGCCCTAACCTCACCCCTCTACTCCTCTCACAAATTTCTTTTGGTCCTATGCTGTAAAAATGTTTGCTTGGACATCTACTTTGCTTAACTTTAAAAAAAGGCTGCATGGATCTCTTTATGTTAGGTTAACCTGCACTATCGATTCATGAAGTATCATGAAGATAATTACAGTATGTTAGGTAAATAGTGCAAGTTAAACCAACGTAAAACGAGCCATGTTGCACATTACCTTACAATATTTCCTTTTTTTTTAAAATTTGGTTCTAAACAGCAGTTTGACAGTGTACCCAGGCACAGTCAAATGAACTAACAGTTCATTGCTCGATTCCTGGTCCAGAACATCCAAACAAACATGACTTTGGCCTGATCTACTGTGGTCCAGTGCAGTATTCCTCTGAAGCCAGGTTTGGGGGCAAGCAAACGTTCTTTGCCAAAAACACTTCTGAACTACAAAGGGTTGTGGCCTAGAAACAACGCAGTAGGTTACACGACAAAAAATGCAACAGAGAGAGCCAGACTCCTGCTAACATTAAAAGCTTGCCGTCCTCCATTTACAAAAAAAAAAAAAAACCCACATACTAACTCGCTTTTTTTCTCTTCCCCATCCCTCTCCTCTTTTTCATTCCCTCCTTCTTTTCTTCCTGCCTGTGGAGATCAGCGGCTGAGAAGCCGAGGCATAGGAACAGCTATTCATAGTCAGAGAGAAGTGGCCTCTGTTGTGTGGTGGTGACTTCAGCCATCGCCAAGGCAGCCTGCCGGGGTGCTTCTGGTATGCCGTCCAAGGGGAGTGGAGCAACCCTGGGAGCAGGAGAAGGGGTTGTGTCCTCTCCTCTCTACACCACATGCTTGTGGGAACAAAATGCCAGCGATGGCCAATCTCTCACTCACCGCTGGCTGGTTCTATAAATAAGAGCCCATTTGTTTCATGGGTGCTTAGTGAGAATGTAGTGAGGAGGACACCAGTGACATAGGCTCTAGAGCTTTTCCTTTTTTATTTGAATTTTCATACTCAGATCATATTAAGTGTAGTAAACAGTTGAAGACATGCCAGCCATGTGTTCCAGGTGTCCCTCACCGCTGGCTGGCTGTATAAATATGAGCCCATTTGTCACAATGGGTGCTTAGTGGGAGGACACGAGGGAAATAGGGTCAACAGGTTTTACAAGTTGAGAGGAAATACCGTTGATGAGAAAGAGAACAGTTGCTCACTGTGCATTAGTTACGCTTCTATTACAGATAAAGGTGGTACAAGCAGTGCTCTCATGAATGGTGTAGATCCTATTATGACATGACATATTGCTAACATATGGGAAACAAGTTGCATTGCTTTTACAAGTCACTCACTTTCATAAAGAATACAGTCTATCTAGTTAGATCAGTAGGCATAGTTTTGTTTTTATGAACTATTCACCCATAGTAACCACACCATAATGGAGTGGTGATCTTCTCAATAATAAAATCTGTCAGTCTACCATAAGTAATAAACGCCTACGATTACCGGACAAAGGCTTTGTGACCAAAAACATCTTGTATTGTATACTAGTAGCAGACTGGTCAAAGAATAATATTCAGTTAGATGACCAGTGGATTGATTATGGCAAAAATCCTCCACCAAAAAGGCCAATATCTTAGTGCAGGGTAAGCTCACATTTATGAGTCTTTTTCAAACCATTTAATGTTGTTTTTTTTTTAAAGCTTGCACATCTCTCTTGATTGGAACTACAAACAGGTGGAGATCATATGATCTCTGTTGGTTCACTGAAGAAGATAAAGAGACAAAGAGTGGAAGAAAAATGAGAAAATACAAATGCATGAAATTGTTGAAAAAAATACTTCAGAGTTGTGTGCTAACCCTGCACAAGGATGTACTAAATACATTTTTTAAAGAGAGATGTGAGCATTCAAAAAGAAAAAAAGATCATATGGTGTTTTTCACTTGTGAAGAGATAAGAGGAGGAGAGGACAGAAGAGAAGAGGAGAAGAAAAAAAGCCAGAGACCTTTAATTACAGGATAATAGTAATATTGATTTAGTAAATCTTTCTGCTGGGTTAGCCCACACACACCCCTGTTAGCCTTTTGAAACAGTCCAATATAGTTTTCTTTCTGGTCCAAACAAGCAGTCCAAGAGGGAGAGGATCATATGCTTTTGTTTCACTTGTACAGAGAAAGAATGGAAGAATAGGAGGAAAAAAAGACTGGGATATTTGATTACAGGTTTTATCTCTGGGTAGTAATAAACAAGGTCTCAAGCCTTTGGTGGGAGAAAACCTCTCACAAAGGCCTTCCGGTCCTCAGTGGCAGGGCCTAGAGAAATAAATTAAGCGTCGGCTGCCTTTCATGTTAAGGCACTTTGAAAAAAAGTCATGAACAGATTTGAAGAGAGAGAGTGAAATTGGAATAGTTAACACTGCACATAACGCTAAGGGTGACAGTCTGGCATCCCATAATAATCAGGGTACCTTCACCAATTAGCGGATTTCTTGAGTGTCTCGTCTCTTGTCTGCCCCCCCCCCCCCCTTTTCCTGCCTCTTGTCTTAAAAACACCAAAGAACATACAAAGGTGATTCTGAACAAGTTAAAAGATTTGAGTGCACTATTTAACAAGCTTGAAATCTGACATGACTCGTAAATCTTTTTCTTGCTGATTTCCATTTACTGTGTGACTCAGTGGGGTGCAAGCAAGATGGAACATGCCTGGAAAGGATCCATAGATGATTTAAGAAATACGGAAACATTAAGGCCAAATTAAAATATTGTTTGGGGGCTACAACATCTACTGCATCAGCTTGATGATGTGCAACCAACAAATTGACTACTACAGTGACTCACCTAACAGATGAAACCCTGATATTCTTAACACCCTCCGAATGGATTGTATTTTGTACTTACAATCTGATTCTGTTACGCACATAGATAGCGAGTTTCACATAGCTTTTCTATTGGGTTGCGCTGTGTGTACTGTTAGTTAACTGTTAGTTACCACACAGTGGTTGATACAGGCCCGTGCATTATCTAAATAGCATTATCCAAACTGCATGGTCTTTTCCACTCCTGTCCAGGCAGACTGTTATTTGGAGTCATCATGGTGCACCTTGTACCTGTTTTAACTTCTGGATGTCCACTTACCCCCTAATCCTTCTAACCCTAAACAAGTGTCTCAATTGGCTAAGAGACTGTTAGACACTGGATATCCTAAGCTGTCAGACCTAAGTTGCTGGTGCTTACCCTCATATCTTCATCCTAGTACAGTGGTTCTTAACCTGGGTTCGATCGAACCCTAGGGGTTCGGTGAGTCGGTCTCAGGGGTTCGGTGGAGCCTCGGTGGAACCGTTAATGCACAGTTCATTTTGTGCACCAGTAAAAAAATCATATATATTTTTTATTTATTTACTAAAGAAGGGTTCGGTGAATGAGCATATGAAACTGGTGGGGTTCGGTACCTCCAACAAGGTTAAGAACCACTGTCCTAGTAAGTTGGGTACCATGCAGCTAGGACACTGTATCAGACTGAAATGTTGCTTGGGGTTTGGGGGATGCAGCTCATTTCTTGCCCAGCATTCCACTCTATCGATCGGTCAACCTGGATATAGAAGCTACAACCTAGTGCAACATATTTAAAATCACCTGGTTTTGCCTTTGCACTAAATACAGGTGGTTTTAATAATAAACTCGTCTACCGGCTGATGAGCTGTGCTAATTAGAATCAGCTGATAAACTGAATGACTGGAGCAAATGCATGGTGCTTGAAGTGAGGTTGTCCATTACTTTTGAAGAGAATAAGGGAGATTGTAGTACTTGATTGTCCGATTTATACTTATTTTTTGTGAGCCGTACACATGTTTACACAAGTTTACTGACAAAAAAAGTACACCTGACAGCTTACACCAGTTCAAAGTCTTTCAATAGTGAGCTGAGATATTTATTTTCATGTACCGTAACTGACTTGTGGCATGTGTTCACTGCTCGCCCCTCTGACTTCAATTACATTAGACATTTTTAATTATTTAATTATAATGGTTAGATGAAAGAGACTGCTATAGTCCAAACTTATCTGTATAGACATAGCAAACAAAAACCATTTACAAAACTGAGAAACACAGAGATAGGTGCATGTCTAGGAATCACTTGTGTATTTAAAGTTAACACAAAGACATGTCGGTTCATCAGGTTTTTTTCATGCAACAACACTGCTCCCTACTGACGAAAGGAAAAACTACCATGCTCTGGCAGTATGACTTCAGGAGACCATACACAATCACCACAACCGTTTGCCCAAACAAAATGACATCATATGACTACTGATCAATGTTGTTAGCTATTTAGTGACGTCTTGAATATTACAACGCATTTCCTGAAGATGAAATGTGCCCATCCATGCTGTGATTTAATACCCATGACCACAATTTATCAAAGGTTTGCTAGATGCGGTGGTCTTGGGATGATATCTATGCTCTTGTCCTATAATATAACATCACTATTCTGTGGTCTAGAGATTCCATTTTTTAACAATTCTAGATTTGCCTTGATTTTTGGGGATAAAAAAGTGTGGCAGTGTGAATGGCTCCTTTACTGAGGGTGTGTGCATGTGCATCCTTACCTCTGTGTCCTCATTCTGAAGTCCCAGCTCCAGCACAGCGTGAGGTGCCTTCAGTTTGGCCTGGTCACACTGGCCCATCTGCAGAGTCATCTGCCAGCCAACGTGGTCCAACTGGAGTCACCAATGCAATGACAACACCAGACTCAACCATTTCACAGAAACAGCATATTTCTTACCTCTTTCTAAAAATAAACTACTCTGGGTCTGCAGTTAAGCAGCATTGGCGCTGTAGCATCATATTATTTACCACAGTTTGTAACCTTGTTTTAAAAGATGCTACATAAACATTGTAATTATTGTGATTATTATAACAACTTAGTGCACAAATTCAATGACAACAACACAGACATTTGGCAAGAAACATAAAAAAGAGAAAGAGAAACCCTTCCATGGGCCAAAAAAAGTTAACGAAGACAATGAAAACAGGGTGTTCATCAAAAAGCATTGCTGCAAATACAGGAACATTTTAAGCCACTTCTGTTAGCAATAAAAAAATCCTTTACTAAGTATTGGCTACATGTAAGCATGGACCTAAGTGTTCCTTTTTCTGTTTTTTTTCTTATTACAAAGTAATTTGTCTACATGTAGCCACTATTTCATGAAAGATTTTTTTTGTTAACAGGAGTCCCTCGAAGTTTTCCCGCATTTCCATTAACTACTTACCGTTTCTGCAGTTCTCCAGCGTCACATTTCGCCACATTACTTGATGAGGCACTTTGAGCTTGGCCTGATCTCAATAGCGCATCTTCAGACTCACCTGCCAGCCAATGTGCTTCAACTGGCGGCAGGGGCGATTTTAGCATCTGGTCTTTAGGGGTGCCCGGCCCCCAGTGCTTATCACACAACACTATTATTATATATAATATATTATTCATTTTGCACTGAGCCAGGGGGTGCCGAGCAGTTTCACGGGGGTGCCTTGGCACCCCTAAAAATGGTCTAGATTCGCCCCTGACTGGCGGCATGAATGCAATGACAACACCAATCTGAGGCATATTGCACTAGCTCTGCTGACACAGAGACATTTGTAAACCATTTCCAAAACATAAACTAGCAGCCTACTAGTTTCTACTAGTTTTCATTCTTCTTCTTCTTATTATTATTATTCTTTTAATGGTTTTGCTTTATTTTAAATTGTATTTTACTTTTTAAATCTTTAATTGTATTTTATTTTAAAATTTGTGTAAAGCGCATTGAAGTGCATTTATGTATGAAATGCGCTATACAAATAATTTTGACTTGACTTGACTTGACTACTCCGTTTCTGCAGTTCATAAGTGTCACCACTGTAACATTTAATTATTAAGAAAACACATTTACACACATACACACATCCTTGGTGTTTTATGACAGTAAACTGTCAGCCTACGTTATTTTGTATATATTTCACCTGTGTTCTTTGTCTTCCCATCATCATAATTCTAAAGAATGGGAAAATTGTCCAGACTACTTTCTGGACATCATGTTTCCCATTATTAAACCGCTAGTATTTAGATCACTGTAAAGACACTACTCAAAATACTATAACAATTCCCCTGTCTTAGCTGCTCTGTTTGGAGCCCTACCTTGTCCAGTAACCATTACGACTGTGTATCAATACAGATTTCCTGAATTGATACGATTCTGATACACAAGGTCGCAATGCGATTTGATTCTCAATCCGATACAGTATCGGCATTTATAAATAAACAAAAATTCTTCTTAGTATCAATGCCAGTGATGGTTGCTTATGAAAAGACTGAATGGAGAAGAACCCTCTGCTCATCAATGTTTAGCCAGCCAATGTTTATATTTAAAGATAATGACACCAGCATATACCAGAAGAGACATATTATTAAAGTATCGACCTGCAAAGTTTAATATTAATCTTTCATTTTTGAATGTGTATCGATGACTTCATACAAGGCACATTTTATTGCATTTACTACATTTGCGACAAGACGGTAATTTTGCTGAGGTGGAAGTCTTTAAATGCCCCTTAGCTCCCTGATTAGGGACATTCATTCTTTTTAACGAAATTAGAAACATTAAGACACACAATGAAGGGCTCTACCCGCAGGTTTTATAAAACATGGGGATCCCTCTCTGATTACATCCAAAATTTACCCCTCCCATCTGTGCTAGATTGAAAGCTGGGTTACATACATCATTGTATTACTGTATGTACCACTCTGTTACATTGTAAGAAGCAGGCTGATTTTTTTTGTCTTTTGTTTTTTTGTTTTTATTTTGTGTATTGTGAGAGTTATTAGGTGTATTCGTGTAGGGTGTGCACTCTAGTTTTTCTACTACCCTGTTATAATTTGTGGTAGCTTTTCCTGTATGTACTTTGCAGTTGCAATATATTGCCGTTATTTTACAGTTATTTTACAGTATGTTTGTATTTGAAAAATAAACAAACTTGGAAAAAATATATTTATATACACTAGTCACAAATGGTGTAATTTATGGAAAATGTCAAACCTTCACACTACAGTGGTATTATATCATAAAAGTAGGGCCTTTGGATGATGAGGAGGACTGTTTAAATACAAAATAAAACAAATAAACAGCACCCAGTGTCATTGTGATTGCATGGCACAGCACACAGTGTACACAATCTGGTTAACTCTGTATTTAACCCATTACACACATGAGCACTACTGGCAGGTCGTGGATAATTCTAACTTAACAAGGAAATGTATTGGTCAATTCATGGATCAATCACCTGTTGTGAATTTTGCCGTTAAGCTCCTTGTTACAGAACAGCAAGATGTGCAAAAAGTCCTGAAACATTTAACTGTTGGACATGTGCATTCAAAAGTTTAGGATTTAAGATGTAAATATTCCGGCATTTGTGACTTTTACGTGTGATGAAAGATTAATTGTTACCTTTTTGGGAGTGAATATTCTCTCTCGGATTCTCTCTATGACCTCTGGACCAGCACTGCTCCATGCTTGGCAAAGGGTGTCGGCCTTATCGGAGTCCATGCCCACCGCCTCCAGCTGCTGCTTCAGGGCAGCTGGCTTTGTGTTGTGGTACACTGCCTGAAGTCAAACGTAAGGAACTGCAAAATCAAAGGCTTTACTGCTTACCGTGTACCTCCCAATTTTGTCTCTATTCTATTTTCTATGAGTAAAGTCACAGAGGGTTTGCCCAGTTCTTATATATACAGTGGACTGAAAAAAAAAACTGGACCAATTTTTAAATATTTTTATCTCCTTAATCTGTGGGTCTGCCACAATTTAAAACCATGCAAGTTAAATCTTATTAAGTTCTCTTTTTATTAATGTCATGGTTTATGACTATGCAAGTGATGATATGACCACTATGGCCATTTGAAAAAAACTACCCAGAAAAAAGTTTTTTGCTTTGATATTTTAGGTTTCCAACTCTGGAATGACAGAATAAAAATTGAACATCCAGCCAGTTGAGGGCCCCAGCATTCTTTACCAGGCAAACCTGACCTCTCAAGTTGGCAATTGGATTGCATGGGTCTCATTGGGAACATTTTTCAACTAGTCAGTACATCTTTGCTTCTTGATGAAGATGTGGTCATTGTCAAAAGGAATGGAGGCCACATTGAACACCTTTTCCAGCACAAAATCTTAGTTTAAAACTGGATCAGAATGGCCTGTCCCGCAGTAAACTGCTCCAGTGCTTAATCCTTAATCCTGTCCTTAATCAGATGCTTAAATGCTTGAATAAAAGACTGAAAAGCTACACCAAACACTGGTACGTCCCTCTTTGGCAATAAGGACAGATTTTGTTGTCTAAGAATGAGGTCAAAGAGCTCCCTTTGAGTTTGAAGCATTATAGTTAAATATCCAGAACTGTTCAAATTGCTCCATTTTCAATTTTAAAACTGTCTTCTCTATTATTAAGGCATGTAGAGTTGCTAAAGCCTTGGAGTGTGCCACCAATGCAGCCTTTTCTGCTGCTGCTATCTTAGCAGAAGAGGATGATGACTTCAAAGAGGCCTTAGAAACATTGGAGATGCTATCTTCATGATCAACAGTTGACTGTAGTTTATGCTGTTGCATTTTTCAGGTTATAGCATCTTTCATGAAATTACAGTTTGTTATTCTGGGTTCAAACCAGTCCACATGATCATTTTCCTTCTCTTCATCCTTAAGATGATCTTGTGAAGATGTATGCGCTGCTTCAAAGTCACCACAGTTCACAGTGATGTGATTGAGTTCATAGAGGTATAACCCACAAAAAGATATACAGTCCCACTTTGTAGTCCTTGTGTCCGGTTTAGTTTTTGACTATTACATTGGCTCACTTTCGGGAAACGGGCAGAATTAAAATGCAAATATCAGAAAGCACTTAGCAACTTTTTAGTAGTCTTATTCCAATGTCTGTAGTCGTTATTTCCCTGCTTTCATGGTCATAAATCATAATATCACTGTTAATATAACAGAATAAGCTTTACTTTGCATGTTTTTTAATTGTGGTAGCCTCAATGATTGAGGAAATGTAGTCATTTAAAAAACGGTCCAGTTTTTTTCTAGTCCACCCTGTAAAGTCCATGCCTATCGCTGCCAGCTGTTGCTTTTGTTGCCTTGTGTTGTGGTAAACTGCTGTGAGGCAAAAGTAAAGTAAGTAGCATAAGTGTGGCCACTATCAAGCAGATGATGAACAAATCTACACTTGAATTTTAAGTTCACTTAAATTTTAAGTTAACATTTTAAGTTCACTTAGTAAAACGGTTTACAGAAAATGAATCTATCTTCCTCGGTCCCCTCGGTCCCCCCCTTCCTCCGATTTGCAAATGAATGTCGTGTTCCACTGTTCTCTATGCTTTGGCAACACTGACTCTCAATAAAGCCAGTTTGAATCTGAATTTGGTTTAGGGTCAACATTTTAGCTTGCTGATGTCTCCCGTCTTCACAATCCTTTATTTGCAGACACATTTTGGCACTGCCTTGCTTCAGTGCAGGCAGTGCAGACAACACATCTGTGCAAATAGATAAATATATGCAAAATGCAGCCTCTTTCTTACTTTACTAATGTGAACCATTTGATGGTCCAGCACTCTAAGAACATTAAAAAAGGAGAGAAGCCTGATCCAAAGCCTTTGATTTCCAACAATTTCTGGAATAAGTGGTAATACATAATCGAATGACTGAGAAACCCCCCATTACAAACCTGTTCCAAAATAAAGGAGATGGTCTCCAACACCAGGGTGAGGACAGGCTTCTCCATAGCTAATGCACTTTGCAGCTTCTCTTCCTCTTCCTCACTGAAAGGTCGTTCTGTCTTTAGAAAGGAATAATAATAAACATAAAACGTTAAATTCACATAGCACCTTTTTCAAAAACAATCAGAACAAACAGCAACGAGGGGCATGTTAGACAACATGGGCTAATCATGGGCTAGCGGCTAAGGAGCTGGACCTGCAGCCAAAGGGTCACAGGTTCAATTCCCGACACTGACACCATGTGTGAGCATGGTACCGTCCCCACACACTGCTCCCTGCGGCGCTTGCCGGGCTGCCCCCCTGCTCACATGTGTTAAAAGTAAAAAAGCAGAGGCTGAATTTTGTTGTGTGCACAGTGTGCTGTGTGATCACAATGACAAATGGGAATCACTTTCACTTTACTTTCACAAAGGGTAGGGTAGGGCATCATGCAGAGGTGAGTCTGTAAGGGTTCCAGGCCACTATGCCCCCTTTGCCTCTATCGGCTGGACATTTCTGAGTATTACCTTTGTTTTTTTTTTTCTCGCTCTGTTTCCCTTGTCCATGTCTTTCTTTTTTACCCTGAATGTCTCTGTCAACTGTACTCTTAAAACCTGCAGTTTATTTCTGATTCTGATTGTGTCCTATTTTTGACAGTGGTCCTGATAAAAATTTACAGATGAGATTTAACTAGAAAAAGAGAAGAGTAGTTATGTAAGGGTTGAGAAAGGTAATTCCAGAGGTTTGGGGCAATTACATTAATAGACCTGCCACCCATGGTATGGAATGAAAAGCCTTAAGTGTGATTATCCAAGAACAAAGGTGCTACATGCATAGCTATTTCTGGGAGGTTTAAGATACAGAAAAGATCATGTGTAGAAAAGCACATTAAAGCCACCATCAGCAGGTCTTTGAAAAAGCTTTCCTCAGCTTCAAATGAGCCTCCCTTCCCCCTTAGTCTTGTACAGAAAGCTAATAAACATGATGGGGGACGTTCTTAGGAACAGGTGAATAAGCTTGGATTGACAGGGGCTACTACTCACTCTTTGCTATTACAGGTTTCCCATTGCCGTGAGCATGGTAATTTTACAAATTGAACTATAGGCTGGAGGTGGTGCCAAAGGGGTCTTATTTGTTCCTAAACTGCCTATGTCATGTACGGTTGACAATTCCGGCAGATATATTTAAAAATGCTTTTGAAGACCTGGGGCTAGGGCTGGACGATCATATCACGATATAATTTTTTCATATGCGGAGTCACCTTAACCCTTACAGGTCTGGGGTGTGAGCCTATGGTGTGACTACAGCCATATGAATGGGGCATGTTACAAAATATTTACAAAAACAATAAAGAGCATTTGGAAAGAGCATTTGGAAAAAACATTTGGAAAAACATTTAGAAAAAACATTTAGAAAAAAAACATTTTTAGAGACAACCTTCAACTTTGTGCAAGTGACACTGCAATTTTTTGAAGTGTGTGAATCCTGTGGTTTGGATGCTTTTTATAGTCCACAAATTATTTACAGAGAATGTCTTTACAGAAAAGGTCTGATATCAAAATCCTCATTAAGTCCCCTAGGGTCCCCCTGGCTGTTCACTTCAACCAACTCGGACACCCTCCCTCAACATTGAGATTTTTAGGAGTAGAACATGTCAAAAAACAACGTAGGGGTGGGGATTTGGACAATCAGCTTCTAAGAAGAGAAGCGTTCTGGATTCATTATTTGGGGACTTTGGCTCCTAGGGGACTTAATGAGGATTTTGATATCAGGCCTTTTCTGTAAAGATATTCTCTGTAAATAATTACCATCTGGCAACTACAAGTGTGGCAATTGTGCTCAATGCAATTTCACTTCTAAATGTCATTACTTCACTCATCCACATTCTGGAAAAAAGATTGATATCAAGGGCACAATTACTTGTAATAGTAAAAATGTCATTTACATGATAAAATGCCCGTGTGGGTTGGCATACGTAGGAAAAACTACCAGATGCCTAAAAACTCGTATCTCAGAACATAGGAGCAGTATAAGAACTCATGATGAAAAAAAACCCTGTGGCAGTGCATTTTAATGTCATGAAACACAATCTCTCCTCCTTGAGATACATTGGAATTGAACAGGTAAAAGTACCAAGAAGGGGAGGGGACATAAACAACATCATCTTAAGAAGAGAGGCTTTTTATATATTTCACCTTAATACCCTGTCACCAAAGGGCCTCAATCTGGACTTTGATCTGAAGCCTTTTTTGTGACTTTATATGATCTTTTTGTTACACTTACACTGAAAAAATGTTGGTTGTTTTTTGTTGTATTTGTTTTCGTTTGTTTTGCTGTATGTATGCATGTTAGATTCTTTGGCAGGACTGTTGGAACAGACATTTCCTACAGGCCATGATTGATTGCAACATCACTGATTGTCAGGCCTAATTAGAACAGCTGACTGCTAATTACTACTGACCATCAGCTGATTATCAGCTGACTGCCAGTCAGCTATGAATGCCTTCTCTATTTATACTGACTGTTTTTTAACTTTTGTAAGATGCCTGAAGAAGGTCTATTGACCGAAACGTTGCTAAAATAAACCAAGTCTTTGCAAGCAGTGTGCAGATCTTTCCCTCTACTCTACTATTGTACGTTGTATATTTAAAGTTTTGAAAAAGGTAAGTGCACTGCATTCATGATCAACAACAACAAAAAAAATCATTGCTTTAAAAAATATATAGGTTTGTTTTGGTAAAGTAAGTCTTCAATGGTGGGAAGAACTGTAATTCCAATGTGATATTCGACACCTACACAGGGTACTGCCCCAGTGAGCTTTATCAAAGCAACAACTCCTTCAGCCAGGAAAGTTTTTCTTTTTTTCCCTAACTTCAGACATGTTCTGATGGGATATTAAAAGAGTTGGATCTACCACTTTTATGTGGTCTACAAAGTGGCATACCTTTGCAAGAAAAAAAGACAAGTTGGGTTTGCACTTCCTCTTGTCGTCAGAAAAGGGCAATAAATTTAATAATAAAAAACATGTACTCTTACTCATGGGCTACGTATTTTTAAAGTTTTGAAAATGCGAGTGCTGTGCATTCATAATCATATAAATGAATGTTATGATGAACAGTGGTGGGAAAAACTAATTTCAATGTGATATTAGACAACCACATAGGATACTACAGTTTTTTTTTAGGAAAGAATGTGGTTGCATTAAGAGACGAGAGGGGTATAAAAAAAAAATTATATTGGTTTTATTTTGGTTTTATTCTAATAAGACATGGACAACTGTTTGGACAAAGAATCTGAAGAGATTGAGTACCATGGCGGACCGGTTCCAACTGATATGGAATTGCCCATAAATTATCATGGTGAGCCACCATGGCAAAACATGCCAGGGCCATTTTTTGGTTCCAGTCCAGCCCTGTTCCCTACCCTGCCAGAACTAAAGAAGCCTTTTGCATAAAGGATTAAATATCTTCAAGCTCCAAAAGAAGCCCAGTTACTTACAACTTAACTCCTTTGAATATAGCAATGTTGCACCAACATAATGCAACAATATAGCGTGCACAAGCACAGTAAAAGTACAAGTGTGCTAGTAGGTTTTCCCCCTATATTCCTACTACAATTCCTGCACATTGTACTTGTGTGGTGGTTAGAACACATGAATGAGACTCAGTACAGACAGAATGGTGAGCTTCAGGGCTGGCCAACGCTAGCCTGGTAAACCAGCCCCTCGTACTTCATTTCATTTTGTACAGCGGGTCTGGCTGTGCTGTATTGAGAAACGTTTTCTTCCTAAAGGTGTAGACTACTGCTCCTGGTTGTTGACATAAATGTGTATGACTGACTTAAGACTTCACACCACAAGGGGGTGTTCATGTTATTTTATTAGAGGTCAATTTTTTGGTGACGTCACTCCCAATATAAAAAGGCCGTGTTCCCTCTCGCCCTCTCTTCTCTTGAACTTGACCCCGGTGATGGTTTATCAAGAGCAGCGTTTAGTCTGTCATTAAATATGCCTAAGAGGCTGAAGATGGTTTTCGTCTCACTTTCCTAACCTGCACGATTATTCTGCTGCGTATTAGGAGTACACCTGCTAACACTGGTCCTGGCATATGCAATTACTCTGGCTGTTAAGAAGTATATCATTACAAAATATTAGTCCTTAGCATAAAGTTTGCTTTCCAAACTTCATACTGATATAAAATTCCATCAAGTCTAAAGAGCTCTAGTGTTCTACGGGGACAACTATGTTAAGGCGGAAAGGGTTGGCAGGCTAAGTAAGTACCGAGGGGGGAAACATTGCGAACCTGCACCTCAACTATTAAACATATCCTGACACAGAGCACATAAAAGCTTTCGAACTGCAATCACTTCGGTGAGACCGAAATTCCAGTCTTTGACCAAGCATAACGTCTCACTTGAAGCCTGTGTATTCATAGAAAACACCATGATAACTTACCTTCAAATGTAGTTTCTGCATGATACGCGAGAGCAGTCGGGAAAACTTGTTGATATCAATCGTGGTAATGTGCGCCATTGCCTCTTTAATACTAGAGAAGACAGAAAACTATTTAGCTGCTCGTTACCCAAACACCATGAACATACACAAACGCTAGGTTTGATTTTTTTCAGGAACCGCAGAGTTGAGGTAGTTGGTTACCATCGGAGACTCAGGCTAACTTTAAACACAATGCTGGAAAGTCTAATGTCCAAACGGCTAACTTGGTAACTGTTTGCAGTTTATCCAGCAAATATAAAGGTGTGTAAGTACAAAGGCACGTTTACGCTTACCTCTGAGTGTCTTTAATAATTGTACCCATTATGACTGTCTTACAGCTGCACGAAGCCAGCGGCACTAGCAGAATGTTCAATATGGCCGCCACTCTGAGTTTTTCAAAATAAAATCCTATTCTACTGCTTAATTTTTCTTAGTTTTGGAACACAATCTATAAAGAAATGCCTATTTAAAATATACACTACTCACAAAAGTTAAAGCTACTTGGCTTTCGGGTGAAATGTATGGAAAATGTCAAAGGTCCACACTACAATGACATTTTATCATGAAGATAGAGGATTTACGTAGAAGCATGCAATGATAATTTCCTCATCTCAAGCAATCTGTTGAAACAAAAGCCAACAGTGATGGGTATACAACAGGTAGGCCTATACAACGCTCCGTGTACGTCGCCGCCATCCGATTTCGGCCGTCCAAAAAAAAAAGCCTGTATTTCGTTTTAAAATCAATTAACTGAAAACGGGAATATTTTTGTTGTTCTTCTTAAAAGCTAAAAACATAAAAATGAAAAGGCTCTTTTCTTGACTTTAGGTGGTGTGGCAAAAAAGGAAATTGGAATTGAGAGAAAAAAAAAAACATTTCTTCTTTTTCATTCCTGAGTTTGTCTTGAGGACTTTTTGCAATGACCCCCAAGTTTCTTTTCCGCGAGCTCCACAAAACCAGAGCAGACGATCTCAATGGAGAAGACATTTGTTTGTAGATATCTGTTGAATGTAAAATGTCTTTAGATCAGTACTTAGATTTTCTAAAAAACAAGAGATTAAGTGAGATGGCCTGTGGCGATATTGCTGCAGCACTGACGCCCACTTTGGTGCCTTAAGAGGCTTTTTAGAGAGGCGGTGGTGCTCAGTGTAGCGATGTATATCCTTGACCTGTCCTCATTATGGTTACCATGGCCACAATAAACAGACTGAAGATGGAAGCTCACTGTACCCCTAGATGAAAAAAAAATGACACGTTAATACCAAAGATGTTTACGGAAGCCGAGAGCGGCCTTCATAATCTTTTTTTTTTAATTCACCGTTATCTTGACATAACGGCATAATTAATTCATGATCTCGAGAAAACAAGAAAACTAATTCGAGATCTCGAGAAATCAAAACAATTATTCCGTGATCTCGAGAAAGCTCTGCTAGAAATCTCAGTTGTTTTTTCGTGATCTCAAATTAATTGTTCTGTTTTCTCGAGATCTGTAATTAATTATGCCGTTATCTCGGTATAATGATAAGCTCTGCTAAGTTGTTTTTTCGTGATCTCAAATTAATTGTTTTGTTTTCTCGAGATCTCTAATTTATTATGCGGTATCTCGGTAGAATGATGAGCTCTGCTAAGTTGTTTTTTCGTGATCTCAAATTAATTGTTTTGTTTTCTCGAGATCTCTAATTAATTATGCCGTTATCTCGGTATAATGATGAGTTTTAAAAAAGATTATATGAAGGCCGCTCTCGGCTTCCGTAGATGTTCTACAGTATCTTTGCTTATACTATTCTTTTGTTTTAGGCTAGAATTACTTTAGTATGTTGGACAGCTATATAGTTAACACACTCTTGTGCATAAACAGAGTAGGCACATTCAACTTGATGTAAACGTTTGCAGGCGTTTTCAGGCATTTGCAGTCAGTGATGCATTGTGGGATGAAAATGTTGCATGATGGTTAGAAATTGTGTCAGACTTGCCAGAAAGGTATGAGATTAGGCGCGTTCGGGTTACAATCCAGTCTGTTTGCGTAACCCAAAGACCATTAATAGGTATAGCCTACTGAAAGCAATAAAATAAAAACGAGATTAACAAATACATAAATAAATAAAAGATTGAGCTTGACAGCATCAGATACACGCCCCAGAACAAGCTAAAAAGAGAGAGAAAAGATAGCCTATGTCTTCAAACTGGACTAAAATAACGTACATATAAGATGAGAAGTTCCATAACAGAGCGCTACACAACACACATGTCCGGTCGTCAATGAACTTTAAACCAACCAGGGCAAAGCAGCGTCACCACGGAGGCATTAGTTAGACGGTTGTAGACTGCAAGCGCTTGCATAATTTGTCTACATGCGTCTACATGCGTTTAACTCACATGGATTTTTAGGTCATATGACCTTGTCACGTTTTTGTGACATCGCCACGTCTTTCTGGCAAGTCTGACACAAAGTCTAACGAGGCATGCAAACTTGCCACCTTTCGGCGAAATTCGCCGTTTTGAAATCGAAATGGGCCATTCTTCTGAATCGCGCAGATCCGAGGAGAACAAAAAAATGGGGGGGGTGGGGTATTAGGCATGCCAACGAGCGAGTGGAACTGGAACTGAAAAATGACACTTTGTCACCAGTGTAACATCTTGAAATCAATAAAAAAAAGGAAACTGAAAAAAATAAAAACTATTTTTACTACATGTTATTATTGTGGCTATTTTTAGAAATGGCATGATGCTTGATGTCTGGTGAGGATTCTATGATTGATTTGTGGTAGAGTAAGTGTTTAAAAACATGTCTATGAATGTGTGTCACACAAACCATGCTTATGCTGTCCCATAAATCACTGCAATGCATTTGTGCATGATTAAAATTACACTTTGTAACCCCTGTAACAGTATCTGTCTTAATGCTGCTTGAAGTCAATAAAAACTTGACCTGTTGTTGTAGTAGTTATTTTTAGAAATAGCATGCTTCATACTAGGTGAGGGCCCTATGAGATTGATTTATGGTAGTCTAAATGTATTAAGACATGAATGAATGAAGCAAAAAGAGACTTGGATTTATTGACTGAGATTAGTAAATGACACAACACGCTGTTATTGTAGTTCACCACACTTTAATGACTAAAGTGCATGATGTGGTAAAGAAAGCAAAACAGTGTAAGGCATATTTAAGTCATTAAAAGACATCAGCAAGTACAAAATTATGGCAGTGCACATGATACATAACTATACAATAACTTAGACAATATAGTAGACAAACAATAAATAGACGTCAGACAACAGACAAAGTAGGTAGTGCAAATAAAAAGTGGTGCAAACAGATAATACAGTGTGAAATTAAAGTGGAACAGTGTAAGGGCCAGAGGTAATACACACAAAAGAAGAAAGAGGTGCCTTAAATAAGTTTCCCTGACTAATATCAACAGTATAACGGTAGTATAAAGATTATAACAATGTAATAGTAACAATGGGAAGAATCAATATGATGTAACTATAAACAGCATTATTATGATAAACATGCTAAACAACAACAATAAATATATATATACACAGAGACCCTGGTGGCAGGGGTGTAGTGGTAAAAAAAGAGGTGGGTAAACTATACATTTTGGGATCGGGGGACCACGACGTTGTAAGGGCCCATTCATAGTCGACGCAAGCATGACGCAAGGATGCTACGATGCGTATTGTATGAAACAACTTTTCTGACACATAGGAGTGTGTGTGTATGACAGAGTGTTTGTGAATGTGTGTGTACTTGTGTGTGTGTGAATGCATGTATGTATGTTTGTGTGTGACAAGGGTTCCCTGAGGTCTCTGCTCTCTATCATTCATAAAACGAGATACACAATACGTATGTCTGAGGTTTATTAAATCTTAATAAAGAGAAAAATAATGTCAGTGTGAAAGAAACAAAACAAAGAACAATATCAAATAAGCATTATAGCACTGAACTTAACTACCATAATAATAATGCTCACAACTCACAACAGTGCCCACAGAGCCTCTTTGTCTGTTGGATATTTTAGTGTGCAGGGACGTGCACGTGGATCTGTAGCTGCCCTGTGCTTCACCAGCCAAGATTTACATAGTCTTTTGGGTTCCACTTTATCAATGGCGAACCATTCAGGTTAACAAACATTAGTGATGACACAGACTGGATCGACACCCTACACCTAAGCAGAGACACAATAATGTTCATTAAACTGAATCCTCGTTCACATTCGGCATTGCTCACAGGTATCAGGTTGAGAATATTGGTGAGTGGGGATAAGTTTTCAGGTATCTCACTGGAGTTCTCTTTATAATCCCTGAAGCCTTCAAGCGCTTTCCTTGGGTCAAGTCTGAACCGATGTGCAAGTTGCTTTATGCAAGCTTCTCCATACTGCTCTTGTAAGGGCACAGGCCAGTTTTCTGGAATCAGGACATTAAAGTGCTCAAATAAGTCTGTATATTGAGCAGTGTTCTCGGCTGATACACCAGGGTGTCTGCTTGACCCAGTGCTGAACAACCTTTCCTCTAGGTTCTCAATAAGGGACTGAAGAAACACTGCTGAGTCTATCCGTCTCAGCCTAGGACTGGCTGTTAAGGCAATGCCATGAAACTCCCCTCTCTCTGCAGCTGCAAGAGCATCCTTCCTTTTATCCCCTGGAGAGGTTATCATTGATGCAATTACTCGAATGGCCCTTTTCATTATGTAGCAAGGCCAAGGTTGGTTTAAGTGCCGCACTACACAATTTTGCTTTCTGATAGGCAATATTAAGCCTGTAGTAGACCGACTACGCCACCAGGGGCGGGAAAATCCCCCTGGAAAGAACTTGTTTCAGTACGTTAAACACCAAATTGCAAGACACCCAGGTTCGCTATGGGACAATCAGAGACCAATGCAAGATTTTCACTCTTCAAGTTGTTTTATTAATTATACTAATATTTCACACACACACACCATTTCTGCATACATGACAAACATAACATTTATTATTCACACTATGTGCAAATTGGGCCTTCACTTCCTGTGCAAACAGTTATTTCAGTTAGTGTGCAAATTCGTCTTCAATTGGTCAATATTGTGCAAAAGAGTCATTTCAGTTAGTGTGCAAATTTGTCTTCAATTGGTCATTATTGTGCAAAAGAGTGGGCCTGGTACCAGGATGGACTACAGTTCTTTTTGGTCTTTCCAAGTATTTAGTTAAAAATTAGCACACACGCCAAAAAAAGGAAATACACACAAAAATAAGCAAACCACAAAGAAATCAAAATTCACAGCAACCAATGAAGCTACAACTAAGGGATCACCACAACAAAAAGAAAATTAAGACATCATGCAAAAGAAAGAAAAACATGCAAATACGAAAATTAGAAAAACATAAGAAAAAGGAACCAAAACCCAAAGTGCCAGAGCTCTCACTTCTGTAACCAAAATTAAACCAACTTAAGAAAAATGCCACACAAGAAAATAAACCACTTGTCAGGTCTAGGGCTAGAACCAGAACAGAACAAGGGAGGCGGACCCGAAGTGCAAGTACCAACAGAGAGAGTTTTATTGAGGGTTGGGGGGAATGGGAGAGTTGTCCAGGACCCCAGAGGGGCTTAGTGAAGGCGGGTCGAGCGGGGCTCGAACCCACGATCCCAGGGGTGGTGTGCCTCGGCGGTGGTTGTGCGGGAGCGCTGGGGTGCAGTGCAGGCGGTGGCGGAAGTAATCCGTGGACCAGAGGAGAGTCGGCACTGGAGGGCTGAGCGGGGCTCGAACCCGCGACTCCGGGGTTGGCAGGCGGTAGCTCTACCGCCTGAGCTGGCGACGGCCGAGTCGTCGGGGCGAACAGGATCGGGGTGGCAGGCGAAGCGTGGTCGATGAGCCGGTCCGGGTCAGAGCCAGTGGAGGTCAGGAGGAGCACAGGGGAACTGGGAGATGTGCGGACAGAGAGAACGGGGAGAAAACAAACACGGGCAAAAACACGAAAACGAGGCTGCACGAGACAAACAGAGAAAACCCAGACAGAAAACTGAAACTGGGGAAAAACTTAAGAGAACACGAGCAAGAGACAAAAACCGAGGCAAACCGAACAAGGAAACAAGGACAGAGACACGAACTAGGATTTACAGGAAACACGAGAGTCTTGAGTCAAACTTTACGCAGAGAACAAACCTTTGTGAAGCGACGAACTGACAGAGGGGAACTGAAAACAGAGGGTATAAATAGTGGTGCTGAGCAGGTGATCGTGATAATTGAATGAAGGCTTAAATGAGGAAAAGCAGGTGAAGTGCGTTACACGAGACACGGACACAGGTGAGGGGGATAATAGAATGAGTGCATGGAAACAAGGAAACGAGTGCGAAACAAGAATTAATAATGAGAACCGTGTCGGGGAAACAAGGAAACAAGTGCGTGATTAACTACGATAATGAGGGAAGTGTCAGGGAAAGCGTGAACGAAGCAGGGCTCAGACAGAGAGTCGTGACAGAACCCCCCCCCCAAGGGACGGCCCCAGAAGTCCCCCAGGGAGAGAGAACAGAAACAGAAGACCCCAAAGAAGACGAGAGAAGAAAAAAAAAGAAAGACACCAACCGGGTGGGTGGAGGGGAGAAGGTGGTGGGCTAGTACTCCTCCGACCGGTCAGAGTGTTGAGCCTCCTCCTCCTCCGGCGAAGGGCGGTCCTCCAGGGGTGGAGGGCGGGCTCGGACAGAGCGGGGAGCGCCTCTGGGGCGGCCCCGGCGCGGGCCCGGCTGGTCTGGGTGGAGGCGGTGGAAGTCCTCTATGAGGGAACGGTCCAGAATCCTGCCAGCGGGAACCCAGGACCTTTCCTCTGGACCGTACCCCTCCCAGTCCACCAGGTAGTGGAATCCCCGGCCGCGCCGCCGGGACCGGAGGAGGCGCCGGACCGTGTAGATAGGATCCCCCTCCAGCATACGAGGGGCAGGGGGAGGAGGCTCAGGGGGAGTGTGCGGGGAGACCCGCACCGGCTTGATCCGGGATACATGGAAGGTGGGATGCACTTTCATGGAGGCCGGCAGCTTGAGGCGCACCGCCACCGGACTGATGACCCGTTTGACCTTCTGGCCTACTTGGTAGGTGGGTGCGGGAGTCCTGCGGCGGTTGGCCCCGGCGGAGTAGGAGGTGGCGGCCCTCCTGAGTGCAGCACGAGCCCTGGCCCAGGTCCTCCGACAGCGGCGAGCGTTGGCGAGCGCAGAGGGGCAAGACGACTCCCCCTCCTGGCAGGGAAACAAGGGAGGCTGATACCCATAAACACATTGGAAGGGGGACATACCTGTAGCCGAGCAGGCCAGGGAGTTGTGGGCATACTCAACCCACACCAGCCGTTTGGCCCACGAGAGGGGATCCTGGGAGGCGATACACCGGAGGGCCTTCTCCAGCTCCTGATTGGTGCGCTCCGTCTGGCCATTGGATTGGGGGTGGAACCCCGAGGTGAGGCTGACCGTGGCCCCCAACAGGTGACAGAACTCCTTCCAAAAGGAGGAAATGAACTGGGGGCCACGGTCAGACACAAAGTCACTGGGTATCCCATGCAGCCTAAACACATGGTGCTGGACCGCCTGCGCCGTCTCAAGGGCTGACGGAAGCTTGGGGAGAGGGACAAAATGGGCCATTTTACTGAATCGATCCACAATGGTGAGGATGACAGTGCAGCCGTCCGACGCAGGCAGTCCAGAGACAAAGTCCAGGCTGACATGGGACCAGGGACGGGAAGGGATAGGCAGGGGCTGGAGAAGGCCGGCAGGAGGGCGGTTGGAGGACTTGTTCCGGTTGCAGACAGGACAGGCCCCCACATACTCCCGGACCTCCCTCTCGAGGGCAGGCCACCAGAATCTCTGAGTTATGAGGTGGCTGGTGCGGGTTGCCCCCGGGTGGCAGGCCAGGAGGGAGTCATGCCCCCACTGCAGCACGCGAGGGCGCAGGGCTTCTGGGACGTAGAGCTTACCCTCGGGGCAGGCACTCAGGCCCGGCTGGCCCTGGAGGGCCCGTAGTACCTGTTCCTCTACGTCCCAGGTGAGGGCCGCCACGATGCAGGGACCGGGAAGGATGGTGGCTGGCTCCACAGAGGCGTCCTCAGGTCTCTGGAACTGGCGGGAGAGGGCGTCAGGCTTGGTGTTCTTCGAACCTGGGCGGTAAGAGAGAGAAAATTGGAAACGTGAGAAAAAGAGCGACCATCTAGACTGTCTAGGATTGAGTCTCTTAGCAGTGCGCAGGTATTCCAAGTTCTTATGGTCGGTCCACACTATGAAGGACACAGGCGCCCCCTCCAGCCAGTGACGCCACTCCTCCAGAGCCAGCTTGACGGCCAAGAGCTCCCGGTCCCCGATGTTGTAGTTACGTTCCGCCGGGGACAGTCGGCGGGAGAAGAAGGCGCACGGGTGCACCTTGTTGTCCTCCGCCGCCCGTTGGGACAGGACCGCCCCGACCCCGACATCCGAAGCATCGACCTCAACGATAAATTGGCGGGCAGGGACAGGAACCTGGAGGACAGGGGCAGAAGTAAACCGGGACTTAAGGGAAGTGAAGGCAGTGTCGGCGGCCAAGGTCCAGGAGAACTGGGTCTTGGTGCTGGTCAGGGCCGTGAGGGGGGCAGCAATGGTGCTATAGTTCTTGATAAATCTCCTATAGAAGTTAGCGAACCCCAGAAATTGCTGCAGTTGCTTGCGGTTCTGGGGCGCGGGCCAGGCCGTGACCGCCGACACTTTAGCTGGGTCCATGGCAATGGTTCCCTCTGCCACCACGTACCCCAGGAAGGCCACGGTCTTGACGTGGAACTCGCACTTTTCAGCCTTGACGAACAGGGAGTTCTCCAGGAGGCGGTGAAGGACTAGCCTGACGTGCTGCCTGTGTTCCTCGAGGGACCGGGAGAAGATCAGGATGTCGTCGAGGTAGACGAACACGAACCGGTCCAGCATGTCCCGCAGCACGTCATTGACCAGTCCTTGGAAGACGGCGGGAGCGTTGGTAAGGCCAAAGGGCATCACAAGATACTCGTAATGCCCGGTGGGAGTGTTGAATGCCGTCTTCCATTCATCCCCCTCCCGGATGCGCACCAGATGGTAGGCATTGCGCAGGTCCAGCTTGGAGAATACCGTGGCCCCCTGGAGCAGCTCGAAAGCAGTGGACAGAAGGGGCAGAGGGTACCGGTTCTTAACTGTGATATCGTTGAGGCCGCGGTAGTCAATGCAGGGCCGGAGCGATCCGTCCTTCTTGCCGACGAAGAAGAAACCCGCTCCGGCGGGGGACGAGGAGGGGCGGATGATGCCAGCAGCCAAAGAGTCCGAGATGTACTCCTCCATGGCCCGCCTCTCAGGACCCGAGAGAGAGTAGAGGCGACCGCGCGGAGGAGTGGAACCCGGGACTAGGTCAATGGCACAGTCGTAGGGACGGTGAGGGGGTAGGGACGTGGCCTTGGCCTTACAGAAGACCTCAGCGAGGTCGTGATAGCAGGACGGGACATGGGACAGATCAGGGGCCAAGATAGGGCCAGGACTAGGGGCAGGGACGGAAGCTGACTGCAGGCAGGACTGATGGCACTCGACTCCCCACTCCAGAATCGCCCCACTGCGCCAGTCTATGCGGGGGTTGTGCCGTCGAAGCCATGGCAGGCCGAGGATGATGGGGTGCCCCGGAGAGGGCAGCAGATGGAACCGGACACGTTCCAGGTGGTTGCCTGAGAGCCGCAGTTCCAGGGGTTCAGTGACGTGAGACACTTGCCCCAGCAGGTGGCCGTCCAGGGCCCGGGCCGGCACAGGGGACGGTAGGGCGGTCAACTGCACCCCCTATCAGGGCAGGCAGTGCGAGGGTTTGGGACGAGAGCCTCAGGGTGACCTGCAGGAGAGGCTGGCCCGTCTTGGAGGCGTGGGTGGTGGCCGAGCTCAGCCGGATGCCTCCTACCTCCGCTGAGCTCGCCCTTTTAGCGGACAGCCAAGGGCGAAATGTCCTTCGCCCCCACAATAGAGGCACAGGCCCCCCAACAGGCGGTGCTGACGCTCTGCGGCAGTGAGGGACGAGCGGCCCAGTTCCATGGGCTCAGGAGATCCAGGCCTCCGGGCGGGGCCCGGGGGAGAGGGGCCTCTATTGGCAGGTCGGGGGGCTGCAGGGGCGCCGCGGCCCCTTTCGCGGCGGTGGGCCTGTACCCGCCTATCTATGCAGTTCGTCAGGGCTATGGCGTCGTCCAAGGAGACGGGTGTGTCGTGGGAAACCAGTTCATCCTTAATGTAGTCCGCCAGACTGTGGAGGTAGACCTCCACCACGGCCTCGGCGTTCCAGGAGCTGTGATTGGCCAACGTCCGGAAATCTATGGCGTAGTCAGCCACCGAACGCCGGCCCTGGCGGATACTGAGGAGGTCCCGGGAGGCCTCCGAGGCGGCGGACCCCAGCCCAAAGACCTTCCTCAGCTCTGCAGCGAAGAGCGCAAAGCTCGAGCACGCCAAGGTGCGCCGCTGGTACTCGGAGGTCCCCCACAGACGAGCCCTCCCAGTCAGGAGGTTGATGGTGTAGGGGACCCGGGCGGCCTCGGTGGCGAAGTTCCGGGGCTGGAGGTCGAAGGTTAACTGGCAGTTGGTGATAAAGGCCTCGACCTCCTCGGAGCTGCCACCGAACCGCTCGGGGTCGCCGATCCTGGGTTCCGGACCGCTGTTCACTGGGGGAGGAGACGCCACAGAGGCGACTGGAGCAGCGGTAACGCCCTGCTGGCGCAGCGCCTCGACCCCGGCGACCAGCTGGGAGGTAGCTCCAGACAGGGCAGAGACGTGACTGGCGATCTGTCGGTGCATCCGGACGGACTCTTTTAACCAGTCCATGGCAGAGGGAAGAGGAGCCTCAGGCTGGGAGACGGGGTCCATTGGCACATTGCTCGGGTTCATATTGGTCAGTTCGTTCTGTCAGGTCTAGGGCTAGAACCAGAACAGAACAAGGGAGGCGGACCCGAAGTGCAAGTACCAACAGAGAGAGTTTTATTGAGGGTTGGGGGGAATGGGAGAGTTGTCCAGGACCCCAGAGGGGCTTAGTGAAGGCGGGTCGAGCGGGGCTCGAACCCACGATCTCAGGGGTGGTGTGCCTCGGCGGTGGTTGTGCGGGAGCGCTGGGGTGCAGTGCAGGCGGTGGCGGAAGTAATCCGTGGACCAGAGGAGAGTCGGCACTGGAGGGCTGAGCGGGGCTCGAACCCGCGACTCCGGGGTTGGCAGGCGGTAGCTCTACCGCCTGAGCTGGCGACGGCCGAGTCGTCGGGGCGAACAGGATCGGGGTGGCAGGCGAAGCGTGGTCGATGAGCCGGTCTGGGTCAGAGCCAGTGGAGGTCAGGAGGAGCACAGGGGAACTGGGAGATGTGCGGACAGAGAGAACGGGGAGAAAACAAACACGAGCAAAAACACGAAAACGAGACTGCACGAGACAAACAGAGAAAACCCAGACAGAAAACTGAAACTGGGGAAAAACTTAAGAGAACACGAGCAAGAGACAAAAACCGAGGCAAACCGAACAAGGAAACAAGGACAGAGACACGAACTAGGATTTACAGGAAACACGAGAGTCTTGAGTCAAACTTTACGCAGAGAACAAACCTTTGTGAAGCGACGAACTGACAGAGGGGAACTGAAAACAGAGGGTATAAATAGTGGTGCTGAGCAGGTGATCGTGATAATTGAATGAAGGCTTAAATGAGGAAAAGCAGGTGAAGTGCGTTACACGAGACACGGACACAGGTGAGGGGGATAATAGAATGAGTGCATGGAAACAAGGAAACGAGTGCGAAACAAGAATTAATAATGAGAACCGTGTCGGGGAAACAAGGAAACAAGTGCGTGATTAACTACGATAATGAGGGAAGTGTCAGGGAAAGCGTGAACGAAGCAGGGCTCAGACAGAGAGTCGTGACACCACTCGCTCTCATGAGACTCACGCCAACCGTGCTCACATTCACACACACTCACTCCGTGCTGGATGCGCCTCACACTCGCATACAGACACACGAACACCCACACACCCACACAGTTTCCCGGTCCTGAATGCACCCCCCCTTACATTCAGTCGCTGGCTCTCTCACACACACACACACACACACTCCAACACACACACACAGTACCTTAAAACAGTGCCACACACACACACACACACAGGGCTGTTGTGGGTAAAAATTAAGCCCAGACAAAGCGGCGGGGGTAGGCCGGGCCACGCTGGTCCTGCGAGCCGGAACCTGGAGCAGCCTAACCGGACACAAAGGGCCCGATGCCGTGCACACAACACACACAATATTCCAACTTCTCGCCTCTCAGAGCCAGAGCCACCGCTGAGCAGGCACCACCGTTGGCCAGCCTCCGCTGGGCACACAGGAAGCGTCACGTTAGATGTCCACCAAACGGAACGATGCACAGAGCAAGGCACAAATCCTCCTGCTTCAGTGTCAGAGCGAAGCGAACAGGGCAACAATTCCCAATAGTCAACCTCTATGTCCCCAAAAGGCCGTCCGCTTTCCAGCGGAACGAAGCAGGCGAAGCGTTTGTCAAGAAGGTGAAATCACGCTTGCTCCCTATCGGCTCCATCACTTCTTATGAATGAACCGTAATCACCCCAATGGAGAACCGGTGCCGAGAGCGCCAGCCGATTTCCGGTGTAGCCATGTCACGCTTCACGAATCTCTTAAAGGGGCCTCGCCCCCCTTACACCACAATCACTTTGTCTGCTCTGGTGAGCGTCATTCCTCTCTCTTGTAAGGTCAAGGACAGGTGTGAAATTTCCTCTAATGTGTCGTACATTAAACCTAAATCACAGAAGAATTCTTGGGTCTCCATTTTTGTCATCAGGCCCCTGTACATAGCCTTTTCATTCTCATCTCTTGTGCAATCCACAGAAGCAGCACTGAAGTGATGGTGTAAAGCTCTGTAGGAATTCCAGACAGCTTTAACTGTTCTGAAGCTGCTAGCAGCCCATCGAACATCAAGAACCCTCCCAATCTTCTGCACATGTATTTCAAGTTCTTCCGCATGCTGAGCCAGTTCGCGGGTGTTCTTTGGTGATCTATGGTAGAGTGTATATACTTTGTCCAAAAAGGATGTGAAATGGTTGACATTGTTGTATTTTTTCACAGTATCAACCACGGCCAACTCAAGTCTGTGATTGAGGCAATGCCATACGATTAATTCTGGATACATCTGTTGCAGACGTGTGGCTACACCAGTTTTCCTCCCAAGAATGGCACTGGCACCATTGATACAATGATCAAGAAGGAGGAATTCCTCAAATGTAGGAATCTCGACTGCACAATTTCTGGTAGTGGGGGACAGCGTCCGCGCTCTCCATGCCAGTGCCAGCTTGATCTCACTCAACTCATACTTACCTGGCGTGTGAATGCACACAAGTGCTGGGAAACCGAGCTCGGCCTGCAAATGCAATGCACTGTTAGTGTTTGTAGATTAAGGCTGGGTTTGGTTGAGAAAGTTGTAAGTGAGTCAAAGCACACAGAGTGAGAGGGATTTCTCTGGAGCTAGCTGTTAAAAGAAAAAAAAAGAAGGACCGCCACCCAACTTGCCGGCCCCGCCTCTCCCCATTTTTCCCGGGACGTGGCCCCCACCATGCTGGCGTTGCCCACAGCCAGGCCTGCCAGTGGCAGCTTGATCTCACTCAACTCATACTTACCTGGCAGGGGTGATACAATGATCAAGAAGGTTGTTTGCCCAGGGCGAGGCTCGGCCATTGCACACCGGCCATGCTGACCCCTGCGAATTCCTCAAATGTAGGAATCTCGACTGCACAATTTCTGGTAGTGGGGGACTGCGTCCGCGCTCTCCCCTGATCTGGCGGTGCAATAAAAGAAAATTACCCTTCCGGGCTCATTCCGTTTGTCTTGGGAACCGAGATTGTGTGCGGTCAGACTGACTCGGCGGATTGCATGGTGTTACTTCCTGATTTTGAATGCGCACAAGTGCTGGGAAACCGAGCTCGGCCTGCAAATGCAATGCACTGTTAGTGTTTGTAGATTAAGGCTGGGTTTGGTTGAGAAAGTTGTAAGTGAGTCAAAGCACACAGAGTGAGAGGGATTTCTCTGGAGCTAGCTGTTAAAAGAAAAAAAAAGAAGGACCGCCACCCAACTTGCCGGCCCCGCCTCTCCCCATTCTTCCCGGGACGTGGCCCCCACCATGCTGGCGTTGCCCACAGCCAGGCCTGCCAGTGCCAGCTTGATCTCACTCAACTCATACTTACCTGGCAGGGATGATACAATGATCAAGAAGGTTGTTTGCCCAGGGTGAGGCTCGGCCATTGCACACCGGCCATGCTGACCCCTGCGAATTCCTCAAATGTAGGAATCTCGACTGCACAATTTCTGGTAGTGGGGGACTGCGTCCGCGCTCTCCCCTGATCTGGCGGTGCAATAAAAGAAAATTACCCTTCCGGGCTCATTCCGTTTGTCTTGGGAACCGAGATTGTGTGCGGTCAGACTGACTCGGCGGATTGCATGGTGTTACTTCCTGATTTTGAATGCGCACAAGTGCTGGGAAACCGAGCTCGGCCTGCAAATGCAATGCACTGTTAGTGTTTGTAGATTAAGGCTGGGTTTGGTTGAGAAAGTTGTAAGTGAGTCAAAGCACACAGAGTGAGAGGGATTTCTCTGGAGCTAGCTGTTAAAAGAAAAAAAAAGAAGGACCGCCACCCAACTTGCCGGCCCCGCCTCTCCCCATTCTTCCCGGGACGTGGCCCCCACCATGCTGGCGTTGCCCACAGCCAGGCCTGCCAGTGCCAGCTTGATCTCACTCAACTCATACTTACCTGGCAGGGGTGATACAATGATCAAGAAGGTTGTTTGCCCAGGGCGAGGCTCGGCCATTGCACACCGGCCATGCTGACCCCTGCGAATTCCTCAAATGTAGGAATCTCGACTGCACAATTTCTGGTAGTGGGGGACTGCGTCCGCGCTCTCCCCTGATCTGGCGGTGCAATAAAAGAAAATTACCCTTCCGGGCTCATTCCGTTTGTCTTGGGAACCGAGATTGTGTGCGGTCAGACTGACTCGGCGGATTGCATGGTGTTACTTCCTGATTTTGAATGCGCACAAGTGCTGGGAAACCGAGCTCGGCCTGCAAATGCAATGCACTGTTAGTGTTTGTAGATTAAGGCTGGGTTTGGTTGAGAAAGTTGTAAGTGAGTCAAAGCACACAGAGTGAGAGGGATTTCTCTGGAGCTAGCTGTTAAAAGAAAAAAAAAGAAGGACCGCCACCCAACTTGCCGGCCCCGCCTCTCCCCATTCTTCCCGGGACGTGGCCCCCACCATGCTGGCGTTGCCCACAGCCAGGCCTGCCAGTGCCAGCTTGATCTCACTCAACTCATACTTACCTGGCAGGGGTGATACAATGATCAAGAAGGTTGTTTGCCCAGGGCGAGGCTCGGCCATTGCACACCGGCCATGCTGACCCCTGCGAATTCCTCAAATGTAGGAATCTCGACTGCACAATTTCTGGTAGTGGGGGACTGCGTCCGCGCTCTCCCCTGATCTGGCGGTGCAATAAAAGAAAATTACCCTTCCGGCCTCATTCCGTTTGTCTTGGGAACCGAGATTGTGTGCGGTCAGACTGACTCGGCGGATTGCATGGTGTTACTTCCTGATTTTGAATGCGCACAAGTGCTGGGAAACCGAGCTCGGCCTGCAAATGCAATGCACTGTTAGTGTTTGTAGATTAAGGCTGGGTTTGGTTGAGAAAGTTGTAAGTGAGTCAAAGCACACAGAGTGAGAGGGATTTCTCTGGAGCTAGCTGTTAAAAGAAAAAAAAAGAAGGACCGCCACCCAACTTGCCGGCCCCGCCTCTCCCCATTCTTCCCGGGACGTGGCCCCCACCATGCTGGCGTTGCCCACAGCCAGGCCTGCCAGTGCCAGCTTGATCTCACTCAACTCATACTTACCTGGCAGGGGTGATACAATGATCAAGAAGGTTGTTTGCCCAGGGCGAGGCTCGGCCATTGCACACCGGCCATGCTGACCCCTGCGAATTCCTCAAATGTAGGAATCTCGACTGCACAATTTCTGGTAGTGGGGGACTGCGTCCGCGCTCTCCCCTGATCTGGCGGTGCAATAAAAGAAAATTACCCTTCCGGGCTCATTCCGTTTGTCTTGGGAACCGAGATTGTGTGCGGTCAGACTGACTCGGCGGATTGCATGGTGTTACTTCCTGATTTTGAATGCGCACAAGTGCTGGGAAACCGAGCTCGGCCTGCAAATGCAATGCACTGTTAGTGTTTGTAGATTAAGGCTGGGTTTGGTTGAGAAAGTTGTAAGTGAGTCAAAGCACACAGAGTGAGAGGGATTTCTCTGGAGCTAGCTGTTAAAAGAAAAAAAAAGAAGGACCGCCACCCAACTTGCCGGCCCCGCCTCTCCCTATTCTTCCCGGGACGTGGCCCCCACCATGCTGGCGTTGCCCACAGCCAGGCCTGCCAGTGCCAGCTTGATCTCACTCAACTCATACTTACCTGGCAGGGGTGATACAATGGTCAAGAAGGTTGTTTGCCCAGGGCGAGGCTCGGCCATTGCACACCGGCCATGCTGACCCCTGCGAATTCCTCAAATGTAGGAATCTCGACTGCACAATTTCTGGTAGTGGGGGACTGCGTCCGCGCTCTCCCCTGATCTGGCGGTGCAATAAAAGAAAACTACCCTTCCGGGCCCATTCCGTTTGTCTTGGGAACCGAGATTGTGTGCGGTCAGACTGACTCGGCGGATTGCATGGTGTTACTTCCTGATTTTGAATGCGCACAAGTGCTGGGAAACCGAGCTCGGCCTGCAAATGCAATGCACTGTTAGTGTTAGTAGATTAAGGCTGGGTTTGGTTGAGAAAGTTGTAAGTGAGTCAAAGCACACAGAGTGAGAGGGATTTCTCTGGAGCTAGCTGTTAAAGGAAAAAAAAAGAAGGACCGCCACCCAACTTGCCGGCCCCGCCTCTCCCCATTCTTCCCGGGACGTGGCCCCCACCATGCTGGCGTTGCCCACAGCCAGGCCTGCCAGTGCCAGCTTGATCTCACTCAACTCATACTTACCTGGCAGGGGTGATACAATGATCAAGAAGGTTGTTTGCCCAGGGCGAGGCTCGGCCATTGCACACCGGCCATGCTGACCCCTGCGAATTCCTCAAATGTAGGAATCTCGACTGCACAATTTCTGGTAGTGGGGGACTGCGTCCGCGCTCTCCCCTGATCTGGCGGTGCAATAAAAGAAAATTACCCTTCCGGGCTCATTCCGTTTGTCTTGGGAACCGAGATTGTGTGCGGTCAGACTGACTCGGCGGATTGCATGGTGTTACTTCCTGATTTTGAATGCGCACAAGTGCTGGGAAACCGAGCTCGGCCTGCAAATGCAATGCACTGTTAGTGTTTGTAGATTAAGGCTGGGTTTGGTTGAGAAAGTTGTAAGTGAGTCAAAGCACACAGAGTGAGAGGGATTTCTCTGGAGCTAGCTGTTAAAAGAAAAAAAAAGAAGGACCGCCACCCAACTTGCCGGCCCCGCCTCTCCCCATTCTTCCCGGGACGTGGCCCCCACCATGCTGGCGTTGCCCACAGCCAGGCCTGCCAGTGCCAGCTTGATCTCACTCAACTCATACTTACCTGGCAGGGGTGATACAATGATCAAGAAGGTTGTTTGCCCAGGGCGAGGCTCGGCCATTGCACACCGGCCATGCTGACCCCTGCGAATGGGCCTCAGCGCGTACAAAGTGCAATTTCTGATGTAGACTGTAGGACAAATAAAGCTTGTGATTGGACATGTGTGCAGTCGATCTGTGGCAGGATGTGACACCATACTTGTGCTCTCCCATAGGTCAGAGAGCTGTCAACGGGCTGCAAGGTGCTGTGAGTCAGGTGGATCATGGGAAGCAGACTTTCTGACACATTTCATCTTTTTATGTAAGTATATTGCATGAAGTGGTGGTGCAGAACATTAGATCATGGTTCATTTTTGCATTGGCTACCTGACAGATGCTCTTGTGCAATGCATTTGTGTTTGAGAAAAATGACACTTTGCCACCAGTGTAACGTCTTGAAATCAATAAAAAAAAAGTAGAAAAAAATAAAAACTACTTTTACTACACGTTGTTATTGTGGCTATTTTTAGAAATGGCATGATGCTTGATGTCTGGTGAGGGTTCTATGATTGATTTGTGGTAGAGTAAATGTTTAAAAACATGTCTATGAATGTCTGTCACACAAACCATGCTTATATTGTCCCATAAATCAATGCAATGCATTTGTGCATGATTAAAATTACACTTTGTAACAACCCCTGTAACATTATCTGTCTTAATGCTGCTTGAAGTCAATAAAAACTTTTATTAATCTGTTGTTGTAGTAGTTATTTTTAGAAATAGCATGCTTCATACTAGGTGAGGGCCCTATGAGATTGATTTATGGTAGTCTAAATGTATTAAGACATGAATGAATGAAAAGTCATTGGTCAAAAAGAGACTTGGATTTATTGACTGAGATTAGTAAATGACACAACACGCTGTTATTGTAGTTCACCACACTTTAATGACTAAAGTGCATGATGTGGTAAAAAAAGCAAAACAGTGTAAGGCATATTTAAGTCATTAAAAGACATCAGTAAGTACAAAATTATGGTGCTATTAACAGTGCACATGAAACATAACTATACAATAACTTAGACAATATAGTAGACAAACAATAAATAGACAGTCAGACAACAGACAAAGTAGGTAGTGCAAATAAAAAGTGTAACAGTGCAAACAGATAATACAGTGTGAAATTAAAGTGGAAAAGTGTAAGGGCCAGAGGTAATACACACACAAGAAGAGAGAGGTGCCTTAAATAAGTTTCCCTGAGCGGGGACACTAAACTCTTTTGTGTCATGTGCAAAAAAACAATGGGAGAGGAGGGAAGTATATACAAGGGCAAACAATAACAGTATAAAGGTAGTACAAAGATTATAACAATGTAATGGGACGAATCAATATGATGGAACTATAAACAGCATTATTGTGATAAACATGTTAAACAACAACAACAATAAATATACAATATAAAAAAGAACAATAACTATATAACATATGTACACAGACAGTCAGACAGACTAAGAGGCCTCCGGTTCCTGAACCCCCAGGAGTTCGTCCACTGCCTTCTGAAAGTCAGCGAAGGTGTCAAATGTCTTTCCAGCCAGCCCCTTTGATGTTGAGCATTTGGACACCTCGCAGTAGGTTTTTTTCTTATATTTTTTGTGGCCTTGTGTGGGTTGGCCACAGAGCACACAGATGTAGACCTTGGGGTCAGAATGTGCGGTGCCGGACAGCTCTGCTCTTTTTCTCTTGTAGACCGTCGACCTGGCTGGAGACAGGTGCGGGGCCGTTGGTTTCCCTTGGCTGGACGCAGCAAGCGGCGGCGGCGCTGTCGGGGGCGTTGGCGTCACTTGGCTGCCAGGCTGAGTGGCATGAAGCTGTGGGGCTGGTGGCAGTGCTGCTGGTGCTGGAGGCAGTTTTGGCAGGATTTTTTTGGACCGCTGCCGCAACTGGACGGATCGCTGCTTCAGTGCTCTGGTCCCTGCCAAAGATGGCGTCATGACATATTGCACCTGAGGTCTGTCTGTGTGCGGCCGTTCCTCAGGCAACTCTGGTGCAGGGGCTTGGCTGGTGGCAGTGATGCTCTGTTGGCGGCGGAGGACACCGAGACCCTGGTCTGTCACGTTTGTGGCTGACAGGGCCTCTTGCCTCCGTATGAACTCAGTAACTGATTTGGTATTTACTTTCAGGATGGGAATCCCCAGTTTGCTGAGCTCCGGGTCGTCAACAGTCACTCTCTGCTGCATGCGCTGATAGAGCTTCGTGATTTGATGCTTCAGCGGCGATGCTCGAGCCTTACCCCCACACTGAGGATGGAGCCAGAGCTGCTTGATGACGCAGTACATCAGGCGGTTTTTCCTGGAGTCCAGCAGGTGGGCGGCCGAATGGCGCTTGCCAAACTTCAGCTTCTGCACCAGCGACGCCTCCGCAGGATCTCCACTGGTGCGGCCAAACAGGGCGTTCCCCCAGCGCGCAGAGTAGAGGCTGTCAAACTGCTGGATGCTGCGGTCGTGGAGGTCGAGCTTGTTCCAGGCACTGATGACCCTCTGCCTGTCGACATCACTGATGGCGAGCTTTCCCTCCTCCAAGGCGATGTCAACGAGAACGTTGCTCAGCTCCTCCACGTGCTCGTAGCCAGGCAGATGGTTTGGGCCGCACACATCCTCCACAGCCGGGTCCAACTCAGCAGCCACCACCTGGTCAGTGAGGCAGAGGCTCTTTTTCAGAGGGGTGAGGCGGTCATCTTCACCGTCTGAGTCATAGCCCGCATCCTCCCGCTCCACTCCCTCCTCCTGGTGAGCAGCAGCAGCAGCAGCCACGTCCTCCTCCCCCTCCTCCTCGTCCTCGTCCTCATCGGCTCGCAGTGTCTCTTGGGCCTGAGCGTAGTGGTCTGGAGCACTGAATGGTTCGGTGGACTGTGCAAAGAGGTACTCCAGGCCGATACGCTCATTGCCAGCAGGAACCGGAGGCCTAAAGTTTGCCTCCTCCACCTCCCCAAACAGCTCCCGACACCTCTCATTAAGCCGATGCACCAGTGGAGAGACGTAGACCATGTGCTTCCTCCCCTGCTGCCCTCTGACGCTTGCCGACTCCCGGTCAGAGTTCCAACGTGCGATACCCGCCAGCAGGTACACTTGGAAGGGGACGGAGGCGCAGTGGGGGCCCGGAATCATGTTGGGCAAGAAGGAGTGGAAGCCCTCCAGGCTGTTGCTCCCTCTCACCGTGGTGTAGTAAGGGAGGCGCACACCGTTGCGGGTCACATGCTTCAGCACGGTGTACATGTTACGGCCTGGAGGGTCCTGAATGCACTCGAGGTGCTTCTGCTGATTGTGCCACACCCGGTCAATGGCTGCTCCGTCCTTGAAGAGATGGACCTGGTTCTCGTCCATCCCAGCTGGGCCCTTCAAGGCGTCAATGGCAGTCTGTACGCGCACACAGGTCTCCTGGGCCCCGACCGTGATCCTCCTGACGTAGTGGCGCAGGTCGGACTTGGTGACATGGGCCTCGATGAGCTCACTGTCCGTCAGGTGGCGGTACTTGGTCTGGTGCCCGGCGCGTATGGCCTGGAGCAGGAGTGCCATGTCGTCCTTGTTGTAGGCAAAGACGGCAGCAGAGAGGGCTGACTTGAAGAGCTTATATTTGGAGTGGTGGTCCGTCCGGAGGGCTGCGTCAAACCGGTGGATCCAGTGAAAGATGTCCAGCCGAATGAGCATGCCAGCATTGACCCACTCGCTGAACAGCTGCTCCAAGGATGTGACGCCGAGCACACGACAGCAGCCACGGTCCACGTACATCAGTTCGGGAGGTGCCTCTCCTGCTCTCCTGTACCTGGCCATGAGTCCGTCAGCCATCGGCTTGATTTTGTCCAGGGACTCCTCGCACGTCAGGACAGACATGAGGATCTGCCCTTGCTCGTTGGCCACGTTGGTGCACCACTCCGCCGTGCCCTTGCCTTCCCCCGACAGCTTCTTGCATATCTAAAGGGCAAACACAAAACAAGGTGATTAAAACTGTATATAATGTTTTTTTTTTTTTTCTTTTTTTTGACTTCAGTGGTGTGAACAGTGAGTGAATTTACCTTCTTTGTGGAGTCATACTTTAGGACCTTGCCAAAGACAGACATTATTTGAGTCCTGTAGTCCTCAATGTTTTCAGCCTCAGAAATGAGGAAGGCTTTCCTCAGAAGCTGGGGCTGGGGCAGCTTCCGCCTTTGTGGAGGTTTCTCGAACTGGCCACTCAGAATTCCTGAAAGTAGAGGGAGGGAGAGAGAGAGAATAATGATGCATACTTTATTACTAATGGTAATAAACACTGCCTTTGTGTGACTGTCATTTTTTTTGTGTGTTTCTGTTAAAGGCATGTAATGGACTGCGACAGTGGTAAGTATGTATAATGTACTTTATGTATTGTATGTATTCCATCAACAGTGGGGCTGTTTTTTAAACAGAAGAAAATGAAACCTGACTCACTTGTGACCTTCCCAGGCTGGTTATACTGGCTGAGGAGGGTGGTGTAGAGGTCCTTTCTCTGCAGGTACTCCTCAGAGTGGCTCTCCTGCACCTGTCTCCACACCTTGGCCATGGTGTTGCCCTCCGTGCGGTCCCTCATCAGGCGGATGACGGCCTTGTCCACACCACGCCTGAAATTGACAAGTACATTTTGTTTTATTATTATTATATATACATTATACATATGTTTGTTTGTATTGTTGTATAATTTAGATGATTGTTGTGAAATAAAGCAGAGACTCACTCACCGCAAAGTTAAAACAGCTGGGAAAACAGCTCTGTGAGCAGGAGTCAGCTGTCTTAAAACGGCTGATTCCCACGACAGGTAACGGCCAATGGCATGTCCTTCCGACTTCTTCGCAGCTTTCCTGCAGGCATTGCAGGCCAGGACCTCTGTTAGCATGGTGTACCAGCCGGTGATATCACAGATCTGCCTGACTGTCGTTGAGTAGCCGCAGCGGTACAGGAAAGCCTTGTTGTTGTCTTTGGCAGGGCAGTTGGGCCTGGGGCAGCGGAGACTGTAGCGCCAGACACCCACTGGTCTCCAGAAGAAGACGCGGTGGTGAAAGAAGCTGTCTGCCGAGGGGACTCTGCCTTCCACCACACCAGGGAATTCGGGGGGATAAAACCACATCCTGTCATCCTTCAGGACTCTCCTCCACCTGGTGTTGCCATACTTGTCCTGATAGGACGCTGCCTTTTGAAAGAGACCCCTGTCTACGTCCTCCTTCAGCCACTTGATGTCCTCCTTGGGCAGCGAGGTAGGTCCCGATTCCCAGCCTTTGTGCCATCCTTCATATGAGACCTTGTAACAACAAACAAAAACTTTATGTAATAACCATGTGGTAGCTCAGATGTTGAATCATTGTCATGCATAACTATTTCATGCATTACCTCAGATGTTGCAGTGCCCTGGCTCGGTTCAAGTGCTGCACCGGTCACATCATCATCATCATCGTCATCACCAGCAGGTGGAAGGACGTCTGCATGTGGCTTTTGTGGAGTGACTGATCGCTGGCTCTCTGTTTCCTGACTTTCATAGGTGGAAAGAGCTTCCACCAGCAGGGCGTCATCATCCCAACCGGACGAGCTGGAGGTGGCAGTAGCAGCGGCTGCTGGACGGGCCTTTGTGGTGGTGGCGACGGCAGCTGCTGATGAACGGGCCTTTTTGGAGGTGGAGGCAGCTGCTGAACTACGGGCCTTTTTGGAGGTGGAGGCAGCTGCTGCTGGAGTGGACTTTGTGGTGGTGGAAGCAGCTGGAGGGGCCTTACTGGTGGAGGCAGCTGTCGCTGGAGGGGCCTTACTGGTGGAGGCAGCTGTCGCTGGAGGGGCCTTACTGGTGGAGGCAGCTGTCGCTGGAGGGGCCTTACTGGTGGAGGCAGCTGTCGCTGGAGGGGCCTTACTGGTGGAGGCAGCTGTCGCTGGAGGGGCCTTACTGGTGGAGGCAGCTGTTGCTGGAGGGGCCTTACTGGTGGAGGCTGCTGCTGCTGCTGCTGCTGCTGGAGGGCCCTTTGTGGTGGTGGAAGCAGCCGCTGCTGGAGGGGCCTTACTGGTGGAGGCAGCCGCTGCTGAAGGGGCTACATCCTGCTGAGGTGACTGTAACATACAATTGAATGTCAGCTTTCAAGATCATGTTGGTTATTGCGCTGTGATTGTTACTGAATAAACACCTTCGCCTACGAACCTCTTTGTCAAGGATGTACTGTCTAAATCTCTTTAGGGACTTGGAAGAGATGTCACCCTCCTTCATGGCGAGCCACTGCCTCACAGAGGCATAAGCCTCCTGACCCATCTTCCGCTCGTGGTCGGTGCCAGCTTGAGGATCTGCCTGGAGGCTCTTGTGTAGGCTGTACCACTGCCACATCTCCTGGAAGGTAAATGATTTGAAACGGCCCATTCCGTAGATGGCCTTATCGACATTCATTTCCAGGTGGCAGGAGACGGCAGGGAACAGCTGCACATACTTCAGAAACTGCTCCTTGACCCATTCATCATTAATGATGGCTCTCTTCTCTGGGTGGCGCATCTCTTTGATGTGTCGATCAAGGAGACTGAAATTACATGTTACATACATATTAAATAAATACCCTAGATTGATCAAAAACAAAACTGTGCATGTGTTGAGCATATTTAATTTGCCATACTTACTATTTGGTGTACCCAACATCGTTCTCCACCAGCCATTTAAAGCTTTTTCCATTGTATCTGCCAAATGTAATGATGAGCTGACCAAGACACTGCACCTCGGTGGGGTTTGGTGTGATGAGTTGGCATTTTTTTTTAGCTGAAGACAAAGTAAGACAAAAGTTGCAGTGAGTGCTCATGCCTGGACAGTACAGTAGTAAATTGGCTGCTCTGTGACTATTACCAACTGTTACCTTCTTCATAAGCTGTCTTGGGGTCTCTCAGCTTGCTGTCTGTCTGGCCCGCCGCTGTCTTAGGCTTAGACTGGTGTGCCTTGGCCTCCTTGCTCGATCTTAATAAGCACTGTTGCCTGTCTTTTGGCACACTTGTGTCAAGAAGGCACAGCACAGGCATCAAAGGATCCATTTTCTGATGTGAGAAGACAAAGACTGTGAGCTCACTTCAACAAAAACATGTAAATAGAAATCCAATTATACTATAATAACTATATTACTATATCATAATAACTGACGACAAAAACAATAACGCCCCAGGGTTATACTATTATAACTATACTACTATAGTATAATAACTGTTTACAAACACATGTAAAAAAGACATGAGAATGCGCACATAGCCAAAAATACATAAAAAAAAACGAACGAACAAATACAAGAAATATCGAACAGGATAAATAAAAAGTCATCAATTATTTTCAAACGTCACAGGGAGCCAGATCAGAGGGATCAAAGAGCCGCAGGGGTGCCGAGACTGTAGACTCCAGACCAATCAGTCATCGCTAATACACAAACTGTAGACTGTAGACTCCAGACCAATCAGCCGTCGCTATTACACAAACTGTAGACTTTTAACCAATCCGCAGCCGTTACTATACAAACTGTAGACTGTAGACTCCAGACCAATCAGCCGTCGCTATTACACAAACTGTAGACTTTTAACCAATCCGCAGCCGTTACTATGCAAACTGTAGACTGTAGACTCTGAACCAATCAGCAGTCGCTACTTCACGAAACTGTAGACTTTTATACCCAATAGCGAGCGTCAATTGTCTACAGTTTATAGTACTACTCGACAGCTATTTAAAAATAGTTTACAGTCTCGACAGCTATTTAAAAATAGTCTAGTCACTCGTATTTACGCCTCTATGACCTCTGATATCCCTCCTCAGAATAAAAAACAATGTCGTAGCCTACTAGCTTATGTATTGAACCGAGACGAAGCATAGTTTATTTAATTAAAGGCGACGTCAACACCGCTTGGCCATAAATACAATTTACACAACTTGACGTCTATTTAAATGCCCTCAGGCTATACAGTCACTCATATTTACGTCTCTGTGAGCTCTGATATCCCTCTTCAGAATAAAAAACAATGTCGTAGTCTACTAGCTTATAATTTATTGAACCGAGACGAAGCATAGTTTAGTTACTGAAGTCGACGTCAACGCCGCTTGGCCATACATACAATTTACACAACTTGACGTCTATTTACATGCCCTCAGGCTATACAGTCACTCGTATTTACGTCTCATGTCCCTCTTCAGAATAAAAACCGATGTGTTAGTTAGCCTCCGAGGCTATATTTAAAGAGAATACAGTAAGTCAGCGAACTCGCCGTCAACACCCATTGGCGTTGTTTTACACAGCGCGATTATACAAAAATAGTAACAGTGCCGACTGAAAAACACCGTCCACAAACAGAATATTAAAACAACTGTAAAGCAATTTACCTGGACTGAGATTTTAACCACAGATACGGTCAGAGGCTATGACGCTAGGCATCACTTGCCGTTCAAACTAAATTAGCGATCGATCTAAGTTGTCACTTTGAGGTAAACCGGTCGGTTTTAGCCACTTTTAAACGCCACTTTATCGTCACTCACCTTAAACACTTTTGATCGGTCGGCGATGTCTCTGAAGTAAAAATGATATCTCCCTCAGCTGTTCGTATCTTCGCTCTCAAGCGCAATCCCTCCTACTGGGGTCAGGGGCCATCCGATTGGCCCGAGGCCGCCGTCGTCAGGCAGGACTGTAGACAGTTCCGAACGGCGGTTGGCCCAGACTGTAGACAATGGGGACTCATCATTGGCTAAGAGTCTACAGTCTACAGTTGGCCTTTGCACTTCGTAGATGTGTAGATCTGCGAATTCCTCAAATGTAGGAATCTCGACTGCACAATTTCTGGTAGTGGGGGACTGCGTCCGCGCTCTCCCCTGATCTGGCGGTGCAATAAAAGAAAATTACCCTTCCGGGCTCATTCCGTTTGTCTTGGGAACCGAGATTGTGTGCGGTCAGACTGACTCGGCGGATTGCATGGTGTTACTTCCTGATTTTGAATGCGCACAAGTGCTGGGAAACCGAGCTCGGCCTGCAAATGCAATGCACTGTTAGTGTTTGTAGATTAAGGCTGGGTTTGGTTGAGAAAGTTGTAAGTGAGTCAAAGCACACAGAGTGAGAGGGATTTCTCTGGAGCTAGCTGTTAAAAGAAAAAAAAAGAAGGACCGCCACCCAACTTGCCGGCCCCGCCTCTCCCCATTCTTCCCGGGACGTGGCCCCCACCATGCTGGCGTTGCCCACAGCCAGGCCTGCCAGTGCCAGCTTGATCTCACTCAACTCATACTTACCTGGCAGGGGTGATACAATGATCAAGAAGGTTGTTTGCCCAGGGCGAGGCTCGGCCATTGCACACCGGCCATGCTGACCCCTGCGAATTCCTCAAATGTAGGAATCTCGACTGCACAATTTCTGGTAGTGGGGGACTGCGTCCGCGCTCTCCCCTGATCTGGCGGTGCAATAAAAGAAAATTACCCTTCCGGGCTCATTCCGTTTGTCTTGGGAACCGAGATTGTGTGCGGTCAGACTGACTCGGCGGATTGCATGGTGTTACTTCCTGATTTTGAATGCGCACAAGTGCTGGGAAACCGAGCTCGGCCTGCAAATGCAATGCACTGTTAGTGTTTGTAGATTAAGGCTGGGTTTGGTTGAGAAAGTTGTAAGTGAGTCAAAGCACACAGAGTGAGAGGGATTTCTCTGGAGCTAGCTGTTAAAAGAAAAAAAAAGAAGGACCGCCACCCAACTTGCCGGCCCCGCCTCTCCCCATTCTTCCCGGGACGTGGCCCCCACCATGCTGGCGTTGCCCACAGCCAGGCCTGCCAGTGCCAGCTTGATCTCACTCAACTCATACTTACCTGGCAGGGGTGATACAATGATCAAGAAGGTTGTTTGCCCAGGGCGAGGCTCGGCCATTGCACACCGGCCATGCTGACCCCTGCGAATTCCTCAAATGTAGGAATCTCGACTGCACAATTTCTGGTAGTGGGGGACTGCGTCCGCGCTCTCCCCTGATCTGGCGGTGCAATAAAAGAAAATTACCCTTCCGGGCTCATTCCGTTTGTCTTGGGAACCGAGATTGTGTGCGGTCAGACTGACTCGGCGGATTGCATGGTGTTACTTCCTGATTTTGAATGCGCACAAGTGCTGGGAAACCGAGCTCGGCCTGCAAATGCAATGCACTGTTAGTGTTTGTAGATTAAGGCTGGGTTTGGTTGAGAAAGTTGTAAGTGAGTCAAAGCACACAGAGTGAGAGGGATTTCTCTGGAGCTAGCTGTTAAAAGAAAAAAAAAGAAGGACCGCCACCCAACTTGCCGGCCCCGCCTCTCCCCATTCTTCCCGGGACGTGGCCCCCACCATGCTGGCGTTGCCCACAGCCAGGCCTGCCAGTGCCAGCTTGATCTCACTCAACTCATACTTACCTGGCAGGGGTGATACAATGATCAAGAAGGTTGTTTGCCCAGGGCGAGGCTCGGCCATTGCACACCGGCCATGCTGACCCCTGCGAATTCCTCAAATGTAGGAATCTCGACTGCACAATTTCTGGTAGTGGGGGACTGCGTCCGCGCTCTCCCCTGATCTGGCGGTGCAATAAAAGAAAATTACCCTTCCGGGCTCATTCCGTTTGTCTTGGGAACCGAGATTGTGTGCGGTCAGACTGACTCGGCGGATTGCATGGTGTTACTTCCTGATTTTGAATGCGCACAAGTGCTGGGAAACCGAGCTCGGCCTGCAAATGCAATGCACTGTTAGTGTTTGTAGATTAAGGCTGGGTTTGGTTGAGAAAGTTGTAAGTGAGTCAAAGCACACAGAGTGAGAGGGATTTCTCTGGAGCTAGCTGTTAAAAGAAAAAAAAAGAAGGACCGCCACCCAACTTGCCGGCCCCGCCTCTCCCCATTCTTCCCGGGACGTGGCCCCCACCATGCTGGCGTTGCCCACAGCCAGGCCTGCCAGTGCCAGCTTGATCTCACTCAACTCATACTTACCTGGCAGGGGTGATACAATGATCAAGAAGGTTGTTTGCCCAGGGCGAGGCTCGGCCATTGCACACCGGCCATGCTGACCCCTGCGAATTCCTCAAATGTAGGAATCTCGACTGCACAATTTCTGGTAGTGGGGGACTGCGTCCGCGCTCTCCCCTGATCTGGCGGTGCAATAAAAGAAAATTACCCTTCCGGGCTCATTCCGTTTGTCTTGGGAACCGAGATTGTGTGCGGTCAGACTGACTCGGCGGATTGCATGGTGTTACTTCCTGATTTTGAATGCGCACAAGTGCTGGGAAACCGAGCTCGGCCTGCAAATGCAATGCACTGTTAGTGTTTGTAGATTAAGGCTGGGTTTGGTTGAGAAAGTTGTAAGTGAGTCAAAGCACACAGAGTGAGAGGGATTTCTCTGGAGCTAGCTGTTAAAAGAAAAAAAAAGAAGGACCGCCACCCAACTTGCCGGCCCCGCCTCTCCCCATTCTTCCCGGGACGTGGCCCCCACCATGCTGGCGTTGCCCACAGCCAGGCCTGCCAGTGCCAGCTTGATCTCACTCAACTCATACTTACCTGGCAGGGGTGATACAATGATCAAGAAGGTTGTTTGCCCAGGGCGAGGCTCGGCCATTGCACACCGGCCATGCTGACCCCTGCGAATTCCTCAAATGTAGGAATCTCGACTGCACAATTTCTGGTAGTGGGGGACTGCGTCCGCGCTCTCCCCTGATCTGGCGGTGCAATAAAAGAAAATTACCCTTCCGGGCTCATTCCGTTTGTCTTGGGAACCGAGATTGTGTGCGGTCAGACTGACTCGGCGGATTGCATGGTGTTACTTCCTGATTTTGAATGCGCACAAGTGCTGGGAAACCGAGCTCGGCCTGCAAATGCAATGCACTGTTAGTGTTTGTAGATTAAGGCTGGGTTTGGTTGAGAAAGTTGTAAGTGAGTCAAAGCACACAGAGTGAGAGGGATTTCTCTGGAGCTAGCTGTTAAAAGAAAAAAAAAGAAGGACCGCCACCCAACTTGCCGGCCCCGCCTCTCCCCATTCTTCCCGGGACGTGGCCCCCACCATGCTGGCGTTGCCCACAGCCAGGCCTGCCAGTGCCAGCTTGATCTCACTCAACTCATACTTACCTGGCAGGGGTGATACAATGATCAAGAAGGTTGTTTGCCCAGGGCGAGGCTCGGCCATTGCACACCGGCCATGCTGACCCCTGCGAATTCCTCAAATGTAGGAATCTCGACTGCACAATTTCTGGTAGTGGGGGACTGCGTCCGCGCTCTCCCCTGATCAGGCGGTGCAATAAAAGAAAATTACCCTTCCGGGCTCATTCCGTTTGTCTTGGGAACCGAGATTGTGTGCGGTCAGACTGACTCGGCGGATTGCATGGTGTTACTTCCTGATTTTGAATGCGCACAAGTGCTGGGAAACCGAGCTCGGCCTGCAAATGCAATGCACTGTTAGTGTTTGTAGATTAAGGCTGGGTTTGGTTGAGAAAGTTGTAAGTGAGTCAAATCACACAGAGTGAGAGGGATTTCTCTGGAGCTAGCTGTTAAAAGAAAAAAAAAGAAGGACCGCCACCCAACTTGCCGGCCCCGCCTCTCCCCATTCTTCCCGGGACGTGGCCCCCACCATGCTGGCGTTGCCCACAGCCAGGCCTGCCAGTGCCAGCTTGATCTCACTCAACTCATACTTACCTGGCAGGGGTGATACAATGATCAAGAAGGTTGTTTGCCCAGGGCGAGGCTCGGCCATTGCACACCGGCCATGCTGACCCCTGCGAATTCCTCAAATGTAGGAATCTCGACTGCACAATTTCTGGTAGTGGGGGACTGCGTCCGCGCTCTCCCCTGATCAGGCGGTGCAATAAAAGAAAATTACCCTTCCGGGCTCATTCCGTTTGTCTTGGGAACCGAGATTGTGTGCGGTCAGACTGACTCGGCGGATTGCATGGTGTTACTTCCTGATTTTGAATGCGCACAAGTGCTGGGAAACCGAGCTCGGCCTGCAAATGCAATGCACTGTTAGTGTTTGTAGATTAAGGCTGGGTTTGGTTGAGAAAGTTGTAAGTGAGTCAAAGCACACAGAGTGAGAGGGATTTCTCTGGAGCTAGCTGTTAAAAGAAAAAAAAAGAAGGACCGCCACCCAACTTGCCGGCCCCGCCTCTCCCCATTCTTCCCGGGACGTGGCCCCCACCATGCTGGCGTTGCCCACAGCCAGGCCTGCCAGTGCCAGCTTGATCTCACTCAACTCATACTTACCTGGCAGGGGTGATACAATGATCAAGAAGGTTGTTTGCCCAGGGCGAGGCTCGGCCATTGCACACCGGCCATGCTGACCCCTGCGAATTCCTCAAATGTAGGAATCTCGACTGCACAATTTCTGGTAGTGGGGGACTGCGTCCGCGCTCTCCCCTGATCAGGCGGTGCAATAAAAGAAAATTACCCTTCCGGGCTCATTCCGTTTGTCTTGGGAACCGAGATTGTGTGCGGTCAGACTGACTCGGCGGATTGCATGGTGTTACTTCCTGATTTTGAATGCGCACAAGTGCTGGGAAACCGAGCTCGGCCTGCAAATGGAATGCACTGTTAGTGTTTGTAGATTAAGGCTGGGTTTGGTTGAGAAAGTTGTAAGTGAGTCAAAGCACACAGAGTGAGAGGGATTTCTCTGGAGCTAGCTGTTAAAAGAAAAAAAAAGAAGGACCGCCACCCAACTTGCCGGCCCCGCCTCTCCCCATTCTTCCCGGGACGTGGCCCCCACCATGCTGGCGTTGCCCACAGCCAGGCCTGCCAGTGCCAGCTTGATCTCACTCAACTCATACTTACCTGGCAGGGGTGATACAATGATCAAGAAGGTTGTTTGCCCAGGGCGAGGCTCGGCCATTGCACACCGGCCATGCTGACCCCTGCGAATTCCTCAAATGTAGGAATCTCGACTGCACAATTTCTGGTAGTGGGGGACTGCGTCCGCGCTCTCCCCTGATCAGGCGGTGCAATAAAAGAAAATTACCCTTCCGGGCTCATTCCGTTTGTCTTGGGAACCGAGATTGTGTGCGGTCAGACTGACTCGGCGGATTGCATGGTGTTACTTCCTGATTTTGAATGCGCACAAGTGCTGGGAAACCGAGCTCGGCCTGCAAATGGAATGCACTGTTAGTGTTTGTAGATTAAGGCTGGGTTTGGTTGAGAAAGTTGTAAGTGAGTCAAATCACACAGAGTGAGAGGGATTTCTCTGGAGCTAGCTGTTAAAAGAAAAAAAAAGAAGGACCGCCACCCAACTTGCCGGCCCCGCCTCTCCCCATTCTTCCCGGGACGTGGCCCCCACCATGCTGGCGTTGCCCACAGCCAGGCCTGCCAGTGCCAGCTTGATCTCACTCAACTCATACTTACCTGGCAGGGGTGATACAATGATCAAGAAGGTTGTTTGCCCAGGGCGAGGCTCGGCCATTGCACACCGGCCATGCTGACCCCTGCGAATTCCTCAAATGTAGGAATCTCGACTGCACAATTTCTGGTAGTGGGGGACTGCGTCCGCGCTCTCCCCTGATCTGGCGGTGCAATAAAAGAAAATTACCCTTCCGGGCTCATTCCGTTTGTCTTGGGAACCGAGATTGTGTGCGGTCAGACTGACTCGGCGGATTGCATGGTGTTACTTCCTGATTTTGAATGCGCACAAGTGCTGGGAAACCGAGCTCGGCCTGCAAATGGAATGCACTGTTAGTGTTTGTAGATTAAGGCTGGGTTTGGTTGAGAAAGTTGTAAGTGAGTCAAATCACACAGAGTGAGAGGGATTTCTCTGGAGCTAGCTGTTAAAAGAAAAAAAAAGAAGGACCGCCACCCAACTTGCCGGCCCCGCCTCTCCCCATTCTTCCCGGGACGTGGCCCCCACCATGCTGGCGTTGCCCACAGCCAGGCCTGCCAGTGCCAGCTTGATCTCACTCAACTCATACTTACCTGGCAGGGGTGATACAATGATCAAGAAGGTTGTTTGCCCAGGGCGAGGCTCGGCCATTGCACACCGGCCATGCTGACCCCTGCGAATTCCTCAAATGTAGGAATCTCGACTGCACAATTTCTGGTAGTGGGGGACTGCGTCCGCGCTCTCCCCTGATCAGGCGGTGCAATAAAAGAAAATTACCCTTCCGGGCTCATTCCGTTTGTCTTCCGTTCCGTTTCTCGTCCGTAGAGATTGTGTGCGGTCAGACTGACTCGGCGGATTGCATGGTGTTACTTCCTGATTTTGAATGCGCACAAGTGCTGGGAAACCGAGCTCGGCCTGCAAATGGAATGCACTGTTAGTGTTTGTAGATTAAGGCTGGGTTTGGTTGAGAAAGTTGTAAGTGAGTCAAAGCACACAGAGTGAGAGGGATTTCTCTGGAGCTAGCTGTTAAAAGAAAAAAAAAGAAGGACCGCCACCCAACTTGCCGGCCCCGCCTCTCCCCATTCTTCCCGGGACGTGGCCCCCACCATGCTGGCGTTGCCCACAGCCAGGCCTGCCAGTGCCAGCTTGATCTCACTCAACTCATACTTACCTGGCAGGGGTGATACAATGATCAAGAAGGTTGTTTGCCCAGGGCGAGGCTCGGCCATTGCACACCGGCCATGCTGACCCCTGCGAATTCCTCAAATGTAGGAATCTCGACTGCACAATTTCTGGTAGTGGGGGACTGCGTCCGCGCTCTCCCCTGATCAGGCGGTGCAATAAAAGAAAATTACCCTTCCGGGCTCATTCCGTTTGTCTTCCGTTCCGTTTCTCCGAGATTGTGTGCGGTCAGACTGACTCGGCGGATTGCATGGTGTTACTTCCTGATTTTGAATGCGCACAAGTGCTGGGAAACCGAGCTCGGCCTGCAAATGGAATGCACTGTTAGTGTTTGTAGATTAAGGCTGGGTTTGGTTGAGAAAGTTGTAAGTGAGTCAAATCACACAGAGTGAGAGGGATTTCTCTGGAGCTAGCTGTTAAAAGAAAAAAAAAGAAGGACCGCCACCCAACTTGCCGGCCCCGCCTCTCCCCATTCTTCCCGGGACGTGGCCCCCACCATGCTGGCGTTGCCCACAGCCAGGCCTGCCAGTGCCAGCTTGATCTCACTCAACTCATACTTACCTGGCAGGGGTGATACAATGATCAAGAAGGTTGTTTGCCCAGGGCGAGGCTCGGCCATTGCACACCGGCCATGCTGACCCCTGCGAATTCCTCAAATGTAGGAATCTCGACTGCACAATTTCTGGTAGTGGGGGACTGCGTCCGCGCTCTCCCCTGATCAGGCGGTGCAATAAAAGAAAATTACCCTTCCGGGCTCATTCCGTTTGTCTTGGGAACCGAGATTGTGTGCGGTCAGACTGACTCGGCGGATTGCATGGTGTTACTTCCTGATTTTGAATGCGCACAAGTGCTGGGAAACCGAGCTCGGCCTGCAAATGGAATGCACTGTTAGTGTTTGTAGATTAAGGCTGGGTTTGGTTGAGAAAGTTGTAAGTGAGTCAAATCACACAGAGTGAGAGGGATTTCTCTGGAGCTAGCTGTTAAAAGAAAAAAAAAGAAGGACCGCCACCCAACTTGCCGGCCCCGCCTCTCCCCATTCTTCCCGGGACGTGGCCCCCACCATGCTGGCGTTGCCCACAGCCAGGCCTGCCAGTGCCAGCTTGATCTCACTCAACTCATACTTACCTGGCAGGGGTGATACAATGATCAAGAAGGTTGTTTGCCCAGGGCGAGGCTCGGCCATTGCACACCGGCCATGCTGACCCCTGCGAATTCCTCAAATGTAGGAATCTCGACTGCACAATTTCTGGTAGTGGGGGACTGCGTCCGCGCTCTCCCCTGATCTGGCGGTGCAATAAAAGAAAATTACCCTTCCGGGCTCATTCCGTTTGTCTTGGGAACCGAGATTGTGTGCGGTCAGACTGACTCGGCGGATTGCATGGTGTTACTTCCTGATTTTGAATGCGCACAAGTGCTGGGAAACCGAGCTCGGCCTGCAAATGGAATGCACTGTTAGTGTTTGTAGATTAAGGCTGGGTTTGGTTGAGAAAGTTGTAAGTGAGTCAAAGCACACAGAGTGAGAGGGATTTCTCTGGAGCTAGCTGTTAAAAGAAAAAAAAAGAAGGACCGCCACCCAACTTGCCGGCCCCGCCTCTCCCCATTCTTCCCGGGACGTGGCCCCCACCATGCTGGCGTTGCCCACAGCCAGGCCTGCCAGTGT